>JAPDVU010000001.1:87109823-87619006 GCA_026230045.1 Corynorhinus townsendii | reverse complement strand
CATGTTTTCTAAAGCTTTAGTACAAAATTCTTCCTGGGTGAACAAGTTAACAAAGGTCTAAAGATAATGCCTTTACAAACTGTTACCATTTTTTGTTTAAGTATGGAGCAAATCCAACGGGACTGTGACTATTTCAGAAGCTGTATCTGTAGCCAGCTTACTGATGTGGACCAATCCACTTTAAAAGTCATCCAAACCCTCTCAATACAACACAATATGTCATGTCCTGACATGCGTAGCTCGCATAGGGACTATGTTCAAAAGCTTTTATCAAACTTTGTTCACATCAAAATTCCAATGAAAGCATAAGAAATACAGCTATCTGGGTGATACTATCTGTTCTCATCAGCTATCACAGAAAACATACTCAACTTATATATTTTCAAACAACTTGTCCTGTGAGTTTTCAACGTTATCATCTGGGCACAAGTGTTTCTGGTTAGACTTACATTTGCAAACACTTGTTTCTATCCTATGCTCTGCTGCTTTCTAGAGATGCTATTATAAACCCACCATCTGAAAAGGTTGTATGCCAGGACAAAAATTTTCACTTAATATATAACTGTGTCTCACAGCAGCATTACTTATTTTATTCACATTATAAATAAACAAATGAAATTTTATTTTTTTATTTCATTAGGGTTTTTTTGTCAACTCGTATTTTTTAAATCATAGTTTAATCATATTTTTTAAAAATGATATTGCATCATATTCATTCAGGTAAAACTTATCCTGCCTCATGGAAACCACAATAAAGGCTGTTGCTCACATTTTCCCTTAGCTAGCTCATTCTGCATCCTGAAAACTCTGGTGCTTCCCCATGTGGCCCTGCAGGGTGGTATGCCCCCTTCTGTTAGGATCTGTGAATATAACAAGCTCTCTTTTAATGCCAGTTGTCTCCTGATCTGTTTGCCTCCCCATCCTATCTAATAAAAGGGTAATATGCAAATTAACCATCACTCCATCACAAAGATGGCGGCACCCATAGCCACAAGATGGTGGCGCCCAGTCCTCTCAGGCCCGCCAGAGTCCCCCAGTCCTGGGAGGGTGGCCACTGAGAGTAGGCAGTGTGAGTGGCCTGGCAGAATGCTTGCTTCGTTGCCACAGTGACGAGGCAAGCGTTCCACCCCAGCTGCAGAGGGCCTCTGGGCAGCGGGCATGGAGCAGCCTGCCGGGGAGGGAACCCTTGCCTCGTCGTCCCAGCCAGTGCAAGGCAAGCGTTCCGCACCTGGCTGCGGAGACAAGAAGGCATTTCCCTTGCTTCTCATCTTTTTTTTTAAAGTGTTTATTGTAGACTAGAGAACCGGTGCATGAAATTCGTGCATGGGAGGGGGTGTGTCCCTCAGCCCAGCCTGCACCCTTTCCAATCTGGGACCCCTCAAGGGATATCCGACTGCCTGTTTAGGCCCAATCCCAGGCAGTTGGACATCCCTCTCACAATCCAGGACTGCTGGCTCCCAACTGCTCGCCTACCTGCCTTCCTGATTGCCCCTAACCACTTCTGCCTGCCAGACTGACCACCCCCTAACCACTCCCCTGCCAGTCTGATTGATGCCTAACTGCTCCTCTGCCAGCCTGTTTGCCCCTAACTGCACTCCCCTACAGACCTGGTACCCACCAACTGCTCTCCCCTGAAAGTTTGGGTCCCCCACAACTGCCCTTCCCTGCAGGCCTGGTCGCCCCCAACTTCCCTCCTCTGCCAGCCTAGTTAGCCCTAACTGACCTCCCCTGCAGGCTTGATTGCTCCCAACTGCCCTCCCTTGCAGGTCAGGTTCCTCCCAACTGCCCTCCCCTGCTGGCCATCTTGTGGCGGCCATCTTGAGTCCACATGGGGGCAGCCATCTTGTGTGTTGGAGTGATGGTCAATTTGCATAGTACTCTTTTATTAGATGGGATAGAGTCCTGGTGCACTGGTGGGGCCAGCTGGTTTGCCCTGAAGGGTGTCCCAGATCAGGGTGGGGCTTCCCTTGGGGTGTGGGGAGGCCTGGGCGAGGGGCCTATGGTGGTTTGCAGGCTGGCCATGCCCCCTGGCAACCCAAGCTGAGGCCCTGGTATCTGGGATTTATTTATCTTCTATAATTGAAACTTTGTAGCCTTGAGCGGAGCCAAGCCTCCTGCTTGCTCTGTGGCCGCACCCATTTTTGTTGGGATTTATTTATCTTCTATAATTGAAACTTTCTAACCTCAAGCAGAGGCCAAGGCAGGCCAGGGCTGCAGGATCTTGGCTTCCTCCATCACCAGGGGCAACCCAAGCCTCTTGCTCTCTCCAGCTCCATGGCTGCCATCATTTTTGTTGGAATTTATTTATCTTCTATAATTGAAACTTTGTAGCCTTGAATGAAGGCCTGGGCCTGCCAGGGTGTGGGGAAAGCTTGGCTTCCTCCATCGCCAGGGAAACCCAAGCCTCCTGCTCACTCTGTGGCCATAGCCATCTTGGTTGGGTTAATTTGCATACTCTCTCCTGATTGGCTGGTGGGCGTGGCTTGTGGGTGTAGCAGAGTGATTGTTAATTTGCATATTACTCTTTTATTAGATAGTGCTAGAGGCCCAGTCCACGAAATTCATGCACGGGGTGTGTGTCCCTCAGCCCAGCCTGCACCCTTTCCAATCTGGGACCCCTCTCACAATCCAGCAGTGCTGGCTCCCAACTGCTCGCCTGCCTGCCTTTCTGATTGCCCCTAACCACTCCCCTGCCAGCCTGATTGATACCTAACTGCTCCCCTGCCAGCCTGTTTTCCCCTAACTGCCCTCCCCTGCTGGCCTGATCATCCACAACTGCCCTCCCTTGCAGGCCTGGTTCCTCCAAACTGCCCTCACCTGCTGGCCATCTTGTGTCCACATGGGACAGCCATCTTTGGCCACATAGGGGCAGCCATCTTGTGTGTTAGAGTGATGGTCAATTTGCATATTACTCTTTTATTAGATAGGATTCTTTTTTTTTTAAATATATTTTATTGAATTTTTACAGAGAGTAAGGGAGAGGGATAGAGAGTAAGAAACATTGATGAGAGGGACACATCAATCAGCGGCCTTCTGCACACCCCCTACTGGGGATGTGCCCTCATCCAAGGTACACACTCTTTACTGGAATTGAACTCGAAACCCTTCAGTCTGCAGGCCGACACTCTATCCACTGAGCCAAACCGTTAGGGCATTGCTTCTCATCTTTAATGCTTTGTTTAAATGTTACATTTAACAGAGCTCACTCTCTATACCTTTCTGTGTCCTTGGAATCTTTTGTAATAAAAGAGATGGTAATTTACAGTGTTTTGAGAGGCACTATCCATAGAGCTTCATGATAATTTTTGTCAGTCTTCTGGGCTTTTTGTGCTTTGTGGCAACTATCATCTTAACTCAGTTCTAACTCTTCCTCACTAAAACTACAGAGAAAACTTGAGAGCCACCTGGGTCCTCTTAGCACTTCAATAAAGAAATTTGGCTCCCACCACCCTGAATGCTGTTGCACCCTACTTAAGTTCTTCCATTCTCAGAAAAGTTCTAAATACTGCTTTTATCCCTATGCTCAAGATTCAGTCATTAATTCATTTGCTTATTTACTCTGTGAGTATTCATTAGACACACTTAAAAAGTGAGAACATGAGCAGAATTTTATTCTGGGACACAATTTCCTTATCCTGTTCCTCAGTCTCTCCTTTCACTTTCAGGTCTAAAATTAAAATGTAACCTTCGTTGTGTTTAAAGTCAGGTTTATTTAAAATAACTCGAAAATTTTCATGGTTAGAATATCTTTTATTTTTATATTCTTGCGCATTTTATAATATGTGGTTTAAGTTCCTCAAAGTTCCCACATGTCACTAACAGCAATTGAAACAGAAAGACTAGGGCAGACTTAAGGGGAAGCTGGAGAGGGGGGTGCAGTGCTGGCACTTATAATAATTCCCTCTCTAAAGTCAAAGCTCTGGCAGTATCAAATCTCTAGAGAATCTTAGAGATCTATTTAATTTATAACAGTTCAAATTTCTTGAGGACCCAGATTATGTATGTCCCTTGTCCTCACATCTGTCATACACCCAAGCCATTATCCAGGTTTTCACTTAACAATGACTTTCTGTTTCACGTTGTTGGGAACTTGCTATCATCCCACTGATTTAAGACATTTAGTTACTGGATGTTACTGTTCCCTATCTATTTTTCAGTCTGCTTAGCTTTCAATTAGTTGCTAGTACACACCTTTGATGTATCTTTAGCTTTTTAAAATATGTAGAAAAAGAAATAAAAGGAACATTTATTTTAAAAAAAAATCATTCAGATTTCAGTTATTCCCCAAATTCTTAATTAAATTCTCCCACCGATCCCACAGAAGAAACTCCACATGGTAAGCCATAAAAGCCTTTGTAAAGGGAGTTTACATTGTCTCCCCATGCCTTAGTAAAATATATGAGTACAAATTAGATAGAACCCGTGAAATTACAGTTTTATGAGGGGCGAGGGATGATTCCAGTCAAAGACGTACTTTTCATTCACGTGTGAAAGAAACAAAAATTTTCCAGATTAAATTGGCTGGAGGGAAATGCCGTGCCAGCATGTGTAAAATGGTGAGGGACAGCTGGCTAGGAAGGCATAAATCAGAAACCAGCCTCACCTCCTCGCTGGGGAAATTGCCACCAGAATGCTTATAAATAGCGCTTTCTGTTTCCCAGCTCTGTCACGAGTAGCAGTGGAGATTTAAATGAAAGCCACCACTGTGTACAGTGCAGGGGTAGGCTCAATGGTTTCCTTATAGAATGTCTGGAAGTAGAGGTCTCATGGCAGGACTAGCTGGGACTGTCAGGTTTGCCTGGGCAAAGGGGGGCCCTATGCGGTCCAGGGTAGAGGGCTCAGGGTGGGTAATGGCTCAGCATGCAAATTGTACAGGCTCCAGTTACCCAGCAGAAGTAACTGAAGGTAACCCAGAGCTCAGTAAAACCAGACTCTCAGACAAGCCTGGGAGCCAGCCTGAGACTTCTTAGATCCCTGAGCTATTTGTTGCCTCAGTTCAGAGATTTGGCGATCCCAGCTGGATGCTCCCTAGTTCATAGGTCGAAGTTCAACTACGGAGCCACAGTGTTCCTCTTTTAAATGCTTAGGTCAGTGGTCAGCAAACTCAGTAGTCAACAGAGCGGCAAACCGCGGCTCGAGAGCATGCCAAACTACACTTCCAATCGGGACTTGTGAGTTCAACTAAGTCCCATAACCACTCCTCTAAGCCCTAGGAAATATTTAGGTAAGCAATATGGAGTTTTCCAAAGTTTCCAGCCCATTGAACTTGATTCTCTTTCATGAATGTGGCTTTGGCTTGCCCATTGTTCCTTTCCCTGTAACCCCTAGCAAAATCCATTTATACTAAGGGCTCAGTAAATGCTTGTGAAATCAATCAATGGCCTTTTCAAGTCTCTGCATGGAACCCAGAACATCTGCAGTGTGCAGGAAGAGAGCAGCCCACCTGTCTAGCTTTGGTAGTAATTTCTGTCTTCGGTGTAAGGGTTGGCTCAGTTTACAGCCACATTGAGTTCAGAGAAGAAGAAAAAGAAACTTCAGAAAGAGTAGGAGGCAGAGAACACCATGATTTTGTGCTACTCCTTGATTAAAATGCAAGTCCAGCAAATCAAATACAAATAATACTGAATCTGGGACTGATCAAAGCTGGAAATAATCCCATACCACACCAGCAGTCATAGGAAAGCAAGTGCTCTTTTGATTTAGGATGGCTGCAGAACAAAGCACAGTTGTATAACTTTGCATGCACTTCTGGGTGAGCAATTCTTTTGTTGAGCCTGCAGTAATTCCTTTCACATCCCTCACCCACTGTGTGAAAGGATGGTGGGTGGGATGGAATGAAGTGAGGGCGCAAGTTTTGTGGTTGTCATTTCTCCTTCCCCTAAGGTCTGTCTTTCTTTCCCTTCCTCACTTCCTCACTTCCTCCCTTCCTCCCTTCCTTCCTTCCTTCCTTCCTTCCTTCCTTCCTTCCTTCCTTCCTTCCTCCCTCCCTCCCTCCCTCCCTCCCTCCCTCCCTCCTTCCTCTCTCTCCCTCTCTCTCCCTCCCTCCCTCTCTCTCTCTCTCTCTCTCTCTCTCCCTTTCTTTCTTTCTTTCTTTCTTTCTTTCTTTCTTTCTTTCTTTCTTTCTTTCTTTCTTTCTTTCTTTCTTTCTTTCTTTCTTTCTTTCTTTCTTTCTTTCTTTCTTTCTTTCTTCTTTCTTTCTTTCTTTCTTTCTTTCCAGAGAGGAAGGGAGAGGGAGAGAGAGAAATATCAATGATAAGAAAAAAAATCATCGATCGCCTGCCTCTTGCATGCCCTCTACTGCGGATCAATTGCCCTGACCTGGAATTGAACCGTGACCTCATGTCCTGGTTCATAGGTTGATGCTCAACCACTGAGCCACACTGGCCAGGCATCTCCTTCCCCTAAGTTCTTGTTAGAACCTGCAGAAATGTGATCCAGGGCCTGGTGGTCCACCCCGGACTCCCTTTACTGCTGTGGCCACATTCTTTCCCTCACACATCCATTTAATCTTGGTTTGGGCAACTGCTGAGCAAAAGCAGCTGTTTGTTTTACTGACATTACTTCCTTTTGGCTGTCGACATATGTATTGCTTGCCATTGCTCTGGGACAAAACATTTGTTTCATTAACTCAGTTTTAAAACACACCATCTATGGAGGTATTAATGCTACTGGATTTATCTGCCAAGTCAGTAGCTTCTGATGGACAGTGTAGCTCCTAGATAGAGAGTACAAAGGCTGTCCCACTTCCAGCTGTGAGGGAGAAAGCGATTTTAGATGAGATTTTTATTTGATAGAATCCAATCTACAGGTGGCCTCCTTAAGGAATGAGAATCATTCCACAGGAGTGCTTTTAAGTGGTGTTATTAGGAAAAGAACTCATCTATATTAGGATTCTGACCAATTATGTTTTCACTTGATTTATCTTCTTAGGTTTTAAATACTTTGCTATTAAAAAAAAACTTTAAAAATGTAGTTTTATGATGAGTCAAGGACTGCTGCTGTGCCTTAAGCTAGAATAAAATACACAGAACACATTTAAATGAATTGCAAAGTGTATTATACTCTGAAAATCAGCATTAAAATGCACATTAATTTTTGCAGCTCTTAAATACTTTGGTTGCTGAGGAACTGCCTTCATTCTGTAATTGAAATAGCTCTTCAGATGCAATTTGATTTCTGATTGGTTTTTAAGTATTTTTAAAAGCTAACAGCTCAGATGGAATAAGGTGGTATACCCTTGAGTTTTAAGTAGGAGCCAAGATGTCATCATGCTGTGGACTTATTAAGCCACTGGAAACCACATTTATTTTCTCCAGAGAAGGGGTGCTGCACACCGAAGGCTGACACACCGTTAACTGCACAGGAGACCACAGAGCTGGCTCGACATCAAATACAAGATGTTGTTATGAGGGAGTTATTATCCTCTGAGCAAATTAAACAGGTCTCATATTAACTCCACTCCCCAGTTCACACATTCCATACTTTATTCTCTTGATTTTTATTTCCTACAGCTTTTTTTTCCGTTTCAATAAATGCCAAGTAGGAAAAGAAGGAAAAAAAAAAAGCAAATCTATTTTGCTATTCACTGGTAGGTGAATATCTATGGTTGTAACTGGGAAGAGGTTACAGAATACAGGAATCAAATGCTCTGTGGATTTATTTTTTGGGCCATAGCAGTCTGCAAGAGGATATTTTAAGGTGGCTGTGTGCCTTTAGCAACACTCAATAACTTCAAGATTAAAGAGGGGAAAAAATTTAGAGATTCTTAGCTGTGGGATATTGATATTAATAAGGCAATTTTAAACTCATTGATGGAAGTCATGGCATGTTTTGGAGAAAATATGGAGATACTGTTAGTTCTACCCCTAAATTTCTCACTAGTGAGGGACAATGGTCAGGTCACCTAAATTCTTGGTTTCTTAACTTTCTTCTATGACAAATGGTATTAAATGATACATTGTTAGAATGTTATGAAGTTGACATGTAAAGTAATAATAATGCTTGCAAACCACAAATTGCTATGTGAATGCAAAGTACAATTACTATTAGGGAATTCTGCAGATTAAGATTTGGGAGGGGACTCTAATGAGCTCGCCAGAAGGGAAACCACAAAGCCTTCAGAATCCTTTGGTGAATTGAGTCAAATTAGATGGCTTGTAGGGAGGAAAATGTCCAGATTCAAAAACAGGTTAATTGTGCTGCACGAGTTCTGTACAGGATCCCTGACAAAGGCTGAGAAGGTCAATTTTAAGTTACGGGAAAATCTACCATTTGTACTTTCTTTTCACATATAGAATGTCAGGAGAAAAATGGCTGGCAATAGAAAAATTGCTTGGTTTAAAATAACAAAAATAACAAAAGCAACATCTACACTTTCTTATATTCTTAACTGAATGCCATTTAGCTCCATAATTTATATTCATTTTAATCTTTGCAAAACCCTATGAGATATTATAAGTACCTTCTTTTACAAATGAGGAAACTGAGGCCTACAGGTGTTAAGCAATGGGCTCAATCTCATAGTCAGTGGTTGTAACATATACACTGAGTGGCCAGATTATTATGATCTCTGAACACATAATAATCTGGCCACTCAGTGTATTTGTATCTCAAATGTGTACCAAAAGTATTCTAGACTTTTCCTGAAGATCAACCACCTATTTGCCCTGAGCTTTCTATCAGCCAGTGCAAAGGGGAAAACTGAGCAGGTGCACGATTTACAGTATCTTTGATATCAAACAAATGAGGTACTCAAGAGAACTACACTGAGTGGCCAGATTATTATGCGTTCAGAAATCGTAATAATCTGGCCACTCAGTGTATATTCTAACATGACTTTTCTAATTCATTGCAAATTATATATCACTATGTTTTGACATAGTAGGCAGTTAGACAGACGTGAGCAAAGTAGGAAAGATAGGCCATGTACAGAAGGTCACCAGGGCAAGTGAAAACTGAGAAAACAAGTATTGTGAAGTGGGACCTTGTCCACAGGGTGGCCTTTCATCCCCTAGCATATCACTGGTCATTCAGCTTAGACCTCTCTGATCATACATATCGCTGGTCATGCAGAAACTCCCCTGACCTTTCCTCTCTTGGTGTGTTGCTAGTCATGTGTTCCCCTTATAGGAGGAACAAGTGAGCCAGAATAGCCTCCTATGACTCCCATACAAGTTCTTACATTAGTACTCCCTTAAGCATTAAGCCATCAGGACAATGAGTTTCTGGCCCAAATCAAATAATCTTAGGAATAAAGTCTAGAGTCTGTTGACCACAGAGATAGAGTTTCAATCAAACTAAAGACAACATCTATGCCTCAGTTGTATTTCAGCTCCTGGCCCAGAAAAGCAGCAAAACCAGATGAAGTGACTCCATGGCTGACATCAGGACCAGCTGCAATGACTAATGACCCCCGAAAGGACACACCTGGAAATCCGATGAGTATTCTATTGAGATCCTCCTCTGAGACCTCCCCCTAAAATCCCCACCTGTGGAAAGTAGATAAAAAGCCTCAAGATAAAGGACCCAGAGTACACTTGCTCTCTCTCTTAAACATGCCTACATGCCTACATCTTTTCTCGTACTCATCTTTCCCCAAGCACACTCTTTCTGGAGCACGCTTGTGCCTTTCCTCCTTTTCTTCTTGCCAAGCACACATTTTCTTTGCCTTTCTTTCTCCTAAGCTACAAGGTTTTTTTTGTTTTGTTTTTGTTTTTTGTTTCTTTTCGCCTTTGTAAGTTTTTTCTGAGTCCACACAGCCCAGCTGGCTCACTTCTACCTTTGTGGCTTTCTAAATAAACTTTCACTTGTATTTGATATTTGGCTCTGAATTCTTTCTTAGCCAAACTCAAGGATCCAGGTCTAACATCTGGTGCTATTCACCATTAACAGTTTCACTCACATGAACTATAGTCTCTACTGAAGGTTTGGTAAGAAAATTCACCCAAGTGTGAAGGAGAGTAGGGAGAAGAGATTTCAGGTAATAGATTTTTATTTTTTCTGTTTGCAATAGGTACTACAATGTCTAGTTTATTTGTCTTATGAAAAGAAAGTTACATAAAGGAAAACATGTCCTATGTCCATGACAAGAAAACTCACACTGATCAAGGATCTCATAAGGAGATGCAGAATGGTGTTATCATTTAATTCTCTTAAGTAGATCATTATTTACATTATGCCATCAAAATCTGAATAAAATATGCAGAAACACCAAGAGCACCTTCTCCATAAAAATCTTAATGGAAGCTTTAACAATAGAGCACACTATAATTTATTTTCTTTGAAAATATACTGAGGACCCTTGGAGAATGAATTTCAAATGATTTGCTCAATATCTAGGTTTGAGATCCCCTTTCCAGATGAAAGTTTACCAATCAGATTGCTTCCTATCTGCTAATTATGCAGTTTGTGAGCTCAAACAAACAAAGACAAAAACATAGTGTGCAGAAAGGGTGGAGATGAGGAGGCTGTGGGATCTTTATAAAAAGCCCATCTTTACTTTTGTGATGAAAACCAAAACCCTTGGTAGGCAAATGCCAATATTCACACAATGCAAGATAATGTACCCCAGGAAGTGACTGAAAATAACTGTGAAAGGGATTTCTCTGAACGGTTGTCCTTGACAATGAACACAGGTATCCTCCTTTTTTTTTTTTTTTTTTTTTTTGTCTCTGCCAACGGTTGTCTGCAGCTAACAAGAGATTCGATAAATGAGATGCTGGAATCCTGCAGAACTTCTGGAGCTGCTGTTCCTGTCTCTAGCCCTCCATGCAGCTAGAAGAGGGTGGGGAGGCATCACAGAGCAGAGTTGGGCAGAGAGAAGTCAGAGGCAAAAATTACTAGCCCATAAAAGGGTGGGAACAGGGAGGGGTCAGAGAGGACACCAAAACAACTGCAGTAAGCATCTGAGTTCAGAGAATCCTGGAAAGTCCATTTTCTATGCATGATAGGTCAGTCATGATTTTGAATAACGCAATTTGAAAGGTTTCAAAGCTCCTTGTGTAGCTGTGCTACAATAGATCCTTGCAGCAAGATTGCCAAGCTGGAATAAAAAGAGAGAAAAAAAAGGAAAGAGGAAAAGGTGCCCATATCACATATGCTCAAAAGAAACAAAACCCTAGATCAGTGGTTCTCGACCTTTCTAATGCCGTGACCCTTTAATACAGTTCCTCATGTTTGGTGACCCCCAACCATAAAATTATTCCTGTTGCTACTTCATAACTGTAATTTTGCTACTGTTAATGAATCATAATGTAAATATCTGCGTTTTCCGATGGTCTTAGGCGACCCTGCTAGCAGTGCTCAACTTGCGGGTCCCGACCCACAGGTTGAGAACCACTACGACTCATCTGCTGCTGCTTCCAGATATTTCCAAGGAAGGTATACTGGTCTTAAGTGTACACAGAGCACACTAGGAATGTGGCTTTCTGGAAACCCAGGATATTTCATAGCTCCCTGCCAGCACTTCCCTAGATAGACTGCACCCTGGCACCTCCTAAAGATCCTTTCACAATAACCTGATGCCTGGGCCCCACCTCTAGAGATTCTGATTTAATTTGTTTGGGGTAGCATTTGTTGTTCTTTTCTTTTCCAATTCGTCTATTGAGTCTACTGTGCAGCCAATGTTGAGACATGCTGCTATTACTGACTTGCAAACAAAAAACTGCCTTGATTACTTGTTCTTTGGCAGGTGTTTTAAGCACTTTTCGAATTTCAAATCCCATTTTAATGAGCTGGAACAACATGCTTCCCCAGGAAATACCCTGATACAAGCTAAAACTAGTTCTGTGTTTCCTAACATCTAAGGTGCACAGACCCTCCCCACCACATTTGAACGTTGCAGAAATCAGGATGCATCTCATAGTCAATGCAATTGTTCAGTCATTGTTGGACCAAGCAGCAGTCCTGATGAAGCTACCATTGCTTTGACAAATGCACACTGGGTCATGACTCTTCCTCTCTCTTCCATTTCCATTGCGTTATGTGAGTTGCTGCAATCATATGTATTTAAGGCTTTATCGGGTGCTTAAACTGTCTCTAAGAAGATTCCTCTATGATTCAACATTAAAACTCACAAACTTGAGAAGATGGAGGATGAATAGACAGACCTTTCTTGCACCTCCACCCAGGGTCAGACAGGAAATACTGTACAACTAAACTGGGGAACATTCACCCAGAATTACCAACCGAGTTCCAGCTGAGTAGGAGATTTATATCAAGGAAGGACAGAAAACACCTGGAGACTGGTAGGAAGGGAAAGGTTGTAAGAGGGGCTGATCCAGCTTCCACAGATGGCAGGCTGAGAGTGAGGAGGGATCTCTCAGCTACAGGAAGGTTATTTCCCTGAGAAGATCAAGGCCCAGAACTCACTCCACAGCCTGGAGCACCAGAGCCGAGATTAGTGGCCATATAATATCCAGCCGAGAAAGGCAGCAGGGCTTCTGGCTGCCTGGGAGACTGGAATCAGTTGACCAGAGCTGGTTGGAGAGAAAGCCTTAGGTTTTGGGTTTTGTTTTTGTTTTTAAACCCAGAGCACAGGAATTTCATTTGCAGCTACTCACCCGAGGTTTTGGTGGAGGTAGGGCAGTGGGGACTGAGGTGCCTAAGGAGAGGTGGGGTGGGAAGCACTGGGGAGAGAAAAGCAGCAGCCAAGAGTCCTGCATTTGGTCATCTCCCCCCCCCCCCCCCCCCCCGCAAAAAAAAACACAAACAAACAACCATACACACATAATGGCCATATTTTCTGAGAGGCACTAGCCCCTCCCAGAAGCCACAGCTTAGGAAAAGGAAAAACCCCACCCTAGGTGATACATCCCCACTTTGTATCTCCATCTTTGCAGAAGAAAGGCACAGAGGCCAAGCCTATGGGTTTGAACAGTCTGAGGAAGAGTCATTGACTGGATTGGGGTGGGGAACCTGACTGGTGCTTCCCCTTCACAGGAGAACTGATAGGAACTCCTGGTATCCAGCTGATCCCACTGGACTGCACATGAGGATGCCCCCACAGCTGAGGGCAGAGTAATATTCTGGGCCACTCTCAGAGGAGTAGCTCTGGGATGGGGAAACACACCCAGCACTTTCCCTGAAATCTGAACAGTACTTCCCCTTCACAGGAGACCCAGAATACTCCCAATTCTGCCTAAAACTCTTTCAGAAACATACTTTTGAGTGATTAAGATTGACAGCTGACTGGCAGGCAAAGGCAGGTGGAGGAGGAGCTCAGGGAACTAGGGAACTTTGCTGACCTCTTCTGGGCCCCATGTTGCTAACAAATAGGCCTTAGAGTGCAGCTTGGCCCCTCCTGCAAACAGCCAAGTCCTTTGGAGAAGACACAAACTGTGGATCACTTTGCAGCTTCAAAGAGGTTGCTAAAAACCAAAGTAGAACAATTTCTGACAGTGGTTAGCACCTAACTGTCTCCCAGGAAGCCCAGAATTGGAAGACAGAACAATCAATCACAGTCAACAGAAGAGCAGGATCCAAGGGAGCTCCCAGAAGGCACTAAACTTTGCTGAGCTGAATGCCATTTCACTTTTTTTCTTCATTTTTTTCTTTTTAAATTTATCTCCTTTATCTATCTGTTTATTGATTTGTTATTTAGTCTCTATTGTTACTTTCATACATCTAATTTTTATCTTCCCTTTTCCTGCTCTACTTGTTCTTTTTCTTCAGCTTTCTCATCTTTTTTCCCTTTTCTTATTTTGAGTCTATATGCTTTCCTGTCTTTTTTTCCTTTTCAAATTTTTTCTTCCTCTTTTCTTTTCTATAATTTTCCTTCCCCTACTCTTATTTTCTTTATTATATCTCTGCCCCTTGATATTCCTTTTTCTTCCCTTTTTATAAATCTTAATATTTTTTTCTATCATTTCTTCTATCATTCTTGCTCTTGTTTCTCTTTCCAAATTCTCTATTCTCTGGTGGTTGCTTTTGATGTTGTAGTAGGAGTGTTTTTGTTTTTGTTTTGTATCTTGTTTTGTTTTGTTGTATTTGGTTCTGTTCTGTCAGCACCTCCAAAAGAGTTTGTGTAATGTGGTCAGAGGTGAGCCTTACAGTCATCCAGTTTGAGATGAGATTCCATCCATGAAAGAGACAACAACATTCAAGACCCAATTATAACAGGAGAACCCAAATAACTCAAACAAGGGGTATTCATAGAGCACTCAGCTCAGAAGATCTAAAAGACTCCACCACTGGGTCTGACAAAACACCTACTACATACAACTACCCCATAAAGACTGGGAGGCAGAGCAGTTTGGTCTAATATACAAAAACAAATATAAAGGGGCAGCAAAAATGGGGAGACAAAGAAATAACCACAAAATGAAAGAAAAGAATGAATCATCAGAAAAGAAACTCAGCGAAATGTAGACAAGCAATTTGTCAGATAAAGAATTCAAAGTAATGGTTTTAAGATGCTCTAACAACTTTGTGAGAACTGCAAGCAACTTAATGATAACTTTATGGAAATTAATTAAGAATTACACCAGCTTAAAAATGATAGAAACCATGCACAAGAATTAATTGGAAAGGAAGAATGTCAACTAAAATAAAAAATACCCTGGGAGGAATCTACAGTACACTAAAAGAAGCGGAGGACCAAATCAGTGATTTAGAAGACAGGGTAGAAAAAACACACATTCAGAGCAGCAATTGGAAAAAAGAATTAAAAAGCAGAAGGAGAATCTAAGGGAGCTTTGGGACATGAAATATAACAACATCCACATCATAGGAGTCCCAGAAGAAGAATTGGAACAAGAAATAGAGAACCTGTTTGAAGAAATAATGACAGAACACTTCTCTAACCTTGTTAACAAAAAAGTCATTCAGGTTCAGGAAACACAAAGTCCAAATCAGGAAGAATCCCAAAAGACCCACACCTAAACACATCATAATTAAATTGGAAATGTTAAAGACAAAGAAGGAATCATAAAGGCTGCAAGAGAAAGACAAAAATTTACCTACAATAGAGCTCCCATTAGACTGTCAGCTGATTTCTCAATAGAAACATATTAGGCCAGAATGGAGTGGCATAAAGTATAAAAAATAATGGAAAAGAAAAAGGGACTGAATTCAAGACTGCTCTATCCAGCAAGGCTAGCATTCACATTTGAAAGTGAAATAAAGAGCTTTGTAGGCAAAACAACAACAACTAAATAAATAAATAACCCAAAAGGCTAAAGTATATTACCACCAGCCCTAGCCAGTTTTTCTCAGTGGATAGAGCATTGGCCTGTGGACTGAAGGGTCCTGGGTTCAATTCTGGTCAATGGCACATGCCCGGGTTGTGGGCTCAATCCTCAGTTGGGGGCATGCAGGAGGCAGCCAATCAATGATTCTCTCTCATTGTTGATGTTTCTATCTCTCCTTCTCCCTTCCTATCTGAAATCAATAAAAAATATTAAAACACACACACACACACACACACACACACACACACACACATATATTATCACCAAACCAGTACTACAAGAAATGCTAAAAGAACTGTTGTAAGAAGAAGAAATGGAGAGAGAGAGGAACAAAAGCATAAAGAATAAAAATGGCAAAAAAAAAATAAAAAATATGTACCTATCCTATATAATAAAAGCCTAATATTCTAAGTGTCTGACTGTTCATTTGCCTGTTTGACCAGTTGCTATAACACACACTGACTTGTAGGTTAGCTTGCTGCTGGGGTCTGGCCAATCAGGACTGGGTGAGACTGGCCAGACATGCCCTAGGGCCTACCTGTGGTCCCTCCCCAGCCCCAATCATGCACTGGTGGGGTCCCTTGGCCTGGCCTGTGGGAATCAAGTTGAAACTGGCTCTCCAACATCCCCCAAGGGGTCCCAGATTGTGAGAGGGTGCAGGCCAGGCAGAGGGACCACACAGGTGCACAAATCCAAGCACTGGGCCTCTAGTCAATAATAACCTTAAATGTAAAGGGCTTAAATGATCCAATAAAAAACATAAGGTAGCTGAATGGATAAAACAATATGACACATATATAAGATGTCTACAAGAGACCCATCTCAGAAGAAAAGATTCATACAGACAGAAAGTGAAAGGCTGAAAAAAATTTCCATGCAAATGCAAATGAAAAAAAGCAAGAGTAGCTTTTTATACTTATATCTGACAAACTAGACTTCAAAATGAAGGCCATAAAAAGATACAATGAAGGCCACTTCATAATATTAAAAGAGTGAAGACAATAAGAGGATATAACCTTAGTAAACATACATGCATGCACCCAATACAGGAGCTCCTAAATATATATAAAGAAAAACTTTTGGAGACTTTTAAGGCACAGATAGACAGCAATACATGGTAGACCAAGGAATCAACAGTACACTGAAATCACTGTATAGGCAAAAAAATAAAAAAGGAAACAGAGACTCTAAACAATACACTAGATCAAATGAATTTACTTGAAAATTACAGATCTTTTCCACCCCCAAAGTGCAGAATATATATTCTTCTAAAGTGCATATGGGACATACTCAAAGATAGATCACATGTTAGGACACAACTAAGACTCTAATAATTCAAGAAGATTGAAATCATATCAAGCATCTTCTCAGATCACAATGGCATGAAACAAGAAATCAAGTACAATAAAAACACACCTAAACATTCAAACAAATGTAGGCTAAATAGCATGTTATTAAACAATGAATAGGTTACCAATGAGATCATGGAAGAAATAAAAAACATCCTGGAAACAAATGAAAATGAACGCACAGCAACCCAAAATATATGGGACACAGTGAAAGCAGTCCTGAGATGGAAATTCATAGCACTACAGGTCTACCTCCAAAAACAAAACAAAACAACAACAACAACAAAAAAAAAAAAGAAAAGAAAAATTAATATAAACTACCTAACCCTACAACTTAAAGAATTAGAGAGTGAACAACTAACCAATCAGAACCAAATCTGGGTGAATTGCGAGGAGCCAATGGCTGCCTAGGAGGCAAAGCTTTTGACACTGACTGGCGTAGAAACCAACCAATCAGAACCTAATCTGGGTGAACTGCAAGGGCAAAGGCAGAACCTAAGGTGGGGGCTGAGGAGGGGTTTTAAGAGCAACAGCTGTTTGGTGTAAAGTGTAAGAAAGTGGTTAAATTTTTTAATGACCAGTTTGGCAGCATAGTGCATATGGCTGGCTATCAGTTCAGATATAGGGATTATGTATTTTTGTCTGCCAAGAGCATCTCCTCCTGCTGAAAAAGGCTCACCCCCCCCCTCATTTAAGCAATCTTATCCTATATAATCTATCTATACTAATAAAATAGTAATATGCTAATTAGACCGGGTTGACCGGCCATTTTCTGGACATCTGACTTCCTTCCGAACAAAGCCATGGTGGTGGGGGCCAAGGCAGAGGCAGTTAGGGATGATCAAGCCAGCAGGGGAGGTCAGTTGGGGGAGAGATCAGGCTTGGAGGGGAGAGCAGTTAGGGGTGATTAGGCAAGCAGAGGCAGTTGGGGGTGAGACCAGGCTGGCAGGGGAAAGCAGTTGGGGGTGAGATCAAGCCAGCAGGGGAGGGCAGTTGGGGGCAACCAGGCTGGCAGGGGAGGACAGTTGGGGGCGAGATCAGGCTTGGAGGGGAGGGCAGTTAGGGGTGATTAGGCAGGCAGAGGCAGTTGGGAGTGAGACCAGGCTGGCAGGGGAAAGCAGTTGGGGGTGAGATCAAGCCAGGAGGGGAGGGCAGTTAGGGGCAATCAGGCAGGTAGGCAGAGACATTAGGGGCTATCAGGCAGGCAGGAAGAGGGATTGGGGGAATCAGGCAGGCAGGCAGAGGCAGTTAGGGACAACCAGGCAGGCAGGCAGGTGAGCAGTTAGGAGCCAGCGGTCCCAGATTGTTAGAGGGACATCCCAAAGGGGTCCCAGATTGGAGAGGGCTCAGGCTGAGCTGAGGGGAACTGCCCCCCCATGCACAAATTTTGGGCACCAGGCTACTTGTATAAAATAATAGGGTGAAAACAAATGATTTTCAAAGACCTATCTCAGTCACAACTTGAGGCAAGAAAAGTATAAATGAGGAGCAAAGAAACCAAAATCAAGGATGGACAATTTTAAAATCTATTATTTGCAAGAGCCAATCATGTTCCAGTCCTTCCACCCTCTGCTTCCACTGTCCACTATCACCCAGGGAAACTGTCATTTGTTCTTTTGCTCATTTATTCAATACTAGAGGCTCAATGCATGAAATTCATGGAAGAGTAGGCTTTCCTTCCCCCTGGCTGCTGGCACGGGCTTCTCTCTGGCACTCAGGACCAGGACTTCCCTCCAGCCACTGGCAGGCACCTGGGACCTGGGTTTCCCTCCAGCTTCCGGGCAGGTACCTTGGACCCAGGCTTCCCTTGCAGCCCCAGCTTTATCCGGAAGGTTGTCCAGAAGGACGTCCGGTCTAATTAGCATATTACACTTTTATTATTATAGATGTGCCATGCATGGGTTGGGCACTGGGGATAAGAGAAGAGAGGTGAAAAGGATCTTTGAACTAAGGGGGCAGCTATGGATTTTATTAAGATTACTAGAGGCCCAGTGCATGAATTTGTGCATGGTGTCTGGCTGGCCAGCCTCAATGGGAGCCGATCAGGCCAGGCTGGTGGGGGGAGGGGCGAGGACATGGGAGATTGGCCCACCAGCCCCATCCCCAATGGAGGGGGGGTCTGATTGGGGCCGGGCTGGCCAGTGGGAGGCCCATAGGAGGTTGGCTGGCTCTGCCCCCAATGGGGGGGTGTCAATGGGGGTGGGGCTTGTTGGGGGGAGGGGCTGTGGGCAGCTGGGGGCACTGACCAAGGCCTTGATTGGGCCAGTTAGCCACCACTGTGAGCCTCATAGCAACTGGTCATTCTGGTCCTTCCGGTTCTTCTGTTGTTCAGGTCCCTTGGCTTTTTATATATAGATTGTTGTGGGGACACACAGCAGATGGCTCTTTCAGAATCAGAACCTTGCTTTGAACAGAAATTAGTTCCCTATATATAAAAACAAACAAGCCAAAAATCCTGAGCTTCATACTGATGTCCTCCCCCTCTTCTCCCATCCCCAGGGTTCACAGAGAGTGTCTGATAGGTCAGAGAAATCCTGGGCACACAGTGATGTTTATTCTTATTTAATCTGCAGGGGACAGTGTCCACTTGGTTTTCTAAGAAACCAGGTTTGATGTCAGAGCCCGTGAGCAGATGTGAAGTTAAGAATGCTAAGAGAAACTCAGTCCCAGTGTTTCATGACTGCCATAGACCAGCTCTGACAAATCCAATTCACTCCCACTAGTAAAAATGAGTATCCACGATAGTAGATGAGATTACGCTAATAAATTGCTCCTGATTTGCCTTGTGTTTGAACAGTCAAACAATGAGAAATCTTCATTCAGGGAGAGCCTCCAGCTAAGCTAATGGCAAATTTAGGTGTTAATTGAAACCTTTTACTCCCAACAAGTAGGACCATTGAATTTAATGACCTTTAATAGGGATATTTTCCCCTTCCAGTTTAGTATTCATTCATTTTGATGCCAAAGTCTTTCCCTGTGTTCAAAGGAATAGAAAGAGGCATTTGTTTTTGTTAGCTGGCCTTCCAGCCCCTGGGGAGGCTTTAGGCATAGCCCTGCTCAGCTCAGAAAGGCTGGCTGACCTGAGTTCATGGGCATGGTGAGCATCCAGCAGGACTCCAGGCTTCCAGCTTCCATGCCTTCTGAGTCTCTCCTTGAGGAGCAGGGCCCAGGAAAATGTCTCTGGCTGAATGTGTGGCAAGTGTCACTATGACTCAAGAAATGAGTCAAAACAGAATGTCTAGACTTTTCCCCCCTGAATGATGACAGATTTAATTAGCTGTAATACAAGCTATTTTTTTTCATCATCTTATATGCTCTTGCTCCAAAACTATTTGCCCTTGAATCAGAAATGATTATTTTGATCTTCCTGGGTATCTTATTATGAAACGATATTTATTCCTAGGCCCTTAGGAAGGGGATGCAGTAATGGCAGCACCACCTGCATTTTATCATGTAGAGTTCACCCTTGAATCCTTCACTAGTCTCTTCTGTCAAGGGGTGGGGTGTGGTGGGGCAGAGGGGAAGAAGAAATGCAATTGAAGGGAGCAATATAATCATTACTTCTACAAACTATTTAAAATGATGTGTTATTTGTGTGTGTGTGTGTGTGTGTGTGAGTCTGTGTATGCATGTAAGTGTGTGTGCCTATAAATGTATATGTGTGCGTGTGTATGTGTGTATGTGTACAAGTACATATGGATGGAAAGTCTCAAAGAATATTTGCCAAGGAAAGAATGGGGTTCTGGGAGACAGTTATTTGCTATTTCTTCACAGCATCATGTGTTTGAAGTTTCCACAATAATACCTTTTAATAATTAAAAATTAATAATTAAAAAAGAGAGGTAGGGCCCAGACCAATTTCAGAGAAAGTGTGCCCTTGTTGATTGTGAAATAGATAACCACCAGGGACAGTGCCTTCCAGATGCCCGGATCCCATCAGGGCCGCCTGAGTGGAGCAGTGGGTTGGCTGAAGCTGACAGGGAGCCACTCTGTCTTACTCTGAGAGCGCCCAATCTTCCTCCTCTTGCAGCCAGCCTCTGAGCCAGTGCACTCAAGGGGTTCACTGTTTAGATGGGGACACCAAGGTTCAGAGGTGTGGTGTAAATTGCCTTAGGAGTAGCTGTTGGGGATGGGATGTCCTGAATCCTGCCTGAGGTCTTAACCACTAGGCAGGACTGCTCTCTATCGGCAACAGTTGTGCCATGGAAAGGAGCTGCGTGAGCATGCACTCTCAGAGAATTCTGTAAGAACTGTTTTGCTTGTAACCAACAGACATTGTGTGTGTGTGTGTGTGTGTATTCATGAGTGTGTGTGTGTGTGTGTATGCATACGTGTGTGTGTGTGTGTGTGTGTGTGTGTGTGTGTGTGTGTGTGTGTGTGTAAGTATTTGGGGGAGTGTGGGAAGAGGAGACATCTTTTTATTTTCTATCCTGGATTGCAAAGTTGAGAAGGCAGGGCAACCTGTCTACTGCTCTTTGTTTGTTTTGCATATAATTTAATGCTTCTGAGTGAGTCCCTGTGCTGATGGGCAGGGCAAGTCTGAGCTGGTTTGACCTGGTTCTTCTGGCCCTGACTTCTCCTCACAGGGCTGTGTCACAGGCACAAGGTGTTGACAAAGAGGGGTGAGAGCATGAAGGAATACGATTCTCCAAAGCAATCCATCACCACTTTTGCAATGTCACTGCCTCTGCCCCGTCCTCCCTGGGTCTGGCCAGGGCTTCATTTCCACATGCCAAGACCAAGACACAATCATTCTGAGGAACAGCTAGGAATCATGATACAATTCTGCCATTTTCATTTCTGTTTTCAGAAAGGAACCCAAGGCTAAACAACTCTTTGAAGTAGCAGCTATTTGTGGCTGGCACCTGAGTTTGTTAATACGTTTCCCTCCTGTAACTGATGTTCAAGTCTCCTGTTACCCACTGGGTGTTTGAGGATCTTCCACTGGGAAAGCAGAGGGGGTTGTTACTGCAGTGGGAGGCATTTTGAAGAGAATTGCTAAATGCAATGATTTCCTTTATTAACATTCTTAGTTGGGAAGATGCTAGACCCTGAAATGCTTCCCAGCTTAGATAATAAAATGTTGGAGCTGAAGCAAACTTCAGACATTGCCTAGGAAACCTTTTGCCTTTACAGACACCAAATTCCTTGAGGGCAGTGACTGCGTTCTTCACAATCTGTCTCCCAGGGTTTAGTTTGGCTTGGTGCCTGATGGGGAAACTGAGACTGTAAAATGTACAATGCTTGCCCATAAATCTGAGATGAATTCATTGGCAAACAAATATGGGTAAGTGGGCACAAGGGCTAAAATAATTATTTGTTTGGAAATCACTTTTGGAATAACTGTGTTAGGACATTTTTAGACTCTCTCAACTTACAGATGGGGAAATTGAGGGTAGGAGAGGCTAAGAGGTACTTGTTCCAGATTGTACAGCTCACCTGTAATAGACCTACTACTGAAATCCAAGGCTCCTTTAATTTTTGTTACATATTCTATTAAAAGGACCACCTCATACAGGGAGAATTATTTTTTCTTCTCCTGCTGATTTTATCTGTGCAGAAGGTATCAAACTAAAGATATTAGATAGGAGGCAACTTATTTCTCCTTCTTAGACAATGAAAAAGGGCAGGTAACGGAAAATAAAACCCCACACATAATTTGATCAACAGCTGTAGCTGATTGCCACACTCTGCTAGAAGTTATATATTTCCAACTTAGATTTTCTCCTCTCTCTGTACCTTTCTCAAAAACTCTACTGCACTCAGGTAATAAAAGCAAAGGCCCACAATGCTCTTAGGAAAGTCTTCCAATGACTGATAATGTTAGGGGGAAAATAGAATATTGGGGACTAGCTATGATTATGGAAATATTAAGCATGCTCTGTTAACCATGATTGCCTTGTGTTAGTTAAAGAAAGGACATTATTACTTGGCTGAGAGTTGTATGCCCCCAGGACCTGGGAGTCAGCCTTGGACCTGGGAGTCAACCTTGGCATGTGGTCCATTCTCATGGAAAGATTAACAACCTTCTTGCCCAAACAATGGAGTCCCACCTCAGCCTCCTACTTCCTCATGCCTGTAATCCCTATTTCCCCATACCTATAACCCATATTTCCCCGGGGAGTCTTTGTCCTATCCTATATACGCAGCTGGCTTATGGGGAGCTGCAGAGCAGATTTTTGTGGATAACCAGCTGCTCTCCCATACTGCTGGCAGTATTGGAATAAACACTCATATATGATTCAACCCTGTCTCTGCTTAACTGGCTCAAGTAATGACAGGCAGCACGGACCCACTGATTGTCTTGTTACAATAACACAGAAGGGCTGAGGAGTTGGGGGAGGATGGAACATTTAGTGGGTGCTTGTGTGGCGACTGAGATCCAACAAAACCGTGGCTCCCCGTTTGAATAGCAGTGTTGAAGAAAAGCCTGTTAGAGCACCTATGCTAGCAGGCACATCCACTTGGAGAGGGTGTCCAGAAGGTGAGAGAATCTAGTCTCAGGAATGGGACGAAGTTCAGGGTGGGTGATGGATACCACTATTTTCCTTTGTCCACCTCACCCAAATAAATAGGTTTCTGCCTTTTCATTAAGAGCCTGGTGTTTCACATGCTAATTATACTGGCCCAGAGCTATTTGCAGATATAGAGTGCAACTTCAGGCAAAGTCTTATTCAGTCTTCTATGGACACTTTGCACCTGGGGCAAAGGCCTTCAAATACTTAGATGTAAGAGCCACAGATGTTTCTGTTAAGAAAAGGGAGAGGGTGTGCCCAAAGCTCTGGAAATTTCAAATGCAGTTTTTCTGTTCTTATCTGGTGTAGCACAAGTCACTTTAAACCTCTATTCAAATATCTTTCTCTAAATTATTTTGTAAAGCTATAATCTTGGTAAGGGATCAAAAAAAAAAAAAAAGCCTTTCTGAAAAAACACACAGATTCAGCCCTAGCTTGTTTGGCTCAGTGGATAGAGTGTTGGCCTGAGGACTAAAAGGTCCCAGGTTCGATTCCAGCCAAGGGCACATGCCCGGATTGTGGGCTCAATCTCTCCCAAGTAGGGGCCATGCAGGAGGCAACCAATCAATGATTTCCTCTCATCATTGATGTTTTTATATCTCTCTCCCGCTCCCTTCCTCCCTGAAATCAATAAAAATTAAAAAACAAAATAAAACAAAAACAGATTCACTCTGAATTTGTATCAAAGACAAATGTAATCTGAGGTTGCAGCTAGAGATCCTTAGGGCAACTGGAGAAAAGAACTGGAAAATCATTTATAAATAAGATATTGATCAGAAAGTGAGCAGGAATTTGGTTATCTCTGGCACAGGAAAAAGAAACCCAAACAGAAAAGCACAGTAATGATAAGGCTCTCCTCTCACCAGTGGAGTCAGACACAAAGTGAAATATCCAGAGGGGACACACTTCCCATAGCCATTGTGCTCCTACTTCCCAGCCTTGAAAAGGACTCAGGACTAGGATCTGGAAAGAGAAGAGGCAGCCCGTGGATTCTTCCCCAGCCAACCAAGGTGCACAGGGATTGAACTCCTCTGACATTTGCTGACTCAGTGAACATGGGGCAACTAGATCTCTAAGGGACAGAAGAAAATCAGATTTAAGAATATCTTTAGGGCATTGCCAAAGGTTAAGAGAAATAAAGAACTGGGAACAGAGCCAGCTACATGATGTGTGGGACCCAGTGCAGAATAAAAATGCTGGGTCCCTTATTCTGAAAAGCTGATAAAAGTGTCATTAAAGGCACTAAAATGTAAAGCTTTTTATTTTCCTCCATGGCCTCTCTCTTGATTTCTCATGAATTATTTTTTTTTTATTACTGCTTGCCACTTAATGTTGATCTAAGTAACAAAAAATAAAAAAAATTTATATTATTAGCCTGATTATCAGTAGATGATCATTTCAGTGATCATCTTTATATTGTACCATGCCAGTTTTAAATGCAAATATCAATGCATTTCATGCGCCTGTAGAATCAGTAAGTCTACACAATTCGAATTTCAGAGCTATACATTCATGTGGGTCTTTTTGTGTTTTTTTTTTGTTTTTTTTTTTTAACAGAACAGTGTGAGAAAAAGAAAAAGCAGCCTTGGATGTCTGGGAGCTGGACTGGACCATCAAAGCCTAGTCTCAGTGTTACTGCACATGGATCCAACACTTCCAGCTAAGCCAGGTGTTCTCCTGGTGGACATACACTATCTCACAGAATACCCACTCACAGCAGGTCTCCGTGCAACCCACAAAATACCCAACACCACCCTCTCTTGATGCATGAGTAATGGGGCCATGTCTTGACCAGTTACAGCTGTAGCCTCACTCTACCCCTCCAACAGATAAGATTAATTGAGATGGCATTCGTTGAATTGCCTATTTTCTGACAACACTCAATCTAGAACATCTATTTCCTTAAAACCTCCCTTAAACCACCTAGCCAAAGCCCACATCATATAAGTTCTAAGAGCCTCTTACTAAGATTGCCTATGATTCCCGTGGGTAATGGGAATTCCACGGCAATGAGGAATAAACCCAAATTGTTAAAGTGCAGGTGTGCTCTTGGAGGGCAGGCTTGCTAACTCAACTGTTTTTATTTCACCTCTTAATATGTGCACATTCTGCCAACACTCCCTACCTTTAGAAATGATGAAAGGAGAGGGACTCTGGTGTGCCTATCTTTCTCTTCCTTCTAGCTTATCACTTTTAGTGTTAGTGGTTACTAATATAGGAAATTGCAGGAATAATAAAGAGATTCTTGGTTGTTCATACTTCTTAGAATACCACTGCTTTCAGTCTGCAAAAAGAAGTAAGTTCTTTTTCAAACGGGAGGGGTGGGGGGGAGGCCTCTTGGAGTACTAGCATCCCTGTTTACTTAATCATAGACATAATGCATTACCTTGCAATCACTCGGAGTCTCATTGAAATTCCACAAAGTATGGATCAACTTGAATTCTGTGTTCAGAATTCTACATGTCACTGGGTGACTATGAATGGTGGATGGCCTATGAGGTGAATCTTTCTGCTCATGTGCATGCTCCGTTGTCCCATCCAACCTCATTTACCAAACACAAGTTCAAAGATGACATTATTAAGACTTTCAAGACAGTGGCAGAAGATCATTAAATGAAGCCCTTCTGAGCACAGGGCCCCATGCAAAGGCCCAGGTTGTGTGCCCACAAAGTTTCCTTCCCTGGGAATGAGTTAAGAGTAGTGAGAAGGATCCTAAATAGCACTTAATGAATTGAACTCAAATACCCTATTCTTAATCTTTTATTCATACCTAAGGCTATAAAGCAATCCCTTCAATAACAGGGAACAGTGATCCATGGGACAGCCTATTTTGTTTGGAAGGATGCCTTCTCATCCTACCTCATCACAAGCATCACCGTACTAAAAAGAATGCTTGGCTTATAAGTCATGGGGATGTAAGACATAGCACAGGGATACATCAACAACATTGTATTAGTGTTGTGTGGTGGCAGATGGTAACTAGACTTATTGTAGGGATCATGTTACAGTGTATACAAATGTTAAAATCACTGTGTTGTATGCATGAAACTAATATAATGTGTCAGTTATTGTACTTCAATAAAAATGCTTGTTATTATTTTTTTTTAACTTCAGTTGTGAAAACATTTTACTTTGGATTTCTCTTTAAATGGGGAAATTATGAGTGTAGTCTAGTTTTGATGTTATAACCATAGTATCCACTGACATCCTATATCAGCAAACTTCATTTCATTTATAACTTAATTAGAGGACAGGAGTATGAAATTCGTGCACCGGGGGTGGGGGGGGGTGGTGTTCCTCAGCCCAGCCTGCACCCTTTCCAATCTGGGACCAGGCCTAAACGCATGGTCAGACATCCCTCTCACGATCCAGGACTGCTGGCTCCCAACCGCTTGCCTGCCTCTGCCTGATTGCCCTAACCACTCCCCCTGCCAGCCTGATCAATGCCTAACTGCTCCCCAGCTGGCCCAATTGCCACTAACTGCCCTCCCCTGCCACCCTGATCACCCTTAAATGCCCTTCCTGCTGGCCTGATAGCCCACAACTGCCCTCCCCTGCAAGCCTGGTCCCCCCAACTGCCCTCCCCTGAAGGCCTGGGTCTCCCCAACTGTCCTCCCTGCAGGCCTGCCCCCCCGCAACTGCTCTCCCCTGCAGGCCTGGTCCCCCCCAACTGCCCTCCCCTGCTGTCCCAGTCCCCTCCAACTGCTCTACCCTGCAAGCCTGGTCTCCTCCAACTGTCCTCCATTGCAGGCCTGGTCCTCCCACAACTGCCCTCCCTTGCTATCCTGGTCCCCTCCAACTGCCCTACACTGCAAGCCTGGTCCCCTCCCAACTGCCCTCCCCTGCTGTCCCAGTCCCCTCCAACTGCTCTACCCTGCAAGCATGGTCTCCCCCAACTGCCTTCCCCTGCAGGCCTGGGTCTCCCCCTAACTGCCCTCCCCTGCAGGCCTGGTCCCCCCCTCAACTGTCCTCCCCTGCAGGCCTGGTCTCTCCCAACTGCCCTACCCTGCAGGCCTAGTCCCCCCAACTGCCCTCCCCTGCAGGCTTGGTCCCCCCCAATTGTCCTCTTCTGCCATCCCAGTCACCCTTAACTTCTTTCCCTGCTTGCCTGATCACCCACAACTGCGCTCCCCTGCAGGCCTGGTCACCCCCAAATGCCCTCCTCTGCAGGCCTGGATCTCCCCTAACTGCCCTCTTCTGCTGACCTGGTCACCCCTAACTGCCCACAACTGCCCTCCCCTGCAGGCCATCTTGTGGTGGCCATCTTGTGTCCACATGGGGCCAGCCGTCTTTAACCACATGGGGGTGGCCATCTTGTGTCATGGAGTGATGGCCAATTTGCATATTACTCTTTTATTAAATAGAATATTTAACATTTAATGAGTGTTTATTCAAAATTTCAAGAGCTGCAAATTTAAGGATGAAGTTCCCCTGCCTTCATGTCTCTCAGCCTCTAGAGGAGAGGCTGGGTCTAAGAAGGAAAAAATCCCTCTTACAGATAGGAATGGCAAATCCACTTCATAAATAAGTGACAGCAAATGTTATACAACTAATTAAAAAAATGGTTCAATTTTTACCAGGGACATAAAAGAAGGCAATTTTGACAATAGCTTATAAATTCTCCTTGCCTTAAGTGAAGAATATCTGCCTCAGAGCGAGTCCTTCTTGTATTGCAATGATTCTAGGCCTCAGAGTTTGCTCTCTTTCCCAACTGCTTGCTTATTTTACATTTTATGTCATCTACAAGTATAATAGTAGTCACCTATGTAATTTAAAATTTTCTAGGAGTCGCATTTGAAAGGAAATAGGTAACTTCACAGAAATATTTTATTTAAACTTGGGTATCCTAAATATTATCTTTTTAACATGTGATCAATATAAAATCACAAATGAGATAGGTACCTTCCTTTACATTCTACATTTGTATTGTGTCTTTTAAATCTGGTGTGTGTTTTTACACTTTTAGCACATCTTAGTTCAGACTGGGGTATTTCGAGTGCTCAGAAACCACACAGGGCCAGCAGCTACCATCCCGGGCAGAGCTGCTCTGGGCTCAGTGTCATGGCTAAAGCTGCTGAGCAAAGTGAGAGCCATCATTGTGGATCCTAGACAGAGAGAAATGGTTGCTGAGATTCTGAGACAACAGTCTGGAAGCTCAATTTGGGTACAATTAGATATGGATCTCTAAGGAGACTAAGTTAAGATTCCAAGGTTAAATTTGGTTGAGAAAAAAAATGTGATTTGAAAGCAGGACATTAACAGAAGGCAAATACCTGAGTTTTAGCTCAGGGCCAAGGTGAGAGAACCCAGGATGGGTTTGAACATAAGAGGAGATGCACTAAACCCAGGGAGGTACACCATTTCTGCCTCCTTGACTTGATAGCTGAATCAATCATATTTTCTTTCTGGGAAGTCTGTACTTTTTCCTATACAATTATTTTTATTAGCTGCTTGGCCCAACTTCAGTAAGATATTAGTCTGGATCTCCCAACCCAGTCATCTTTGAGCTGAAGATGGGGATTATTTGCTGCCCCAGTAACTCTCCATCCCTTTCCTGACTGGCAGGGGTCCTCAAACTATGGCCCGCAGGCCACATGCGGCCCGCCGAGGACATTTATCTGGCCCGCCAGGTGCCGTTGCCTGTCCTGCTTAGCAGCCGATTCATCCCGGGCCCACAGCACGCATAGGAATTTGTTCATAGTTGTTTTTTTTTAAGCTATAGTCCGGCCCTCCAGCGGTCTGAGGGACAGTGAACTGGCCCCCTGTTTAAAAAGTTTGAGGATCCCTGATAACTCCTAATATTCCCACAGCAGAAATTCATCAGTACAAGTCCACTGAGCACCAGGAAGACGTTTGCAATGCATGGAGCTGGGGGTTTGGAGCCTGCTAAGTTTGGATGCTTCAAGCAGAGGGAAGTTAAGCCCCATCAACAACTGCACTCAATTTTCATTTGAAAATTGCTTTGCAGAAAATGGCACTGAGCCTGCTCTCCATTTTGCCAGCTGACTCTCTGGGCTTTCAGACCCTGGCTTATGATGACGCTGGAGAGCTGTGGGTTATGTAGAGTGAGAGAGGCTCTAGATAAAGCCATTGTCCTGCTTTACAATTCAGAGCAGAAATTGGAGCTGAGAGAGGAGAACAAGGGACAGACTGGGGAAATGGATTGGATTATTGTATTAACCCACAGAACATTTCAAATAAAAACTTTCATAGGGTAATCAATAATTCAGCTTTATCAGTTTGTTATTCTGGGCAGATGACATTTATTTTGATAGACACTGCCTGGGTTGGGGGGGGGGGGTGAAATTTTACTGATGATATGCTTTTTTAAGCACACAAATGCCTTTGCTTATTTATCTATAGTTGTATGGTGCTTCTTGAGTCTCCTTATTCCTTCCATGTCATGTAAATTTCAGAAGTCTAAATTGAGCAAGATATATTCTCGCCTCTGTTCCTCTTCCCTCCCTATCCTGCCTCTCAAACCAGATTTGTGCTTTCTTTGTCTAAGACACTTTGGCAAATTCAACTATGCCTAACTATCCACCTTTTTTTGTTCATAAAAAGATCTCTCTCTCTCTCTCTCTCTCTCTCTCTCTCTCTCTCTCTCTCTCTCTCGGGTTTGCCTGACATTCCTTGCTATATTTTAAAGTATCTGGGGTTAGAGATGGGGTCTTTAATTTGTTATTGCAACATTCTTCCAACTCCTGCAACCATTTCTCCCACCCATTGTTCATGCACACCAGGATGGGCTAACCATGGTCCAACAGCTAAACCTGGTCCTCCATCTGGTTTTATAAATAAAGCTTTATTGGAATGACCATGCTCATTTTTTTCTGTATTGTCTCAGGTTGCTTTCATGCTACAATGAAGCTGCAACTGTCTGGCCCACAGATTCTGAAATATTTAATCTCTGGTTGTTTAGAGTAAACGTTTGCTGATCTCTGCTATGGACTTAAACCCTTTAGTCTTCTACACCTACCTTAGAATTGGAATAAAACTAGAACATTAGGGTGGCAAAGGGGACGAGGCACACGTGTCAAGCAGATGCGGCTTTGACGCCTGTTGACTGCTGTTCCCTGGAAAATTCCCTGTACCTCTCAGAATCTCAATCTCTCATTTATAAACTGGAAACAATAATGCCAGCCTCACAGCTATTATGACAATTATCTGAATAAGCTCTAAAAAGTGCACAGCATAGAGCTGGATGTATAAAATAAAACAATCACAATGAAATAAGTGGCATAATAATAATGACATGGCCATCATCATCATTACCAATTGCAGCTTCCTGTATGAAAGGCAACCTGCAGATAGAGTTTTGTCAAGAATTACTCTCCAAGGAAGCCCGAGAACAAAGGGGAAATGTTGCTGTTATAGAGTTCTCTGTGAAAAAACATTCCCACTAGTCACTAGGTCCTCCCTCTTTCCCCTCTCCTGAGGAGTCCTTATCGTTATCAAGTGCCAGCATGCATCACCTACCATTTTAATGTGCATCCAGTACTTAGGATATAAACATACAGTGTTATGTACAGTAAAGATTATTGCAGCGATCACTGTGACATTACTCAGGTTCTCTTTAGTATCATTGAAGTAAAACCTTATTATTATTTTTTTTTTTTGCTGTTTTATAATTTTATTGATTTCAGAAAGGAAGGGAGGAGTTGAGAGAGAGAGAGAGAAACATCAATGATGAGAGAGAATCTTTGATCAGCTGCTTCCTGTACGCTCCCTATTGGGGATTGAGCCTGAAATTCAGGGCATGTGCCCTGACTGGGAATCCATCCATGACCTCTGGTCATAAGTTGACGCTCAACCAATGAGCCACACAGGCCTCAGCATTAACGTGTGTTTTTGCAGATTAAATTGAGTATAACAGGAAATTTGTGTTATTTGTTAATTATTGTATCATTTTCCATGGGAACAACTGATACAATAATTTTACATTAGGTTTGATGAAGAGTGGAAAGCCGTGAAAAAGCTTAAGTGTAGTGACTGGGGGACACTTAGGAAGGCCTTCATATCTTCATATCCCAGCACCCCTCTATCTTAAAGAGAAAGGAATCCTTCACATGAGGGTCTCATGACCTGTTTCAGGGGAGAGGGGAGATCAGAGTGACCTTGCTGCTTCTGCCCCTGTCTCAGATTTCTTCAGTTTAAAATAGTCAATATGCCCAGGTGCCAGATTTGGAGACAGTGTGTTCTGAATCCTGTCAAAAGCAAGTTGCTAAACATAACTCCATTTGGAATGGACAAAGCTCTATAGGTGGGATTGCAGGTCAGTTCTGCTGTTTGACATTAAGTGCCTTCCTAGAAGTTGCAAGGCTGGGTAGCAGCACCAGAACCGCAGGATTCCTGGCCAAAATGAGGTTGGGACAAACACTCAAACATTCATCAGTACCACACTCAAAACAAAGACAGAACTTAATGAAAAAGGTAGCACAGCTTTACACAGCTTACATGGGTAAGAAACACATAAAGACCACACTGAGTGTGGCCCCTGCTCTCGGGAAAGCCCTGAGGCTGGCTCCTATGAGGAGATGGGCAATGGGACGGAAGGTTGCAGCACCTGGCATGCCTGGGTGTGGCTCTGATGTGGTGCAAGGAGTCAGCTGGCTGTAGTTTGATGGGGCTGTGTTGGGTAGCTTCCTACATGGCTGAGCTAGCTGCATTTAACTTGTGTTTCAAGGGATGAAATTGTGTATAACAGGAGATTTGTATTGATTTAAGCTTATTCCCTAATATCTCAATTCCACTGCAATGAGATTGCATTTGCATAGGAAAGTTATAGCAGAACTGACTGTATTGGGGTTGGCAAAGTAGGTTTACAGTTGTTCCCATGGGAAACGATACAATAATTATGAAGTAATACAAGAATAAACTCTGTGTTTTGCTACTGACAACTGTAAACCTACTTTTGCCAACCCCTGTATATTAATACAATTTTATATACATGGGAGAAAGAGAGGGGGCGCTAACCCCTAAACCTATGAATCTTGACTCAATCCATCTGCTGCTCTCCATCTCCAAATACTGGGGAGCTCTCTCACCTAAATCTGAAGCTGAAAGCCAGGTGGCTTTCACTTAGGAACTTGTCATGAGCTACAACCAGGTGCCTAAGGAAAAGACACGTGATTTCTAGCAGTCAGAGCAGGGTAGGGACACACAGGGTGGGGGAAGGAGGGGGAGTGCTTCTGTGGAAGGGGGAGGTGTTCCTTGTGCCAGTGAAGTGATTAAGACACTGAGCCACCGTCACCTGGCTGGAATGGGAGAATGTTGGGGTCTTCTCTTACACATCTGCTCAGGGGCTGCCTTGGCTTAGTTTCTGCAAAGTGGGCATCCCAGGGGCCTTGGAGTATTAACTGAAGCCTTATTACGTAGTGACAGATGTGTGCCCTGGAGCTGCAAAAAACAAGCCATTGGTTATGAAAGTGATTGTACACTTTTATAGCTAAGACAAGGTAAATGCTTTAAACCAAAGGTCACATTATCTAAGCAGAAACACTTTACTGTGAATGCTAAAAAATATTCTCAAATTCAAATGATTGCTTTTAACAGTTTGTTTAAAACCCCAAATCACTCATGGTCCTCCCTACTCAGAGTCACAATCTCTGGTTAGGGGCCTGTCCCTTTACTTAGGGACACCATCTTTTTCTGCCTAGACTCAAGGATGGAAATTTATTGAGTGGGCTCCTTTTTTAAAAACATTTTTATTTATTTTACAGAGAGGAAGTGAGAATCAGCAACATCTATCAGCTGCCTCCCGCATGCCCCCTAATGGGGATCGAAACCGCAACCAAGATACATGCCCTTGACCGGAATTGTACCCAGGACTATTCAGTACATGGGCTGATGCTCTGAACACTAAGTCAAACTGGCTAGGGCTTAAGTGGGCTGCTTAATTCCTCTTTTGTCTCTCTGAATTTCATTCATGGCAGGGCAGCAAGTATGATCTCTTTTAAATAGATCTCTCATCTTGCTCTTTACTTTAGCAGTTTTCTAGTGTCCCTGGAATAATATCCATACTCTTTCTAGGACCTCCCAGGCTCTGAATGGTCTGGGTGCTGCTCACTCTCTAGTTTTATCTCCCATCACCATGCCCTTTGTTCACTGAGCTTCCGGGCACACTGTCAGATGGAGGTTCTGACATTTGAACACCATACACTTTCCCCACTTCTGGCCTTTATGCTCCCCCTTCCCTCTCCTGGAATGTTCCTCCTGAGTCCTTCACTGCCAAGACCCTAGCCACATATTAACTTACATAACACCTCCCCCAGGAAACCTTCCTCACCATTGCTCATCTATTAAGAATTGCCTCTCTATATATTTACTCTCTCCTAGATTTCTGTCTCCCCTGCCCTCCCCACTACAATATACATTCCAGGGGAACAAAGGCTTTATATGCTTTTTCCACTCCTGCATCCCAGCATCTAGCCCAGAGCCCAGCACATAGCAGGTACTCAGTAAATATTTGTGAAGTCAGTGAATAAGCAAAAACAATCAAAAGGATGCACATTGAATGTTAACAATGGTTAACTATGAGGATGGAGAACCTTTGGTTTTTACTTGATACACTTCATTATTAATTTTGCAAGAAGAACACATTGCTTGGGTTCAAAGATGGCTGCTGATGGGAAGGCAGACTACAAGATAGTGTGTGAGTGAGAAAGCAAAGGGAGAATGTGTGGTCGCACAGGGAGTGTTTGTTGGTGAGTTGAGGGACAGCTATACTCCAGGAGACTATGGGGTACTTACTGTCGGCTGGGGTTCCCCTGACTGGGCAGACCCCACAGCTGCTGGGTCCACTCCCAGAGTGACCTGCTTGGACGAGGAGACTGAACCATCTTGAAGGGGAAAGTGGATGTTATTGGAGGCCTGAGAAGCCTGTGGAATCTATAACTATGGCACCCACTGAACAGCTGCAAGCCCAAGAAGAGCAGTCCCCCACTGCCACAAACATGTGGATTCAGAGGAGCTCTACACTCCCTCACAAAAAGAAGAGAGAGAACTACATAACCAGACACCTGGAGGAGAGAGAACATGGGGAGACAAAGAAATAGCCCGCATATGAGAGAAAAGCAGGCATCAGCAGAAAAGGAAGTAAATGAAATGGAGGCAAGCAACCTGTCAGAGAAAGAATTCAGAGAAATGATCATAAGGTGGATGAAACGAATGGAAGACAAATTTGACAATATGTGTAAGAACCAAGAGGAAATGAAGAAGAACCAAGAAGAAATGAAAAATTACATCACTGCTGCAAATAACTCAAGAGAAAGCAACAAGAGTAAACTAGAAGAAGCAGAAGACTGCATCAGTGAGCTAGAAGACAAGATGGAAAAAAATACCCAAGTAGAGCAGCTTCTAGAAAAAAAAAATTAAAAAGCAGGAGGAGAGCCTAAGGGAACTTTGGGACAACATAAAACAAAACAACATCCACACAATAAGGGTGCCAGAGGGAAAGGAAACTGAGCAAAGAAGAGAAAACCTGTTTGAAGAAATAATGACAGAAAACTTCCCTGAGATAAGGAAGAAAAAACCCACACAAATCCAAGAAGCTCACAGAGTCCCAAATAAAATGAACCCTAAAAGACCGACACCAAGGCACATTATAATTAAATTGGCAAACACTAATGACAAAGTAAGAATCTTAAAAGTGGCCAGAGAGAGACAGAAAGTTACCTACAAAGGATCCCCCATCAGACTAGTGACTGATTTCTAAACAGAAACTCATCAGGCCAGAAGGGAATGGAAAGAAATAAACAAAGTCATGCAAAGGAAAGGTCTGAATTCAAGAATACTGTATCCAGCAAGGCTATCAATCAAAATTGAGGGTGAAATCAGGAACTTCACAGACAAAAAAAGGATTAAGGGAGTTTATTACCACCGAAGCAGCAATGCAAGAAATGCTAAAGGGTCTGCTGTAAAAAAAAAAAGGAAGCAAAGGAGGAACACAAGGGTAAAGAATAAAAATGGCAACAAATAAGTACCTATCAATAATAACTTTAAATGTAAATGGATTAAATGCCCCAATCAAAAGCACAGGGTAACTGACTGGATAAGAAAACAAGACCCATATATCTGCTGTATACAAGAAACCCACCTCAGAAAAAAAGATGCACACAGACTGAAGGTGAAGGGATGGAAAAAGATTTTCCAGGCTAATGGAAATAAAAAAAAGCTGAGGTAGCAATACTTATATCTGACAAATTAGATCACAAAATGAAGGATATAAAAAGAGATAAGGAAGGCCACTTCACAATACTAAAGGGAGCAATCCAACAAGAAGAAATAACTCTGGTAAACATATACGCACCCAGTACAGGAGCACCCAAATATATATATAAAAAACTCCTGGAGGATATCAAGGGAGAGATTGATAGCAATACAATCATAGTAGGAGACTTTAATGCCCTACTATCACCATTGGACAAATCCTTTAAACAAAAAACAGGAAAGAAACATCAATCCTAAATGACTCACTAGACCAGATGGAATAAATTGACATCTTCAGAACGTTTCACCCCAAAGCTATAGGATATACATTCTTCTCAAGTGCACCTGGGTCATTTTCAAAGATAGACCATATATTGGGTCACAGGCAAAGTGTCTTCCAATTCAAGAAGATAGAAATCAAGCATCTTCTCAGATCACAGTGGCATAAAACTGGAAATCAACAACAATAAAAACAATCCAAATAAATCAAACACATGGAGACTAAATAGCATGCTATTAAATAATCACTGGGTTACCAGAGAGATCAAAGAAGAAATAAAAAACATCATGGCAACAAATGACAATGAAAACACAACAATCCAAAATCTATGGGACACAGCAAAAGCAGTCTTGAGAGGGAAGTTCATAGCTCTACAAGCCTACTGCAAAAACAAGAAACAATGAAAATAAATTACCTAACCCTACAACTCAAAGGGTTAGAAAGAGAGCAACAAGAGAAGTGCAGTGTAAACAGAAGTAATGAAATAATAAAGATCAGAGTGGAGATAAATGACATAGAGACCAAAAAAAAAAAAAAAAAACAGTACAGAAAGATCAACAAAACTGAGAGCTGGTTCTTTGAAAGAATAAACAAGATTGATGAACCTCTAGCCAATCTCACCAAGAAGCAAAGAGAGAGAACCCAAATAAACAAAATCAGAAATGAAAGAGGAGAAATAACAAAAGACCCCACCAAAATACATAGGATTTAAAAAAATACTATGAAGACCTCTATTCCAAAAAACTGGACAACCTGGAGGAAATGGACATATTCCTAGAAAAATACAACCTTCCAAAACTCACTCAGGAAGATTCTAAAAATCTCAACAGACCAATAACTATGGAAGAAATTGAAGCCGTCATCAAAAAGCTTCCAGCAAAAAAAAGCCCTGGTCCAGACGGCTTCATAGGAGAGTATTAACAAACATTCACAGAACAACTAAAACCCATCCTGTTCAAATTATTCCAGAAAATTTAAAAGGAAGGAACACTTCCAAGCTCGTTCTATGAATCCAGCATCACCCTAATACCAAAACCAGATAAAGACAACATAATGAAAGAGAATTACAGGCCAATATCCCTCATAAACATAGATGACAAAATCCTCAACAAAATTCTAGCAAATTGGATCCAGCAGTACATCAGAAAGATCATACACCATGAACAAGTAGGATTTATCCCATGGATGCAAGAATGCAAGTAGGGGTGTGTCAATAAACATGATACATCACATAAACAAATTGAGAGCTAAAAACTACATAGTCATATTAATTGATGAAGAAAAAGCATTTGACAAAATCCAACACCCTTTCTTGATAAAAAATCTCAGCAAGGTTGGAATAGAAGGTTCATACCTCAACATAATAAAAGCCATATATGATAAATCCACAGCCAACATCATACTCAGTGGGCAAAAACTAAAACCATTTCCCCTAACAATAGGAACAAGACAGGGATGTCCACTCTCACCACTCCTGTTCAACATAGTACTAGAAGTATTATCCATTACAATTAGACAAGAAGAAGAAATAAAAGGCATCCAAACTGGAAAAGAAGAAGTAAAGCTGTCTTTATTTGCAGATGACATGATATTGTACATTAAAAACCCGAAAGACTTCATCAAAAACTATTAGACTTAATAAATGAATTTGGCAATGTAGTAGGATACAAAATTAACGCCAAGAAATCTATGGTATTTCTATACACCAATAGTGAACTTACAGAAAGAGAGACTAAAAAAGCAATCCCATTTACCATCGCACCAAAAAATTAAGATACCTAGGAATAAACTTAGCCAAAGAGGTAAAAGACCTATACGCGGAAAACTACAGGACACTGAAAAAAGAGATAGAGGAAAATGTAAACAGATGGAAGAACATCCCATTTCATGGATTGGTAGAATCAACATTATTAAAATGTCCATACTACCCAAAGCAATCTATAGATTCAATGCACTCCACATTAAAATACCAACGACATATTTCACAGACCTAGAAAGAACTCTCCAAAAATTCATCTGGAATAAAAAAAGATCCCGAATAACCATTGCAATCCTGAGAAGGAAGAACAAAGTAGGTGGGATCTCAATACCAGATTACAAGCTGTATTACAAAGCCACTGTTCTCAAAACAGCTTGGTACTGGCACAAGAGCAGACATATAGACCAATGGAAGAGGATAGAGAACCCAGATATCAACCCAAACCACTATGCTCAATTAATATTTGACAAAGGAGGCATGAACATACAATGGAGTCAAGACAGTCATTTCAATAAATGGTAGTGGGAAAATTGGGCAGATACATGCAAAAAAATGAAACTAGACCACCAACTTACACCATACATAAAAAAAAAAACTCAAAATGGATAAAGGACTTAAACATAAGACGGGAAACCTTAAAAATACTAGAGGAATCCACAGGCAGAGAAATCTCAGACATATGCTGAAGCAATTTCCTCACTGATACAGCTCCAATGGCAATGGAAGCTAAAGAGAAAATAAACAAATGGGATTACATCAAAATAAAAAGCTTTTGCACAGCAAAAGAAACCATCAACAATACAACAAGAAAGCCCACTGTATGGGAGAACATATTTGCAAATGTTATCACTGATAAAGGTTTAATCTAAACATCTACAGGGAACTTATACAACTTAATAAAAGGAAGATAAATGATCCAATAAAAAAATGACTGACCTAAATAGAATCTTTTCGAAAGAAGACAGAAGGAAGGCCAAGAGACATATGAAAACATGCTCAATGTCAGTAATTATCTGAGAGATGCAAATCAAAATGACAATGTGGTACCATCTCACACCTGTCAGAATGGCAATCATCTACAAATCAACAAACGACAAGTGCTGGTGAGGATGCGGAGAAAAAGGAACCCTCTTGCACTGCTTGTGGGAATTTAGACTGTTGCAGCCACTGTGGGGAACACTATGGAGTTTCCTCAAAAAACTAAAAATGGAGCTCCCATTTGACCCAGTAATCCCACTTCTAGGAATATATCCCAAGAAACTAGAAACACTAATCAGAAAGGATATATGCACCCCTATGTTCATAGTAGCAGAATTCACCATAGCTAAGATTTGGAAACAGCCTAAATGCCCATCAGCAGATGAGTGGATTAGAAACTGTGGTACATCTACACAATGGAATCCTATGCTGCTATAAAAAAGAAGGAATTCTTACCATTTGCAGCAGCATGGATGGACCTGGAAAGCATTATGTTAAGTGAAATAAGCCAGGCAATGAAAGAAAAATAGCACATGATCTCACTCATTTATGGAAAATAAAGAACATTATAACCTGATGAACAAAAAGATAGACACAGAGGCAGTAAAGCACCGAACAGATTGTCAAATTACAGCGGGAAAGCTGGGGAGTGTTGGGGAGGGGTGGGAAAGAGATCAACCAAAGGACTTGTATGCATGCATATAAGCACAACCAATGGACACAAGACACTGGCGGGGGCGGAGGGGGATGAGGGCATGGTACAGGGGATAAGGGATGCTGAGGAAAGGTCAATGGGAAACAAAAAGGAGATCAATGTACTACTATATGTAATACTTTAAACAATAAAAAATCAATTAACCCCCCCCCAAAAAAAAAAAGAACATGCTACTTTTTGTAGTTCAAATGAAAAGTATTTCTAAGTATTAAGTAGGATTATGTCACATGGAAGAAGGGCCTATGGAGACATCTGTGCACATTCAAACCTGCCAGTGCCATCAGTCCTGGGTTTTCCCTTTGTCCCTCTTAGGCAGATTGGTGTGTCTGTGGGAGAGTATGAGAGTATGAAACTAGGTCTCAATGAAATAGAGATGGCACTTGCCTTCTTTCCTTTCCTTTCCTTTCCTTTCCTTTCCTTTCCTTTCCTTTCCTTTCCTTTCCTTTCCTTTCCTTTCCTTTCCTTTCCTTTCCTTTCCTTTCCTTTCCTTTCCTTTCCTTCCCCTTCCCTTTCCTTTCCTTCCCCTTCCCTTTCCATTCCCTTCCTTTCTTCCTTCCTCCCTCCCTCCCTCCCTCCCTCCCTCCCTCCCTTCCTTCCTTCCTTCCTTCCTTCCTTCCTTCCTTCTTTCCTTCCTTCCCTCCCTCCCTCCTTCCTTCTTTTTCTGTACACTGGTGATATTTTGATTTCAAGGTATCAACCCCAAATTGGTCCGAGATGCCATTCCTGGGAAAGCGATGGTAGAACAGCACCTGGTAGCAGAAACCAAAGCAAAATGGCCAGAAAATGGTGACTCCAGGTAACCCATGAGGACAAGGGGGACACAGCTGGAAGGAAGTGGTGGCCCTGTGTGGCTGAGTCCAGCCAGGCAGGGACTGTGGATGGGCCCTGGGGAAGATGCAGGTTGCTGCCTCCCCTATGAATGGCTCAGGACATGGAGCTGCAATGTGGACCAAGCCAGTACTAGGACCAACCAAATTACAGACAGTAGGGAGAGAGGTGGATGGAGTCAACAATGACCACTCATTTGGATCAGATTCTTTTTTTTCTTTTTTTTTTTTTGAGTAGCCAAAACATCAAACAGATATCTTTACCTCCTTGAAAGCAAATAAATAGCGTTGAATTCGGGAGACTTTGGCACGTATCACTGAACTATATAGCTCCCTGACCCCACTTCATTCAGCTTGCTATAGTAACTTGCTGTGATGAGTAATTGAAAGCAATGTACCCCACCTAGTTTAGATGGACAGTGTCTTTAGAGGGAAGTCTGAATATTTGTACAATTATTAATATTCATTCCTCTTCCACTATTGAAGAAATTTTATTTGTATATTGTGCTTACCTATCACAATCAAGATACTATAAATTGTTATGTTAAAAGACGTGCTGCTTTTCCTATAAAATAGTAACAATGGTAACATAAACATAACTAACATGCACCAAGTGCCTCCCTCAGTCCCCATGCTGAGTGCTGCAGAGAGTATCCATTAACCCTCACAGTGACTTCATGAGGGAAAAGGTCAGTTCTCTCTTTCCTCATTTTTCAGTGAGAAAACTGAGGCCAAGAATGCTTTAGGCACTCACTTGACCTTTCAAGGCCTGTGAAATGGTGTGTGTTTCAAACCTGGAAGATCAGGCTCTGATGACTGAAAGCTTAACCTCCGTGCTCCGCTTTCTTACAAACCTAAACTTTTCAAATGGAGTTGGAGGGAGGAGATCTATATGTACAAATTTAAGTCCAAATTCATGGTAACTGACATTTTTTCAATTTCTGGATTTAAAAATATGTATAGGTTGCTTTGAAATGCACTAACAACATACTAAAAATGCATATTGGTCCATAATGCAATTACTTTGGAGGTTTTGTCTTGCACATAATTTTATTAATAATTATTACAAAAATAATAAGACTCTCAATAAAAATGCCTAACAGGCCTAAAAGTAAAAGAGCTCTCCCAGTCTCATTTCTAAGAAGTGACTACATTTAGCAATTTCTTGGCCAACCTCCAGAAATATATTACTTCTTTACAATCATAGACATAAATGAATATATACATCTCTCTTAAAATGCAACACCAATGGACTTATGGTATAGTTTTCTACAACTTGCTTTCTGCTTTTAAAAATGCATGTAACTTGATTCATCACTAAAAACTACATGCAGATGCATATGCAAAAATTCATTGCAATCCTTTGATTATTAAGAGCAAAACACTAGAAACAAATCAAATGTTCATCAATTAGTTAAATTAATTACATTCCATGAAATAGATTACCCCACAGCCTTAAAAGAATTATGTATGTGCTGAAAGGGGAAGATGCCTTTTCTTTCATTTAAATTTCCAAAGTCAGTAAATGGGAAATTCACATATTTTTCCCTACCACTATCTTGCCAACAAAGACTTGCTTAACACTTGTTGCTGAGCTCATGTACAGGGTTGCTGCTAGAAAGTTGTCTCATAAGCAATAATTCAGAAAAGTTCTTTTGCTCACTGCAAAACAAACGTCTCTCTGGGTACCCGTAATACACAAAGTGCTTGTTTTCCTATGTGCTTCCATGGAGAGAGAAAAGGAAACCACTGGTAGGAATATAATTTCTTGTTCCAACTGTAGCTCCTTTTCCAATGCCTTTCCTACTAACCCATAACATAAATTAAAAATAAAACAGAGCACAACAATAAAACACCCATCTAAACTCAGACGGAAAACTTGGTAAATAATTCAGCAAGCAGGTGTTTTCTCAGAGTTTTGAAGAGGTTGTCAAATTTTATTCCTATCAATGCAGTACTGTAGGAAGATTTTAAAAGTTTGACAATATTCTCAGGGTACCCTTAGCAGAACAGACTGAATCTTATCACTTGAGGCTCCTCCCTTTGCCTTATTCCCACAACCACGGCTTCTTTCACTTTGGGTTCCCTGATGTTCTAAACATTTGTCCTAAAGTCAACTATTGATTCTGGTAATAATGAATGAAAGGTAGGAGCTTCTGGTAACATCTGTGGTTTATTACTTAAATTTATCTGAGTGAAGTGTTATTCTAGATCGCATATTGATTTCAATATCATTGGAGCCAGAAATGTATTTAAAATACTGTAACTCGCGGGGGGGGGGGGGCAGGGGGGAGAAAAAATGGTGGCAGAATAGACAGATGTGTTCCGAGCCTTGTCCCGGAGGAGAAAGAAAGAACAGCTGAGGGTCGCACAAGGAGTGTTTGTTGGCAAGTTAAGGGATAGCCAAACTCCAGGAGAAGGTGTGGGACTGCTAGACAGGGTTCCCCTGACTGGGCAGCCCCCACTGTGGCTGGGTCCCCTCCCGGAGCCACGGGCTCAGACAGGGAGACCATGCCATCTTGATAGGGAAAGTGGAGCTTATCGGAAGCCTGAAAATCCACAACTGCAGCAACCACTGAACAGCTGCGAGCCCCAGAACACCGGTTCCCAATTGGTGCAAACTCGCGGATTCAAAGGAGCTCTTCATTCCACCACAGAAATGTCAGATTTCACCTGGGATCAGGTGAGGTCTCTGGTCCCAGAGCGAGAGAGAAACGCGCATTTTGCAGGAGCTGGAGGACCAGGGAAGTCTGTGCTTAGAAAAATCCGTGGCTGGTGGGGCTGGCATGATCCGTGAATGCTGAAGGGGGTCCTAAGAGCTGCTAACAGAAGGGGTCCCTAAAAAGCAACCCATTTTGATCTGATGTGCAGGGACAGCCTAAGAATTTCAAATGTGTGCCAGCTGCTTAGACTTGCGCGCAGACCCATTGTTCGCGCACTTGGGCTTTTTCCTCTTCAAATCCTTGCTTCTGATTACTAAGCCCAATACAAAGGATCACCCAGTTGGGAACACCCTGGGAGACTGCAGGGGAAAGTTGTTTTTCTGGAACCTGGGGGTCGGAGCTGGGAGTAACCGACGGAGAGCCAGCTCTGAGGCAGCCCACTCCCACAAACTGGTATTGAGTGCCACAGGGATAAACACAGGCTAGAGAGGCCATAAATAGACTTGGAAGTCAATCCAGAAACACTGCCACCCAGAGGCTGAATCACAAATTGACTCTTGTGTAATAAAAAATAAAGGAATATGAGAAATTAAGACACCGCCTGCTTAAAAATCAGGACTGGCTTACAACACTGAGGAGCAGTGGAACGCAGGGAACTGCAATACTGTCCAGACTGAGAAACAGGCATGCCAAACAGAACAATAGAGGAAGTGAATGACCTTCACTATTGCACATTATATATATTTTCATTTTTTATTTTTTTATTTTCATTTTTTGCATCTTTTAGTTAAGAAACTATTTTTTTCTTTTTTTCTCACTTGATTTTACCTTTTTAATCATTACATTTTTATTTTTAATCAGTATTATTACTACTACTCTATCTCAACTCTACCTTTATCCCATCACTCTCTTCCTAACTTTTCCCCTTTTGGTATCCTGTTTATCTTACCCCTTTCCTGCTTTAGATTTTCCCTATTCTTTCTGTTTACCCCCTGTTAAAATTTCACCCTACATATATATCTAATTTTCAATCCCCTGCACCAAGTCCATACACACCTCTCTCTTCGCTGTCTTAACTACCCAAACAATTGTTTTTCTCTCTGTACTTTAGTTGTTGTTTGCTTGAATGTTGATTATATTGAATTTTTATGCTTTTTTGTGAGATAGTTTTGCCTATTCTTTTTTTCTGTTTCTTTGTTTTTGTTTGTTTTTTACTTCTATTTTCCCTTGCCTTGCTTGATATTAGTTGGTGTTGTAGTTTGTATTAATCCCCAGGTACTTGTTGCTGGCATTTGCTGGGATTAGTGGTTGCTCTATTGGATTTTTCTCCCCATATATATAGTTTGTTCCCTTTTTCTCTCTTAGTCTCTTTCTTGTCTTTCTTATTTTTTTTCTTTCTTTTCCCAATTTCATTGTGACACTCCTTTTTTTTGTTCTTTCCTTTTCCACTTCTTCTTTCTCTCCTATCCCCTAATTTGCCTTTCTCTGGTGTCATCTTTATTGGAGGTTATTAATATCGTGAATACATTTGTGTTCAGTGCCTTGTGTGTTGTACCTGGTTGTGTTGTATTTTGTGCCTTTAAATCAATGCAAGAGAGAGAGAACTACATAACCAGATATCAGGAGAAGACACAACATGGGGAGATGAAGAAACAGCCCACATATGAAAGAAAAGCAGGCATCACCAGAAAAGGAAGTAAACGAAATAGAGGCAAGCAACCTGCCAGAGAAAGAATTCAGAAAAATGGTCACAAGGTGGCTGAAAATAATGGAAGACAAATTCGATAATATGAGTAAGAACCAAGAGGAAATGAAGAAGAACCAAGAAGAAATGAAAAATGACATTGCTGCTGTAAAGAACTCAATAGAAAGCATCAAGAGTAGACTAGAAGAAGCAGAGGACCACATCAATGAGCTAGAAGACAAGATGGAAAAAAATACCCAAGTAGAGCAGCTTCTAGAAAAAAAAATTAAAAAGCAGGAAGAGAGCCTAAGGGAACTTTGGGACAACACAAAACAAAACGACATCCACATAATAGGGGTGCCAGAAGGAAAGGAAACTGAGCAAGGAATAGAAAACCTGTTTGAAGAAATAATGACAGAAAACTTCCCTGATATTGGGAATAAAAAAAACCACACAAATCCAAGAAGCTCACAGAGTCCCAAGCAAAAGGAACCCTAAAAGACCAACACCAAGGCACATTATAATTAAACTGGCAAACACCAACAACAAAGTAAGAATCTTAAAAGCAGCCAGAGAGAGACAGAAAGTTACATACAAAGGAACCCCCATCAGAATAGCAACTGATTTCTCAACAGAAACTCATCAGGCCAGAAGGGAATGGAATGAAATAAACAAAGTCATGCAAAGGAAGGGTCTGAATCCAAGAATACTGTACCCAGCAAGGCTATCAATCAAAATTGAAGGTGAAATCAGGAGCTTCACAGTCAAAAAAAAAACAAAGGGAATTTATTACCACCAAACCAGCAAAGCAAGAAATGCTAAAGGGTCTGCTGAAAAAAAAGAAAGAAAGAAATAGGAAGCGAAGAAGGAACACAGGGGTAAAGAATAAAAATGGCAACAAATAAGTACCTATCAATAATAACTTTAAATGTAAATGGGTTAAACGCCCCAATCAAAAGACATAGGGTAACTGACTGGATAAGAAAACATGACCCATATATCTGCTGTCTACAAGAAACCCACCTCAGAAAAAAAGATGCACACAGACTGAGGGTGAAGGGATGGAAAAAGGTTTTCCAGGAGAATGGAAATAAAAATAAAAGCTGGGATAGCAATACTTATATCTGACAAATTAGATCTCAAAGCGAAGGACATAACAAGAGATAAGGAAGGCCACTTCATAATACCACAGGGAGCAATCCAACAAGAAGAAATAACTCTGGCAAACATATACGCACCCAATACAGGAGCACCCACATACATAAAAAAGCTACTGGAGGATATCAAGAAAGAGATTGACAGCAATACAATCATAGTAGGAGACTTTAATACCCCACTATCACCATTGAACAAATCCTCTAAACAAAAAATCAGCAAAGAAACATCAATCCTAAATGACTCACTAGACCAGATGGAATTAATTGACATCTTCAGGACATTTCACCCCAAAGCCACAGAATATACAATCTTCTCAAGTTCACATGGCTCATTTTCAAAGATAGACCATATGTTGGGACATAGATAAAGTCTCTTCAAATTCAAGAAGATAGAAATCATATCAAGCATCTTCTCAGACCACAGTGGCATAAAACTGGAAATCAACAACAATAAAAACAATCCAAAGAAGTCAAACACATGGAGACTAAATAGCATGCTATTAAACAATGACTGGATTACCAGAGATATTAAGGAAGAAATAAAAAACATCATGCCAACAAATGACAATGAAAACACAACAATCCAAAATCTATGGGACTCAGCGAAAGCAGTCTTGAAAAGGATGTTCATAGCTCTACAAGCATACTGCAAAAAACAAGAAACAATGCTAATAAATTACCTAACCCTACAACTCAAAGAGTTAGAAAAAGAGCAAACAGAAAAGCCCAGCGTAAGCAGAAGGAAGGAAATAATAAAGATCAGAGCGGAGATTAAACGACATTGATACCAAAGAAACAATACAAAATATCAACAAAACCAAAAGCTGGTTCTTTGAAAGGATAAACAAGATTGTTGAACCTCTAGCCAGGCTCACCAAGAAGCAAAGAGAGAGGACCCAAATAAACAAAATCAGAAATGAAAGAGGTGAAATAACAACAGATCCAGCCGAAATTCAAAGGATTGTTAAAAAAATACTACGAACAACTCTATTCCAACAACCTGGACAACCTGGAGGGAATGGATATATTCCTAGAAAAATATAACCTTCCAAAACTCAATCAGGAAGAATCTAAACACCTCAATAGGAGAATAACAATGGAAGAAATTGAAGCGTTCATCAAAAAGCTTCCAGCAAACAAAAGCCCGGGGCCAGACGGCTTCACAGGAGAGTTTGACCAAACATTCAAGGGAGAACTAAAACCTATCCTCCTCAGACTATTCCAAAAAATTCAAGAGGAAGGAACACGTCCAAGCTCATTCTATGAAGCCAACATCACCCTAATACCAAAACCAGACAAAGGCAACATAATGAAAGAGAATTACAGGCCAATATCACTCATGAATGTAGATGCCAAAATCCTCAACAAAATTCTAGCAAATTGGATCCAGCAGTACATCAGAAAGATCATACACCATGAACAAGTAGGATTTATCCCAGGAATGCAAGGATGGTACAATATCCGCAAATCAATAAACGTGACACATCACATAAACAAATTGAGAGATAAAAACCACATAGTCATATCAATTGATGCAGAAAAAGCATTTGACAAAATCCAGCACCCTTTCTTGATAAAAACTCTCAACAAGGTGGGAATAGAAGGATCATACCTCAACATAATAAAAGCCATATATGATAAATCCACAGCCAACATCATACTCAGTGGGCAAAAACTAAAACCATTTCCCCTAAGAACAGGAACAAGACAGGGATGCCCACTCTCACCACTCCTGTTCGACATAGTACTGGAAGTATTAGGCATTGAAATTAGACAAGAAGAAGAAATAAAAGGCATCCAAATTGGAAAAGAAGAAGTAAAGCTGTCTTTATTTGCAGATGATATGATATTGTACAAAAAAAATCCCAAAAGACTCCATTAAAAAACTAACAGACTTAATAAATGAATTTGGCAATGTAGTAGGATACAAAATTAACGCCAAGAAATCTATGGCATTTCTATACACCAATAGTGAACTTACAGAAAGAGAGACTAAAAAAGCAATCCCATTTACCATCACACCAAAAAAATTAAGATACCTAGGAATAAACTTAGCCAAAGAGGTAAAAGACCTATACGCGGAAAACTACAGGACACTGAAAAAAGAGATAGAGGAAGACCTAAACAGATGGAAGAACATACCGTGTTCATGGATTGGTAGAATCAACATCATTAAAATGTCCATACTACCCAAAGCAATCTATAGATTCAATGCACTCCCCATTAAAATACCAACGACATATTTCACAGACCAAAAAGAACTCTCCAAAAATTCATCTGGAATAAAAAAAGACCCCGAGTAGCCACAGCAATCCTGAGAAAGAAGAATAAAGTAGGAGGGATCTCAATACCAGATTTCAAGCGGTATTGCAAAGCCACTGTTCTCAAAACCACTTGGTACTGGCCCAAGAACAGACATATAGATCAATGGAATAGAATAGAGAATCCAGATATCGACCCAAACCACTATGCTCAATTAATATTTGACCAAGGGGGCATGAACATACAATGGAGTCAAGATAGTCTCTTCAATAAATTGTGTGGGGAAAATTGGACAGATACATGCAAAAAAAATGAAACTAGATCACCAACTTACACCATACACAAAAATAAACTCAAAAATGGATACAGGACTTAAACATAAGATGGGAAACCATAAAAATTCCTAGAGGAATCCACAAGCAGCAAAATCTCAGACATATGCCAAAAGAACTGCTTCACTGATACTACCCCTAGGGCAATGGAAGCTAAAAAGAAAATAAACAAATGGGACTACATCAAAATAAAAAGCTTTTGCACAGCAAAAGAAACCATCAACAAAACAACAAGAAAGCCCACTGTATGGAAGAATGTATTTGCAAATGTTATCACTGATAAAGGTTTAATCTCCAACATCTATAGGCAGTTTATACAACTTAATAAAAGGAAGATAAATGATCCAATCAACAAATGGGCTACGGACCTAAATAGAATCTTTTCGAAAGAAGACAGAAGGAAGGCCAAGAGACACATGAAAACATGCTCAAAGTCAGTAATTATCAGAGAGATGCAAATCAAAACGACAATGCGGTACCATCTCACACCTGTCAGAATGGCAATCATCAACAAATCAACAAACGACAAGTGCTGGCGAGGATGTGGAGAAAAAGGAACCCTCGTGCACTGCTGGTGGGAATGCAGACTGGTGCAGCCACTGTGGAGAACAGTATGGAGTTTCCTCGAGAAACTGAAAATGGAAATCCCATTTGACCCATAACCCCACTCCTAGGAATATATCCTAAGAAACTAGAAACACCAATCAGAAAGGATATATGCACCCTTATGTTCATAGCATCACAATTTACAATAGCTAAGATTTGTAAACAGCCTAGGTGCCCATCAGCAGATGACTGGATCAGAAAATTGTGGTACATCTACACAATGGAATACTATGCTGCCAAAAAAGAAGGAATTCTTACCATTTGTAGCAACCTGGATGGAATTGGAGAACATTATGCTAAGTGAAAAAAGCCAGTCAATGAAAGAAAAATACCACATGATCTCACTCATTTGTGGATAATAAAAAACACATTATAAACTGATGAACAAAAAGATAGATACAGAGGCAGTAAAGCATCAAACAGACTGTCAAATTCCAGTGGGAAGGTTAGGGAGAGGTGGGGGAAATAAGAGATCAACCGAAGGACTTATATGCATGCACATAAGAATAACCAAGGGATGCAAAACATTGTGCGGTGAGGGCATGCATGGGAGTGGGGTGGGGGTAGGGCAATGGTAAGATATGTACACATATAATATCTTAATAAAAAAAAAAGGGGGAAAAATATACCGCAGCAAGAAGGAATAAACCATACACCATGGTATGTAAAAATAAATAATAAATAAATAAATAATAAAATACTGTAAAACTCTGCAGTGAAAGGGAGTAGGCCTTGATCAGTCATCAGGGTCCAGGAAGCCCATGCTGTAGCTACTGTTAACTCTTTAGTTGCTGGACCATGGGAAGTTCTAGAGAGTCCTGGATGACAAGTCAGGAGTGAGGGCACTGTGGACATGGGGAAGTGTGTCACTATTTTTACAGCTACCATGGCTATATTGGTAGGTAACCTTGATTATGCAAAGGGCAAACAACAATGATGAGTTCAGAAAAGAACCATACCAATTATTAGAGAATTGAAAATATTTAAGTTTGCAAACATGTAATAAGCAACTACTGTGTGCTGGACACTGTGCTAGACCAAGATTTATAGCAATGACTGACCCAGCCTGCTGGAAGCTTGTGGTCTCTCTAGAGAGAGAGGAAAAACGGGATTGAAGAGGAGGGATTCTTTTTGTTGAGACTCCTTACCCTGTAAAAAGGAATGCTTGAAGGATAAGTTTTTAATTGAAACATGTGGTGTGAAAGGACCAGCCAGCTATTATTCATAATGATCACAGAAATAATTCATCTTGAGAGAAATTGCTACTAATCATGAAAAAATTTTCTGTCTGTGCCCATCATTAGGGACTGGCATAAGCCACTGAATTAGCTTGAGTAGCTAAAATGAGGTAGGTGCCCATGTACCAAGGCGGCATGGGCCAGCTTGCTGCCAGGCAACAGGAGTGCTTGATGGTGACAGGCAGGTGCAATTCTGTCCATTCTCATTGTTTTGTACAATGTAAGCCAATCTTTGAGGAATTCTTTTCAGAATCACAGGCAGCGCTGAATACTTCTTTCCTAAAAACAGATTCTGTGAGTAGAGACAAGTTAAGTCAGGATTTTCTTAGAGGGGATTTGAAAGGCTCTGTCTGCATTCTGGGCCCTTAAGCACCAGGAGCTGGAGACTCAGGCGGGTTTCCCAGGCCTCAGTGAGAAACGTTCTTGGTCTGGTGTGGTGCACTGCTCAGCATGCTATCTGTGAGTAAACAGGCCATGTTGCAGAGAAAATATCAGACTATCTTTCCCCTCATGGCTGTTCCCCATGTGTCACTTTGTGAAAGCTGCTTGTTGTGTGGAAACAAACACATTTTGGCTCTTTTTGGCTCTGTGCAGCCAGAGGAAAAGCCATGTTGAATCCCATTCTATCGTATGAATCATCCTCCAATCTGCCAGCTAAATTCTGGCTGAGGACACTTTGTTGTAGGAGAAGGAGGTTCAGAGCTAAAAGGAAGCTGCTGGTTCTCAGCTCTCAGGCCATTTGTAACGTAATTAGAAACATAATGTTTTGACTTAGAAGCTGATCACATCTGATATGGGTGTCAGCAAGACAAGATAAACATTGAACTTTTTGGTGTAATTTAATCAGTTCAGAGTTTTGATAATGATAACACTATTTCAAGTATTACTGGTATGAAACCACTCACCCCCCTTATTTAAAAAAAACTTAAACATGAAATCAGTCTAGAAATTTCCACAACTTAATAATGAAGATGTATAAAATATCAACTTCACATGTAGGTGATTTTTAAACTAAATATAACACAACAGAAGTAACACAAAAGTTTATCTCTGCTTCCTCCCAAACTTTAATATAAGGATATAATTGTGCACACATGCACACTCACGCACACACACACAGACATATTAAACGGGAGAGGAGAAGACAGCAGTACAATTTTGGAAAGCAGTTAAGAAAGAGTAATTGACTGAGCAAAATTAAAAAGGAAAGTTTCAACTTAAGCAGGCAGTGAGAGAATCTTCTAATCAAGTTTATTTATATAACAGAGCCATAGAAAAACTCAGGAACTGGGGCACCAGGTACATCTGAAAATAATGGGGCGGAGAATAGAAGAATTTAATAAAATTCTGAATAAAAGGTTAGACAGGTCTGACCCTCTGCTCTTTCATTCACAGTTGAGTGACTGTCCTTCCCCCATCCTGATAGAATATTAGCAATTTATTGGGTGAATTTGACCCAAAGGGACTTTGCACTTCAGGATGCTAGGGACACCATACTGAAAAAAGAATGTTTAAGGTAAAGTCTAACTACTGACCATTGAACTTACCATCCCCAAGCCTTCTTTTCCCACTTATTTTTTTTGGGGGGAAAAATTGATCAGAACTGTGCTCCTCAGGCAAGAGACTGATGGGATCCTATCTGGAAAATTTCAGTCTAGGAGAAATGACTCGTAGATGGTGATGTCTCATTGGAAATTTCTGGTGAAATTACCCCATAATTACATCTATCGAGTGACAAGTACTACTCACATAGATGAGTGGTACTTCCAATGAACTTTTTAGTGCCTCACTCTTAAATTTAATAGGCACCCATGAATCACCATTATGTGAAAGTATTTAACATAAGAGTACAAACAAAAAGGAGAAAACAGAGATATTCTAAAGAAAACTTCAGTGATAAGAGATAAGAAAGCCAAAAATAGATCTTGGAGATTAGAAATAAGAAAGCAGGATTAAAATTTAAACAAGAAGCTGAAAAGATAAAATTGAAATCTCTAGAGTAAAAAGGATATCACTGTCAGAAATGGAAAAGAGCATAGAAAAATTTCAAGAAATAATAAAAGGAAATTTTTCAGAACTAAAGACCATGACTTTCAGGATTGGAAGGACCTTTTTTTCAATGTTCCAAGGCAATGAATGGGAAAAGATGCACATCAAGTCGTGTCAATATGAAAATTCAGAATACCAGGAGTACAGAGAGAGAGAAAGGGAAGGAGGGAAGGAGAGAGAGAGAGAGAGAGAGAGAGAGAGAGAGAGAGAGAGAGAGAGAGAGAAGTAGGAAACAAAATGGCTTTAAAGAAAATTCAGGAAAGCCTTAAAAATTCTAAGGGAAAATGATTTCCAACTTCACATTCTACACACAGCTAAAATGTCTATCAAGTGTGAAGGTAAATAACAGTTATAGATATGCAAGACCTCAAATAATTATCTCACACATATCCTTTCTCAGGAAGCAACTGGAGGATGTGTTAAACCAGGGAGTAAACAAATAAAATAAAATAAAAAACAGGGAGACATTGGTCACAGGGACCAGGATGAGAACATCTAAGAAGGGATGTTAGCTCTGTGACTGGTCTCAGGAATAGCCAGTCCAGACTGCAGCAGGAGGACAGAGAACCCCAGGAGGAAATGTCACCGAGCAAAAAGGAAAAGGAAGAAGAAAATGATAACTAATCTGGAGCATTTGATTTAAAAGGTGAAATTTATACTTTGGCCTATAGAGTTTTGCAAATGAGTTAGTGGCAATTACATAAGAAGCCAAGTAAATTAAAAATTAATCAATTTAGGGAAACTAAAGAGTTTTTTAAGGAATAGATGATCTTTATATGTTCAACTCTAAATAATATTAACACGTGCACAATGTTTACCTACCCCAGACTGTATCACTGTATAGGGATAATGTTGGCAGTGGAGAGAGAGAGAGCAAGACAGGTGATGGTGCTTAGGAGAGCTAAGCCTTATCATCCATAGTATAAAGACAACATCAAAACCTAAAAAATATCAGTATGTTAAATTATGTAGGTAAATAACAAAAATAAATTGCAAATAAGTTAAAGGTGTTAGCTTCTGGCAAACAGGAATTAGGAAAGAGAATAAGATAAAGCAGGGGACTTGTTTTGTTAGAAATCTTATAGATGCATTTGATTAAATATTTGTAAAAATTTGACAAAAACTTAAAATTAAATTAATGAATGAAAACATAAGGCCCCAGATTATTATTATTACTATTATTATTAACTGAATACACTTGCTAATCCACACTGGTTCCAGGAACAAGTTTAGTATGCAATTGGTTACTAAGCGTTTGGCTTTCTGGCTCCTTTTAAAGTCTAGATAAGCAATTTTCAACCTGTGTGCCACGGCAAACTTGTGTGCCACAAGAATGTTTAAAACATGTAATACTTGACTATGTAGCCAGGGGCACTGATTTCCTTTCCCTTAGATTGTCAGATAAAAAAAATTATAACAGCCTTTACAACAATAGCCATCTGGTGTAAACAAATAAAAATTATACCTGTTTTTTGTTAGCTAGGCAAAAAATCTATTTTTTGCTGTGCTGCTGAATTTTATAAATTAGTTTATATGTGCTATGAGATTAAAAAGGTTGAAAATCGCCGGTCTAGATCAAGGTACAGTGTGATACAAAACTCATAACTGCTCATCTTACAGTGAAAGACAAAGGAAGGAGATGACATGAAAGTCCAACCAATGCATCATTATTGACATAACCCAATAGGGATAACTTTCTGCTAGACATTGGACTCACACTTTCTCTTTGGGAATTATCTGTTGTGACTGGTCTAGAGATCCTTTCAAATTGTTTCTCCTTTTGAAATAAATTGGGATTCTCACTGTTTTCTTGGCCTGATAGATCCAATGCCAGGTTTGTTCTCATTCTACCTTTGTAAGACTTCCAAGTTTATGGTTGTCCTTGTGACATCTCAGCTCCCTTAGATACAATGCCTTCTGTTCATAAATCCCTATTCGTTGGATATTGGCTTAAAACTCTCTCTCCTCTTTCATTTCCTGGCTCTTTCCTAACTCTCCTTCCTCATCATGTCTTCTTTTTTTTTCTCTTTAGCTTTGACTCCTTTTTTTTTATAGAATCTAGTGTATAAAATTACTTTTAAAGACCATTTTGATAATTAACTATCACATTCATAAATACGTTACCCACATAGAAACTATTCATGCTCCAAAATGTGAACTCCCTATTTTTCTGATATTTAAAGTAAACATCCATTTTTAGTGATGACAGGAGCAATGTGTTTGCTTCCCTTTCCCATCCTATATAAGAAAAGGCTAATATGCAAATCGACCAAACGGCCAGTGACTATGATGCACACTGACCACCAGGGGGCAGACAGTCAGTGCAGGAGCTGCCACCTGGTGGTCAGTGCGCTCCCACAAGGGGAGCACAGCTCAGCCAGAAGCCAGGCTCATGGCTGGCGAGCACAGCAGTGGTGACAGGAGCCTCTTCCTCCTCCGTGGCAGTTCTAGGGATGTCCAACTGTTGGTTTAGGCCTGCTGGCCTAAGCCAGCAGTTGGACATTCCCTGAGGGCTCCCGGACTGTGAGAGGGCACAGGCTGGGCTGAGGGACCTCACCCCCCGAGTGCACTAATTTTGTGCACCAGGCCTCTAGTGTTTGTATATTGTTTGATTTCTTTGTTTCCTTAAGTGACAATTGGGCTGGCTTAGTGGTCATTTAAAAGAATGTAGCCCTTAATTTAAGAGTATAAGTACATTTTCTTTAGTTGTTAGGAAAGGTGACAAGTTGCCTGTGATTTCCTTTTAAGTACCTAAGCAAGCCTCATGCAAATTTTCTAGATTTCAGTCAATATTTTAAAAAAAGAAAAAGGAAAAAGAACAACTTTTTCAGCAGTGCTTTTTTCTTTTAGGGAGACAGATTAAATGTGTGACATTACACAAAGATCCAAAGGTCTTTTGGACAATATTAGAATTGAATCAGGCCAACCCCAGGGCCAAGTCAAGAATGAGCTCAGTTGCCACCTCCCCACTGAGCCAGCTCAGCCAGGCAGGGAAGGAGGGAGTTGGGCCTATTCTGGGAGTGAGATGGTGAGGAGTCCTGCTTTGTGGTGCCAGAACCCAGGCCACAGAGCCTTCACACAGAGCCTTCACAGTGAGGACTGAAGAAGAAGTGGACTGAGGGCAGACCCCTCGAGGAGTGGCAGTGAGATGGCAGACTGCTACACAGAGCTGGAGAAGGCAGTCATGGTCCTGGTATTAAACTTCTATAAACACATGTCTATGCACAGCCCAATCAAGAACAAGATCATCAAGAGCAGTTTCAGGAAAGATGCTTCAGAAAGCCTCAACCACACGCTGACAGACAGGGGACCCAACCAAAAGGCTGCTGATAAGCTCATCCAGAACCTGGATGCCCAACCACAATGGATACATCAGCTTTGACAAGTACTGGATCTTGATAGGCAGCATCACCAAGTCCATCACTGTTATCCACCAGCAAGAGCAACAGAGAAGGAGCTAGAGGACCCCACATTGTGCCCTCATGCCAAGCTCTGATGCCCTGCCTCTCATGCTCATCCCAGATCCCCCTGTCAGCCTCTTACCCACCCGGGCCCTGTCCTTGTTTCTCCAGACCTTCTCCTGATTCTTAATGAACAGAGGGCAAGGGTGCTGTCAGGGACCCTTTGTGAACATCTCAGTCTGGGTGTGCCTTCCTTCGGGTCTCAGTTCCTGGAGCCAGCAGGAATTGGGTGCCCCTCTGTGAGATCTAAGTGCTGTTTGGGGACACCATGAGTTTCCTCAGTCCAACCATCCTTCCCAATGTCTGGTGTTCTGCCTGTTTGTGGGTCTCTCCTCACTTCTGGAGGTCAGCTTGCTGCTCCAGGTCTTCCTCCTCCTGGCAGCAGCAGCAGAGACCTCTCCCCTTCCCCATAGCCCTTCTGCTGGGCAGAAAAGACTTCCAGGGCTGCCCTCCAGCTGCCTCTGGGTCTGGGAACAGCTAAGCAGGACTGAGCCTTCTCTTTTTTGCTCAGCCTCTGAAGCATGGCAATAAAGGCTGGATTTGGAATTTGTAACCCTTCACCTTCTCCAGTGAATCAGGTCACTACAGATACACGAAGTCCCAGGTAAAATGATTATAGGCAGGCATAGAAAGGCCAATGAAACGCTCTGCCATCCCTGACTCAGTGAGTCAGGAGGGAAGTATGGTGTATTAATTAGAGGCACCCCATAAGCTCAACAGAGGTGACAAATGAATGTGCCCTTGGATATGAAACTGTAAAATAGAATTTCACTTCAGTGAGTGGCACCTTCGAGAGTGACCCATGTCACCTTTTAGAACTCAGATCTGAGACACAGTGATTCCTTCTGGGAAAGTTAGAGAGGAATAGTGATTCAAGACGTGGCTTGGCTTGAGAGAGTGGCAGAAACAGTTGGCACTGGAGGTGGGGGTGGGGGGAGAATAGAGGGAAAGCACTGGGCAGAGCACAGGGGCACAGAATTTAGGTGGCTGTGGATACAAAAAGATATTGTGAGTTGGAAAATCAGATTAGGCCTCATCACTCCAGGCCATACTTGAGTCCTGGATATAGTCACTTGCCCATATCATGTGGGGCAGAGAACCTCTTATCTTTAGACTTACGAAGTGGCCAACCAAAGTTCATCACTTGGGGCCTGGGTAGAGGTTCCAGGAGTCTGGTCCTGATGTGGGTAGGGAAGAGGCTTGGGACTTCTAGCAGAGGGTGGGGTGGGGGCTACAGAGAAGCTAGCTTCCTGCTAAGTTGAGTTTGCCTGAGCAAGACCAAGACTGCATTTGGGGTGAAGGAATGTGTGGGAAGGTAAGTGGAAACACTGCCTTATTCAATTTCAGGGCCTCCAGGACAGCAGAGACAGCAAGAAGTGGTGGCAGCCAAGGGTGAGGATTTAAGAAGTAATTATCACTGTTTTTATCACTGTCATTGGAAGGTTCCAGATAAACTCTTAAGTAAATCATTCCTTTGGACTGAGATCCAGCGGGGCCGTTCAGTTCTTGGTGTTGGCAGTTACGACTATTAGAGTTGCTCTGGCACAGACCAAAAAGGCCTGAGAGTTTCTAGGACCATTTAAGAGACAAAACAATTACATCTTTGTTTAGGTAGAAGGACTCAAGAGCCATATGCTGGTCATGCATGCATTCTGATATAAAGGCTACTCGGATAGCTCATGGTAATAACATCACTCCCTCGGGCCCTGCAGGCTCCTGACCCACGGTACTTACTGAGGCCACAGCCACGGTCCATCCTGATTATTCCTGGCACAATCTCACTGGACTTAAGGTTTTGGTAGTCTGCCCAAGGTTCAGCAAACCACGCCAGGAGAATCCCAGATGCTGGCATCCTAGGCCACATTTACAAAATGCAGATCCCTTCTTTCCCCTCCCGCTGTCCTCAGCAAACATGTGCCTCTTCTCTGCAGGGAGCCCTCATCAGAGAAAGAGGGTCCTGCGCCCATAGGCACGCTTCAGTGGCACACAAATCTTTCCAATTAAAAACACACATGTAACACCTTACTATATATCTAAGGCTTGATTTCCCCAAATTTGAACTTTCTGGAACATGGCTCCAAACCTAAATTCAGGAAAGAAAGCCCACACACTGAAGTCACCCCACTTTGCACCCATGTTTGTCACACTGAGCTATCAACTATAACTAAACAGCATGTTCTTAACAAATGAGCTCTCCTACACACACACACACACACACACACACACACACACACACACACAAAGACCAAAATGTGGGAATACAAAGAAATATTTGAATGAATGTGTAATTGCATATTATGTAATACACATGTGTGTAATTAAGAAACATTTAAAAGGTGGTCAGGATGCTTTGTTTTTGAGAGTAGAGAGAAAAATTTATGTTTATCCTTAAAAAAATGGTTACGATTTTTAAAGTCTGTGTTCTGGAATGGATGAACTTCTCTTATCTGGAAAATGTCATATGTGTGTGCAACATTTCATTTGCCAACTGAAGTGTCACTGGGTATATTCTGATTATTTATTTTTTCTTTCAGCTGCGTCTTATATTCCTGTTTGTTCCAAGTTTTTGCACTGCACACAGTTTTCCTCCTTTTTCTTGGTTAAAAGCAAAATCATCAATAACTTTAGGTGAAAACTGCTCGCAGTAGCATGCTGAGACAATCTGGTTTGAAGGCTCTGATTGATTTGCATCTAAAGAGAATTGTAAACGGCATCAGTATGGGTTGTATCTCTGCCTTCTCCAGACCCAAGTGTCCAGGCACCTCATGAGAGCCTCCAGCTTTCTGCTGGCACCTGTTGTTTCATACCATTTTACAGGCTGTCTGCTTCTAATAAATGAAATTATGTTTCTGCAGTGCTCTCACAAACAATCAAAGAAACACCGCCTCACCGTCTCAGAGCCCCGGCATCATGAAAACTGTTGTCCCAACACCAAGATGCAATACAGGATGATTTATTAGCTTTTCTCTAGGCTGATAGCTCCAGAGAATCGCCACAGAAAGCAAGTGCAGATGCCACACATTGGAACTCAAGAAACAGCCACAGGCAATTTAAAAGTCTTATTGCAGATAGTGTGGCCCCACTAAAACTTTGCTTTCTGATGATCCCTTGACTTCCACAACCTGGGGCTCTAAGATAGGGGGTGATTCGCCTGATTCCACAGGTCAAGTTCTCACCATGTTCAGGTCACACTTTTGTTGCAAGAGCTACCTGTCCTCATGGAAACACGCTCACCACTTCAAGCCTTCAGGTTTCCACTTGATCTTTATTTTTTATGTCCCCAAATAACACCCTATGATATAGTGAAAATATTGAGAACTCAATCAGTAAAGCTCTAGCTACAAAATCGACAGTGTGTGTGTGTGTGTGTGTGTGTGTGTGTGTGTGTGTGTGTGTGACCAAAAGGCAACATAAGGCCATGGGAAAAGAGTTAAAACTCTGGATGCATCTAAATTACTCTTAGGGACTCATTTTGACCCTCAAAATTTAAAGAAATTCTCCAATGCTATAGTGAAGTAAATTTCAACTGTATTGATTCTGAGACCATCAAATTGTTGGAAGGAAGATCTGAAATGAATGTATGATTAGGCTGGTCAGGATTTAATCTGTGAAGTCTGTGACATCCAGGCCATCTTACCTGTACGGGTTCCCTCCCCGTCCACAGGACTATTCCCCTCCTTCCTTGCCTCTCAGGCAGGAATGTTCTCCTCTCTGCTTCCCCCTGCTTATTCCTTGTCACAACTTCCTTTTAGAAGGAAGCAGAAAGGGTCTGGTTATAAAGAAATGTCAAGGACAAATAAACCAGGATATTTCCACTTTCTTAGGGCTCAAAACCTAAACCCAGGAAATGAGGCTTTATTTGATGGAATTTGAGATAATAATCAGTGATGATTTCTTTTAATAATCTAGATTGATTGTTATTGACAGAATTGTCATCTTTACTGACTTAATGTGGCTTCCTCTAATATGGTGGTTTACTTTGGAAGTGGGGAATAAATTTGACTTTAGATATTGGGATTCTTCAACATTTTTTTTCCAAGCTTTAGACAGAGTTACTCTATAACCTCTACCTCATAAATTGTAAATTTAGCCAATGTTATGAAGTGAAAGTTTATGTCCTCCCCCCAAATTCACACTATGATGGTATTGGAGGGGGGTCTTTAGGAGTAACTAAATTTGGATGAAGTAGTGAGGATGGGACCCTCATGAAGGAATTCGTGACCTTATAAGAAAAAGAAGGAAGACCAGAACTTTCTTTCTGTCATGTGAGGGCACAGTGAGTAGGCTGCTGTCTACAAGCTAGAAAGAAAGCTCTTACCAGGAACCAAATCTCCTGGTACCTTGACCTTGGACTTTCCAACCTTCAGAACTGTGAGAAATAAATAGCTGTTGTTTAGGCCACCCTGTCTGTGGTATTTGGTATAGTAACCCACGCTGACTAACACAGCCAATATATCTGGTCTGGCTACCTCAATTCTAAATAGATTTCCCTAAGGGAACAAGAGCCTATTGTCCGGGTGAGTTGAGGAGCATTGGCAAAGTGACTTATCATGTTTGAAAATGTTGCTAAGATTCAACTATGTATAACAGGTGGTAAGGCACTTTATAAATAGGAACAACTGAAAAGAGCAGTTTTTAAAATTGTAGTAAAATATATGCAACATACAATTTACCATCTGAACCGTTTTTACGTTTTCAGTTCAGAGGCATTAAAGTACACACATATTGTTGTGCTATTATCGCCACCATCCATCTGCAGAATTCTTTTCGTCTTGTAAAACAGTAACTCAGTGCTCAGCAGACAGTAACTCCCCATTCTCCTCCCCCAGCCCGTGAAAACTACCACACTACTCTCTGTCCCATGAATTTGAGTACTCTAGGACTCATATAAGTGGAACTTTACAGTGTTAGTCTTTTTGTGACTAGTTTATTTCACATAGCATAATGCCCTCGATGTTTATCCACATTGTAGCATATGCCACAGTTACCTTCCTTTTTAAGGCTGACTATATTCCATTATCTGTATATCTCATATTTTGTTTATCCTTTTATCCATCCATGGACACTTGGGTAGTTTCTAACTTTTGTCTCTTGTGAATATTATGGCTATGAGCCTGAGTGTACAAATATCTCTTTGAGACCCTGTTTACAATTCTTTCTGATATACACACAGAAGTAAAATTGCTACGTCATATATATAGTAATTCTTTTATAAAAAAACAGGAAAGAGCATTTCAAATGCTCTCTTCAAACCAAGACAACAGTGTTGCAGATGCATTTGTCTGTGTGGCCTATGAGAACATCTCTGTTGCTGAGAACAAGACTTCTATTTGTCTAATAGAAGGAAAGTGAGCAGGGGCTGGGCATATTGAATGGGATGCAGCAGGGCTCCTGACTCTCTCTTTTCCCTTATCCTAAATGGCTCCTGGGGAGAGCCCTGCAAATCTCTAGGGAGCAGTGTGAAACCCACAGCTCAGTATCTTCATTGTGCAATAAGGGAGATGAGGCTCCTGGTGGGCAAGGGGGTAGGGGCTGGAGTTCTTTTTTTAAGACTGCTAAAATAGTGTGGGCAAGCTTGATCTGGAACCCACATTTCCAGAGATTTTTCCCAGTCCTCTCACCACTATACAATGCTGTAGTCATCCTTGCTTTTATCTGAATCTTAAAAAAGGAAAATGCCACTCACTAAGCTATTAATTGATATTCATAACGTAAAAACTCAATTTCTCCGATAATCTGTTTTCACGCTGTTGCAAATCTCTGTAATAAACAGAGGAGACATTACATCTTCTTAGAGGATAAAAAGAACTGTTTTTTGGAGTTAATAATGATTTTGTTGTGTAAACTTAAGAGAGAGACAGAGACAGCAACAGAGAAACAACAGGCACTTCCTCCCCATAACCCTGTAGCTGCACCTGGAATTGAACAAACAAGTTCCCTTGAGCTCCAGTGTGGAGTCTGTAAGAAGACACCATGTCTGAATTTCTCAACATGCAACTTAGCCTCAGCTCCTATGTCCTCCTCTGGCATGTGAAGATGCAATACCTTCATATGATACTTTCACTTCAGGATCCTCCTCAGAGATACTGGGAATTGGTTGTTAGTTGATTCTTTTGGAAAGAGTATCTCCTGTTAGTCTGTCTTGATTTGTCAAGTCATGGTCATTCCTCAGGCTAGAATGATGACCCCAGTAGAATTCTGAAAGTTGCTTGTAATTAAAATTTTCTAAAGCCTGCAGGTATCTGTGTATTAAAGTGTATTAAAATCAGAGGTCTCTGTGACTTCCATTTTAGAAGAAACCAAAGTGTTATCTTCATTTAAATAATAAAAACAAACATTGTCCTGACATGTAAGGAAGATTTTTGTCTGTAGGGAACTTAGGTGGGGAACAATGAGCTCTACACTACAACACACTGCTTCTAGCTCCCCAACAAGGCTTTCCCCCCACCACCCCCCAACTCCCCACCCAAATCAACAATACAAGCAATAAGTAGGTTCTCACAGTTAGTGGTCACACCCATCAACCTGCTACTTTATCTGTAGGTTAGAGCTTACAACAGAGCCTGAGGTTGAAAAAGGGTTCTCTTTCTCTGTGGGCTTTCATTTCATTTTTTAAGTGGGTAAAAGGCTTTCAGTCATATCTGACTATGAGCAACTTGCTTCCTTCCTCCTTTCCTCTTCTCCATCCTCCCACTAGTAGGTGAGACATGGAGGAGATGACCAAGTGCCGGGGCTTAATGAAGAAGATAACCATCCTAATTTCTTGAACTCCTCCATCTCAGCCTAAGAACCAGGACGTCAGCTGTTTTATTTGAAGATGCACAGTGCATTCCTTAGAGTCATTGGGGTATGAACAAAACCAGAGGTGTTTACAAGTGATATCTTCCAAGATACAAAATATTACAGGTATGGTAGGACTAGAAGGGCCATCATCTTTATCTGTTGCTTCTTATCCCTGTGGCTTACAGCACTACCTATAATTAATGGAGCAGGGAAAACAAAACAGTGCACAACAATTTAAAAAAGAATTGGCAAGTGTCTGCTAGGATCTAGGCATTGTGTTAGCTGCTGAAGAGACCGTGGTATACAATACTAGTAAAAATTTAGAACCTGTCTTCATAGAGCTTATGTCTATTAGGGAAACATATTGAAAAAGTGATTGAATGGGACATTAGGGACAATTTAGGAGAAGAGAAAAATTATGAGAGTGAGTGATTCTTGGTTTTTGTGAGCAACAAATGGTAGTCATAAATATGTTTGAAATCTAAAGTACAAACACATCAAAAAGCTTTATATAAAAGTAAAGATGATGATGAATTCAGGTGGGAGCTAGGTCTGATCATTGGTTATAATCTTCCTAAATTAAATACGATGTAAAAACACATGTTGGGATCAGGAAAAAATCACCTTGGCAATGTGTGATGCAAAAGAATATGCCTTAAAGAAACCATGCTGCTCTCTTAAAAGAGAAATGCTTAATACCACAGGTGCTTTGAGAGTTGTCATTGAAAAGCATACATACTTGGAAATTAAAAGTGCTTCAGGAGTCCCAATTCTTCAAATGGGAAATATTTTTCGATGTTGTTATTCTATTGAAACTCAGCCAACGATGAGATGAGGCGATTTTGTCTTTTTTTCCCCCTTTAAATCATACATTAGTGATCTCTACAATTGGAAAACATATTGCAGTTGGTCTGAGTACATGACACTGCTATGCTACCCTCCCCTGTTTGTTTGGCAATAATATTTCTGAAATAAATTATAATCACAGATAATGTGAAAATAGTTTTCTAAGGGCCAGGTATATGCTATGCAATTTGCATGCCTTCTCTTAACTAATGAATGACAAACCTCTGTTCTTATCTCTATTGTAGAGATAAATTATCAGACTCAAAGGGTTTCCTAACTTGCAGGGAAGCAATGTCTGATTCCAGAGCTTGTACTTGCACTATCACATGATATGCCCTCTCATATCTAATGAATGTAATTTGAATGTTTCTATTAGACAGTTTTGACATACTTGATAGAAATTTAACAGAGAGGGAACACAGAAATGAAACCAAATAGACTTCCAAGTACAAATGAACATTGAAAGTTGATGCTAAATCCCACCAATAAGGAAGACAGATGAAATATGGCAGTCTTGCCCAGTATCTACCTACATTGTCTCCCCAGGACCCAATAGCCTACCTATAAGTGTGTTGTTTTTCCCCTAGGATGTAAGGTTGAGAAAAGGAAAGGAGGCTCTGAGCAAAGGTGCTTGGAAGAGGAATTAAAGAAGGAATCAGGGTAACAAAGACTTAGCAGAGGCTTGGTAAGTTGTATGTAAGAGACCTCTAAATAGATTCCTTTTTCTTCAGCTAATTGAGATGTAACTGACAAATACAATTATACGTTAAAATATAAGTGATGATTTGATGCATATAAATATTGCAAAAGGATTCTCACCATCAGGTTAGGTAACACATCCATCACATCACATATTTGCTCTTGTTTTTGGAAAACACTTAAGCTCTACTCTTAGCAAATTTCAATTGTACAATACAATCAACTATAGTCACCATGTTATACATTAGATATTCAGATTTTATTAATTGTATAACTGAAAGTTTGTATGCTTTTACCTACATCTTATTATTCCCCTTTCCCCTCAGTCCTGGGGAGAGTTTAGTTTAGCTTGCTCCAATGTAAGGAACTACAAGAAGTGGTGTATGTGTATGTGTGTGGTGTGTGTGTGGAGTGTGTGTGTGTGCGTGTGTGTGTGTGTGTATAAGGGAGCCATCTCTTTATGAAGTCACATTTTTTTAAAAATTGAATTCTTAAGTCTCCGTGTGTCTTCCAGCTGTTGTTCCTGCTTCCCCACCCACAAGACCCTAATTAAATTCTTACTGTGATTCATTCCTTTAGGTGAGTCAATTCTTAGAATATATTGCAAAATTTTTAACATCCCTTAAGAAAGCAACTGAATCCTAAATGCAGATGTCAGGGAAACAGCAGAACCTCTGTTTTAAATGAACAGTGAAAAAATGGATATGAAAGGGTCAGAGATTTCCCAAACAGTGGTTTCCTGAACAATTTATGCATGTTCCTTCTCTTAAGTGCATTATGGGTCAGAAAAGATGAGATATTAAGCAAATTAGAACAAAACTTAAAGAGGACTGGGCAGTGGGGAAAGGGAAAGTTCCAGGAGGGAATTGAACTGGTGGGTTAATTATCTCAGAAAAATCATAACATTTAAGTGAATTTCCTGATGTCTTTTCTGAGTTCCTGGAAAGGGATTTGAGTCAAACTGAGACTAAGATGTGAACAGGACCCATCCACTTCTAAAGATCTACAACAAACTAAACAATTCAAAAGGAAAAAGAAAGAAGCATGAGAAGTTAACATAGGAAGTTGACATGAAGAAGTAATTATGGCTTCTCTCTGATTTATTACATGACAGAAATATCTTCTCGATGCCATTGTAATTAACCTAATTATTCTTAATAAGAAAAGGAACAAAGGGTAGGCCAGACATTGTAGGCATGTCATTTGGGCAGCTTCATGAGGAAGCTACAACTTTACAGTCCCTACTGGTCCAAAGGGAGATAGATACATGTTCAGTAATGTTGGGGACATAGGGAAGGCGCTTGCTGTCAGTCACACCTGAGAACAAATGTCATTGGCCAGAATGGGTGTGGCAACAGCAAGGGCAGAAATTCGGGATATGTAATCCCCTGAACAAAGAAGTTCACTCTTTGGTGTTCCTACTGTTCTTGTGACTCTTGGGATTCCTGGGACTCCTGTGATTCTGGGCCTGTAGGGATCCTCTGTGTTTGCCCACATGGCCCACAGGCATGTGGACCCCACACACAATGGACTAATGGACTGCAACTAGCTTGATGTTGAACTGGACCCAGGTCCAACTTGGAAAGGCAACTCTGGACACTGCCTTTGCTTCTAGCTTTCTTGAAACCCCAGCTATACTTCTTCTATGACTAAACAAAGGGATATGGGACTTTAGAAACTCAAAGATGTAATTCCACACAAATAAAAATCACTCATTCTCCCATGTGAGTCTCAGAAAATTCATTTTCTCAAAATATCATAAGGTCTCCCACCCCCAGCACCCAGTGGGGAAAAGACCCCCTACTTCGTCCAATAACATTCTTAAGTAGAATTTTGCCTACTGATTGAAGATTAGTGTAATAAATAGGTTGGGTACAACTCCCATTGAAGTGAGACTCTATGAAGGGATTTGCAGAAGGAAGATTTGACCATCACTCATAAGCAAGTTTGGCCTCATATGAATGGGCATGAAATGGGAATTTTCAGTATGTTCAGACTCTGCCCTCCTAAGCTCTATCCAGCATTTATTTTTTGTTTGTTAATTAATCCTCATCTAAGGATATTTTTCCATTGATTTGTAGAGAGAGTGAGAGGGCAGAAATGGGGGGAGAGAGAGAGAGAGAGAGAGAGAGAAAGAGGTGTGTGTGTGAGAGAGAGATGTGTGTGTGAGAGAGAAAGAGATGTGAGAGAGATACGTTAATTGGTTGCCTCCCGCACAGTGCCCCATCTCCACCAGGGATGAACCTGCAACTAGGTACATGCTTTTTCCTGGGAATGGAACCCGCAACCCTTCAGTGTGTGGGCTGACACTCTAACCACTGAACGAACACACCGGCCATGGCTATTCAGCATTTCTTAATAAGCATGTAATGATCCAAGCCACTGGTTCTAAATAGTGGTCTGCTGATAAAGGTTTAACAACCAGTTCTCATAGGCAGAGAGAGGATTAGCCCTGATTTACAGCATTTTCCATTTTCCACAGTGTAAATACTCTCCCTGTGGCTGGTTTTAAGCTGCCAATATGAAATCACTTAACACAGAGTTGGGAAGTGTGTTCTGACATTAAGTCTCTGATAACTACTTGGGGCGGGGCGGGGGGTCTTGAAATTCAACTCAGTTATTGCACTAACCACCCAGACTTAGTGTAGACCCTACAAATTAAGGGCAGTATTTTTTTTTACAAGATTGTCCCCATTTTAGATGGCAGCCACAAATTTCAGGCATTCCCATACACCTGCACTTCTGCCCAGCTTTTCACAATACACTCGGGTTCAATAATTTGTTAGAATGATGCACAGAACTCAGGAAAGTGCTATACTAATGATTATTATTTTATTATAAAGGGTACAAAAGAACAGGTACATAGGACAAGGTCTAGGGAGGTCCTAAATGCAGGAGCATCTGTCCCTAGAGAGTCAAGTTATGCCACCTTCCTGTTTTTATAGGGTTCATTATAGAGACATGATTAAATTCTTGGCCACATGACTAACTTTAATCTCTAGTCCCCTGTTCCCTCTCCAGAGGTCAGAGGTGTGGCTGGAAGTTACAACACTCAAATACGTGTTTGGCCTTTCTGCTGTGGCTAGTTCTTCCCCTGAATCTATCTAAGAGCCCACCTTGAGTCATATCATTAACATAAACTCATGTATAGTTGAAGGGGCTTCTTCAAGTAACAAAAGACACTCTAAACATTCAAGAAATTCCAAGCGTTTTCTTGACACCCTGAGCCAGGAACTTCTTCTATCAAAGGAATATATGCAAATGATCTTGTGTGAATAGGCTCCACTTCACCACTATTACTTGGCTCTGGATTCTCATAGGATGGTTTAAAAAAAATACTGATATCTGGGTCTCACTCCCAGGGGTTCTGCCTTAATTAGTATGGGGAGCAACCTGGGTATCAAATTTTTAAAAGCTCCCAGGATATTCTAATGTGCAGCAAAGTCTGATTCTTACTGATTGCCTTTCTTATCTGTTGAGACAAAAAGAAGGACTTCTCTCTATAGTCTGCAAAGGGTATAAACACAAAGGGTGAGGAAGTGGAATTGACCTTTTTGGACTTTTGTAAGTAAGGCAGAGTTAAAAGAGATGCCCCAGCACTATTTCTGGCCAGTTATCCCACCCCCTCTCTCACTTCTTCAAGGATACAGGTTTGTGATCTTTGAAATCTGGCATTGCTTTATGGCCCCAAGCACTCTTCCAGGGCATGGGACCCTGGCATGAAGCCTCAAAGAATAATAATAATAATAATAATAATAATAATAATAAAGTCTGAGCCTGTTCAAACCTGCTGGCGATAAATCTGGGTAGGCGCCAAGAGAGAAATGGGGACATTTCCCAAAGCATTCATAGGGATCTTCTGCAAGGTTTCCAAGTTAGGCATTTTCCTCTGGGGGCACATAACTACATAAATGATTACCATTAATACATGTCACTTAATAGTTTATTTTTAAAAATGTTTTCATTTATTTATTTTTATGCTTTTTTTATTGTTTAAAGTATTACATATAGTAGTACATATATCTCCTTTTCCCCCCATTAATCTTCCCCCAGCCTCCCCTACCCCCAGTCACATGCTCTCATCCCCCCCCCCATCCCCAACCCCCCATGTCTTGTGTCCATTGGTTGTTCTTATATGCATGCATACAAGTCCTTTGGTTGATCTCTTTCCCCCCTCCCCAACACTCCCCAACCTTCCTGCTGTAATTTGACAGTCTGTTCGGTGTTTTACTGCCTCTGTATCTATCTTTTTATTCATCAAGTTATAATGTTCTTTATTTTCCATAAATGAGTGAGGTCATGTGGTATTTTTCTTTCATTGCTTGGCTTATTTCACTTAACAAAATGCTCTCCAGGTCCATCCATGCTGCTGCAAGTGGTCAGAATTCCTTCTTTTTTATAGCAGCATAGGATTCCATTGTGTAGAGGTACCATAGTTTTCTAATCCACTCATCTGCTGATGGGCACCTAGGCTGTTTCCAAATCTTAGTTATGGTGAATCATGCTGCTATGAACATAGGGGTGCATATGTCCTTTCTGATTAGTGTTTCTAGTTTCTTGGGATATATTCCTAGAAGTGGGATTATTGGGTCAAATGGGAGTTCCATTTTTAGTTTTTTGAGGAAACTCCATACTGTTCTCCACAGTGGCTACACCAGTCTACATTCCCACCAGCAGTGCACGAGGGTTCCTTTTTCTCCATATCCTCCCCAGCACTTGTCCTTTGTTGATTTGTTGATGATTGCCATTCTGAAAGGTGTGAGATGGTAGCGCATTGTCATTTTGATTTGCATCTCTCTGATAATTACTGACTTTGAGCATATTTTCATATGTCTCTTGGCCTTCTTTCTATCTTCTTTCAAAAAGATTCTATTTAGGTCCATTGCCCAGTTTTTTACTGGATTATTTATCTTCCTTCTATTAAGTTGTATAAATTCCCTGTAGATGTTGGAGATTAAAACCTTTATCAATGATAACATTTGCAAATATGTTCTACCATACAGTGGGCTTTCTTGTTGCTTTGTTGATGGTTTCTTTGCTGTGCAAAAGCTTTTTATTTTAATGTAGTCCCATTTATTTATTTTCTCTTTAGTTTCCATTGCCTTAGGAGCGGTATAGGTGAAGAAATTGCTTCGACATATGTCTGAGATTTCTCTGCCTGTGGATTCCTCTAGTATCTGTAAGGTTCCCCATCTTATGTTTAAGTCCTTTATTCATGTTGAGTTTATTTTTGTGTATGGTGTAAGTTGGTGGTCTAGTTTCATTTTTTTGCATGTTTCTGTCCAATTTTACCACTACTATTTCTTGAAGCAACTGTCTTGACTCCATTGTATTGCCTCCTTTGTCAAATATTAATTGAGCATAGTGGTTTGTGTCAATATCTGGGTTCTCTATCCTATTCCATTGGTCTATGTGTCTGTTCTTCTGCCGGTACCAGGCTGTTTTGAGAACAGTGGCTTTGTAATACAGCTTGAAATCTGGTATTGAGATCCCACCTACTTTGTTCTTCCTTCTCAGGATTGCAATGGCTATTCGGGGTCTTTTTTTATTCCAGATGAATTTTTGGGGAGTTCTTTCTAGGTCTGTGAAATATGTCGTTGGTATTTTAATGTGGAGTGCATTGAATCTATAGATTGCTTTGGGTAGTATGGACATTTTGATGATGTGGATTCTACCAATCCATGACCATGGTATGTTCTTCCATCTGTTTACGTCTTCCTCTATCTCTTTTTTCAGTGTCCTGTAGTTTTCTGCGTATAGGTCTTTTACCTCCTTCGTTAAGTTTAATCCTAGGTAACTTAATATTTTTGGTGCGATGGTAAATGGGTTTGCTTTTTAGTCTCTTTTTCTGCGAGTTCACTATTGGTGTATAGAAATGCCATAGATTTCTTGGCGTTAATTTTGTATCCTACTACATTGCCAAATTCATTTATTAAGTCTAATAGTTTTTGATGGAGTCTTTTTGGGTTTTTTATGTACAATATCATGTCATCTGCAAATAAGGACAGCTTTACTCCATCTTTTCCAATTTGAATGCCTTTTATTTCTTTTTCTTATCTAATTTCAATGCCTAATACTTCCAGTACTATGTCGAACAGGAGTGGTGAGAGTGGGCATCCCTGTCTTGCTCCTGTTCTTAGGGGAAATGGTTTTAGTTTTTGCCCATTGAGTATGATGTTGGCTGTGGGTTTATCATATATAGCTTTTATTATGTTGAGGTATGATCCTTCTATTCCAACCTTGCTGACAGTTTTCATCAAGAAAGGGTGTTGGATTTTGTCAAATGCTTTTTCTGCATCAATTGATATGACTATGTGGTTTTTATCTCTCAATTTGTTTATGTGATGTATCACTTTATTGATATGTGGACATTGTACCATCCTTGCATCCCTGGGATAAATCCTACTTGGTCATGGTGTATGATCTTTCTGATGTACTGCTGGATCCAATTTGCTAGAATTTTGTTGAGGATTTTGGCATCTATGTTCATGAGATATATTGGCCTGTAATTCTATTTCAGTGTGTTGTCTTTATTTGGTTTTGGTATTAGGGTGATGCTGGCTTCATAGAATGAGCTTGGATGTGTTCCTTCCTCTTAAATTTTCTGGAATAGTCTGAGGAGGATGGGTTTTAGTTCTTCTTTGAATGTTTGGTAAAACTCCCCTGTGAAGCCGTCTGGCCCCGGGCTTTTGTTTGCTGGAAGCTTTTTGATGAACGCTTCAATTTCTTCCATTGTTATTCTCCTATTGAGGTGTTTAGATTCTTCCTGATTGAGTTTTGGAAGGTTGTATTTTTCTAGGAATATGTCCATTTCCTCCAGGTTGTCCAGTTTTTTGGAATAGAGTTCTTCATAGTATTTTTTAACAATCCTTTGTATTTTGGTGGGGTCTGTTGTTATTGCTCCTCTTTCATTTCTGATTTTGTTTATTTGGGTCCTCCCTCTTGCTTCTTGGTGAGCCTGGCTAGAGCTTCATCAATTTTGTTTATCCTTTCAAAGAACCAGCTCTTGGTTTTGTTGATCTTTTGTATTGTTTTTTTTTTGGTCTCTGTGTGGTTTATCTCTGCTCTGATCTTTATTATTTCCTTCCTTCTGCTTATACTGCACTTCTCTTTTTGCTCTTTTTCTAACTCTTTGAGTTGTAGGGTCAGGTAATTTATTAGCATTGTTTCTTGTTTTTTGCAGTATGCTTGTAGAGCTATGAACTTCCCTCTCAAGACTGCTTTTGCTGTGTCCCATAGATTTTGGATTGTTGTGTTTTCAATGTAGTTTGTTGCCATGACGTTGTTTATTACTTCTTTTATCTCTCTGGTAACCCAGTCATTGTTTAATAGCATGCTATTTATTCTCCATGTGTTTGATTTATTTGGATTGTTTTTATTGTTGTTGATTTTCAGTTTTATTGCATTGTGATATGAAAAGATGCTTGGTATGATTTCTATCTTCTTGAATTTGAAGAGACTTTGCCTGTGACCCAATATATAGTCTAACTTTGAAAATGACCCATGTGCACTTGAGAAGAATGTGTATCCTGTGGCTTTGCAGTGAAACGTTCTGAAGATGTCAATTTATTCCATCTGGTCTAGTGAGTCATTTAAGATTGATGTTTCTTTCCTGTTTTCTGTTTAAAGGATTTGTCCAATGGTGATAGTAGGGCATTAAAGTCTCCTACTATGATTGTATTACTATGATTGTATTGTATTGAAAGGAGTTTTTTTTTAATGTACTTGGGTGCTCCTGTATTGGGTGTGTATATGTTTACCAGAGTTATTTCTTCTTGTTTGATTACTCCCTTTAGTATTATGAAGTGGCCTTCCTTATCTCTTGTTATGTCCTTCACTTTGAGATCTAATTTGTCAGATATAAGTATTGCTATCCCCACTATTTTTTCATTTCCATTCACCTGAAAAACCTTTTTCCATCCCTTTACCCTCAGTCTGTGTGCATCTTTTTTTATCAGGTGGGTTTCTTATAGAAACCAGATATATGGATCCTATTTTCTAATCCAATCCGTTACCATATGTCTTTTGATTGGGGCATTTAATCCATTTACATTTTAAGTTATTATTAATAGGTGCTTTTTGTCACCATTTTTATTCTTTATCCCTGTGTTCCTTTTTCACTTCCTATTTCTTTTTTTTACAGCAGACCCTTTAGCATTTCTTGCATTGCTGGTTTGGTGGTAATAAACTCCCTTAGTTCTTTTTTGTCTGTGAAGCTCCTGATTTCACCCTCAATTTTTATTGATAGCTTTGCTGAGTACAGTATTTTTTAATTCAGACCCTTCCTTTGCATGACTTTGTATATTTCATTCCATTCCCTTCTGGCCTGATGTGTTTCTGTGGAGAAATCAGTTACTAATCTGATGGGGGATCCTTTGTAGGTAACTTTCTGTCTCTCTCTGGCCACTTTTAAGATTCTTACTTTGTCATTGGTGTTTGCCAGTTTAATTATAATGTACCTTGGCCTTGTTTTTTGGGGGGTTCATTGTGCTTGGACTCTGTGAGCTTCTTGTATTTGTGTGAGGTTTTTTCTTCCCTATCTCAGGGAAGTTTTCTGTCATTACTTCTTCAAACAGGCTTTCTATTCCTTGCTCAGTTTCCTTTCCTTCTGGCACCCCTATTATGTGTATGTTGTTTTGTTTCATTTGTCCCAAAGTTCCCTTAGGCTCTCCTGCTTTTTAAGTTTTTTTTTTTTTTCCTAGAAGCTGCTCTACTTGGGTATTTTTTCCTATCCTTGTCATCTAGCTCACTGATGCAGTCCTCTGCTTCTTCTAGATTACCCTTGATGCTTTCTATTGAGTTCTTTACAGCAGCGATGTCATTTTTCATTTTTTCTTGGTTCTTCTTCATTTCCTCTTGGTTCTTACACATATTGTCAAATTTGTCTTCCATTCTTTTCAGCCACCTTATGACCATTTCTTTGAATTCTTTCTCTAACAGGTTGCTTGCCTCCATTTCATTTACTTCCTTTTCTGGTGATGCCTGCTTTTCTTTCATATGCGGGCTGTTACTTTGTCTCCCCATGATCTTTCTTCTCCGGGTGTCTGTTCAAGTAGTTCTCTCTCTCCTGCGTTGATTTAAAGGCACAAAATACAACACAACTAGGCAATGAACACAAATGTATTTATGATATTAATAACCCCAAGTAAAGGTGACCACCAGAGAAAGGCAAATTAGAGGATAGGAGAGAAAGGAGAAGAGAAATATTATGAAATTGAGAAAAGGAAAAAAATGTAAGAGAGAAAATAAGAATGAAGAGGGCAAAAAAACTATATATATATATGGGGAGAAAACTCTAATAGAACAGCCACTAATTCCAACACATGCCAGCATCAAGTAACTGGAGATGAATGCAAACTACTAAGAACAGCTAATATCAAGTGAGGTGAGGGAAAACAGAAGCAAAAAAGAAACAAAAACAAAACAAACAAAAAAAACAAAAAGAAAAAAACAAAACAATCTCACAAAGAAGCATAAAAAATGATATAATCAACAATCAAGCAAACAACATGGCCTCTTTATGTGTCAGTCTTGCCAATTATAAAATAGAGAACACACAGTCAACAAATGACAAGTGCTGGTGAGGATGTGGAGAAAAAGGAACCCTCGTGCACTGCTGGTGGGAATGCAGACTGGTGCAGCCACTGTGGAGAACACTATGGAGTTTCCTCAAAAAACTAAAAATGGAACTCCCATTTGACCCAGTGATCCCACTTCTAGGAATATATCCCAAGAAACTAGAAACATGAATCAGAAAGGACATATGCACCCCTATGTTCATAGCAGCACAATTCACCATAGCTAAGATTTGGAAATAGCCTAAGTGCCCATCAGCAGATGAGTGGATTAAAAACTGTGGTACATCTACACAATGGAATACTACACTGCAGTAAAAAAGAAGGAATTCTTACCATTTGCAACAGCATGGATTGAGATGGAGAGCATTATGCTAAATGAAATAAACCAGTCAGAAAAAGATAAATATCACATGATCTCACTCATTTGTGGACTATAATGAACAACATAAACTGATGAACAAAAATAGATCCAGAGACAGAAACATCAATCAGAACTTCAAACCTCAGGGAAGGTAGGGGACAGTAGGGGTAAGGGGGAGAGATTAACGAAAGGAGTTAAAGGCATGCATATAAGCCTAATCAATGGACACAGACAACAGGGGGATGGGGGCATGAATGGGAGGTGCAGGGTAATGGGGGAATAAGGACATATATGTAATACCTTAATCAATAAAGAAATTAAAAAAATAAATAAAATAAAATAGAAGATATAGCAGTCTTGTCTTCAGATCAGAAAGTGGTGGGAAGTAAAATTAATATAAGGCACCATATAAATGTTAACTCTTATTAGTTCTTTGCCTACTATTTTTACATCAAAGCTGAAAGAATTCTTATGCACTGGCTGAATTGTCAAACAAATTTTGTTTGGTGAGATGCAAGTATAGGGTCACCAGTCTGAAATAATTTAGGGCTAGAAATAATTTTGCCTGTAAAGTGGAAAAGTGGTCAAATAGCCTCAGGAGTCTCTAGCCTTGGAATGATACAGTTGCATGGATTTCCTTGGTTGGGATTCTATAGATGCAACACTCCAAGTTCACTGTTCCCCTTTGCTCTTGTTCAGCAGCTACAGTTGTCTGGCATCTCTAAGCCATCCAAATGGCTTCCCCACTGTTATCATTTTCACAGAGAGCAGCTCCATGACTCCAGACACTGACTGCCTTCAGTCTCATTCAGGGGTACTTGCTGCTCTCTTCCTTTGTGCTTCTCCACTCCCTCACTACAGCAATGGTATGTAAGGTGGAAACTGTCCAAATAAAATCTCATTTGTCAGGGGCCACTCTACTGAGATTAAATAGCTGATCTGGACCTTTGTTCAGCTGTGGCTGTCTGAGTTCATTTGTTTAAATAAGGATATCCCTTTATTTATAACTACTAGTACATATCTATACCTAAAATTATTCAAACCAGAATGAGTTCTTAGAAACAAAATTCAGTCCTCCTATATGGCAATATTTAAATGCCTCCCTTGTTTATTCATATTGCCACTTCTTTCAGTTTTAAGAATTAACACTATTTATTATATTTTCTTTCATCAAGAATATTTTTAAATAATTCATTTTAACACACGAGAAGGAAAACTTGTAATAGTATAACCCTCACCTGATTTAACTTAAATAAGATTCTAGTACCTATAGTATATATTTACATAGGGAGTGACCTTGACCAGGAATCAAACCTGTGACACTCCTGTGCGTGGACGTCCTTCTAACTACTGAGCCATGCTGGCTAGAATAACAATCAGAACCAAGGCTCCCTGGTTAGTAAGCTAGGATCTGATTGAGATGAGACTCCATGGTAAATGGGCCAATCCATCCCTGACACAGTAGCAGTGCTTTGCCACCAGCAGTGAAAGAGAGCCCTAACTGAGAGACTACTGTGTACCTCCTCCCTTCTGGAAACTAGTGAAGCAGGAATGTCAACAGCCCAGCCACAGCTGACACTGCTGAGGAAAAGAAAAGGACCAAGACTTTGAACACTTCCTACATGGTTAGCACTGTTAAGCAATTGCTCACACCTTATCTAAAGCAACCTCTCACCAGTTCTTAAGGTATATGTGAAAAACAAATACGTGGAAGTTAAGAAATTAAATTGTATAAAGTCATATCACTAGTAAATTTTGTTTAAAGCCCCAAATTATCATGTTGGGCTTTAAATAAAGTAACCAACTTCTTGAAACTCTGATGGCTTACTTTGTGGAGGCAATCCAACCTCCAAACTAGGGGAGCTCATCCTCATACTGGCCCTGTAAATGACTAATTATGAAGTGTTGGGATACATACTTTTAACTGATTCACATGTGAATTTAAAAAAAGAAAGAAAAAATAGCAGAAAAAAACTCAGCTCATCTGGTTGTCATGGAGATAAACTGTTAAGTACTGCAAAGCCTTTCATGGGGAAATAACGGTAATTGCAATTTCTAACTTCCAAGAATTGTATTCAAAGAGGGTTTTGACTTCCACTTCTTCACAATCTGTTTCTGAAATAAATTGGGAGGGTGAGGGTAGATATTTACACTCATTTCCTGGTGTAGAAAATCTGAGTGGCAAAATACCCCTGACTTGTACCTCAGAGCTTTGTTTCAAGACCCCAAATGGAGGCAAGTTTCCGTTTCCTGTGAGGTATGTACATTGTGTGTGTGTGTGTGTGTGTGTGTGTGTGTGTGTGTGTGTATGAGATAGAGAGCGAGAGAGTCTATTAGAAGTAAACATAAAACATAGGCAAGAGACTAAAGAGAGAGAGAAAGAGTTTGTCTTGAAAAGAAAATAGTCTTTAGATTAAATGAATTTGAATCAGAAGAAAAACACAATCCTCATCCCTGGCTATCCCACCTACGCCACTGGTGAAACACTGGTTGAAAGCTGAGACACAGCTGGTGAAACTGTGCACATTCATGGGCTTGTAGAGAGCTGCTGTGTAAGCAGGGGAAAGGGCTGAGCCCCTCCCTCAACTCCTGTTGTGGAACTGGGCCTTAATAGGAGGTGGTTTTAGGGCAGCTGCAAGAAGTCAAGCAAGATCTAGAAAATAGGGCCTGGAGTGAAGTTACACTGGAAACAAAGAGCACCAATTACAAGGATGGAGATAAGATGATAAAAGCGGGTGCAGGTCATGGGGCCAGCTAGTAGAGACAGAAGCCCAGAGAGGATGTTAGGGGGTGTGGGTAGAAGATGGAGTTGTATGGATTCCCGACGTGCTGGAATGTAAGTTAGCCTGGAGTTTTTAGTGCAATGCCTAAGTGGTAACCCATGGGTGGTGGGACATGGTAAGTACAGCAGGGGACTTGGAGACCACCAAACCCTTCCTTTTATAGAAGAGGAGGCAGGGAGTCAGAGAAGGCAGACAATTCATGTGAGTGCACACAGGAAATGAACCAGCTGAAACCACAACTCAAGTAGTTGCTGTCTTCTTGGCTATTTTGATAAAAATAGCTACTGACTGGTACACTGTTTCAAACTAACTTGAAGGCTGCCTATTATAATTTTTTTATTTCATTGTTTGATTTAAATTAATTGGTAATAGAAAGAAATAGGTGATTTCAGCAGATCATAAACTTCCTGGAAATCAAGGAACTGCTATTTATACACTTAGCATTGTTATATGAGTATTTAAAAAAAACAACACAACAACAGTGAATTTTCAGTATTAGGTACTCTAGATGAACAATAAAAACAGTGATAACTAAATTAACGTTCTTTCCATATATTATGTATTTCCAAGCTTCTTTTTATAAACTAAGGAAGGGAATGGGAAAAAATACATTTTCAAGTTTTAAAATAAATCAATATGCAAAAATGATAGCAGGGCATGTGGTTTCCAGAAGGAAAAAATACACAGGCAAAGAGCTTATTCATGGTAGTCAAATGGCAGTAAAGAACTTGCACATAGATGATTAGATGTAGCATAAGGGACACAGAAGATAACGGAATCTGAGATGCCATTAAAAACTCAGAAGAAATTTTCTTATGAACATGACTGTGTAAATCAGGGCTTTCCCCCTCCTCTCCTGTAAAAGAAAACAAAAGCAACTAGGAGAATGTTTTAAATCCTGCAAATTAAACTGTCATGAAATTTAGAAGTCAGATCATCTGCACGCTTTAGAAACCTGTAGGGACTTGCAAAAGCCAAAGACTCGGCAGCAGCTGGGAGGAAATGGAAATAAGAAGCTCAGAGAGTGGTGAGTGGAGCCATAATAAGCAAATTTTAAAAAGATAGTGCAAGAGATATATCTTGTATTTTAAACAATGGGTGTGTTATAGCAGAAAGAGGGCAGTTGATAACAGAAGTCATGATAGACTCAATCTGGCTCTGATGGGCAGAGGAGAAATGGAAATACAAATCACACAAACAATAGGTAGCAGTCACTTTTCGTGGCAGTGGAGAAGAAACAAGCCCTTTTGCTATGAAGCCTAGAATATTATCCTGTTCCACACCTATGTATAGAAATACTCTGCTAATAGCTGAATCATAAAATGTTACCTTTTCAATGATTATTAATAAAAAATATATATAAGTTAAAATGTGGAAAAGAACTGCAAAGTTTTCCAACTCTTCACCCAGCCCAACTCGTGGCTCGGCAGTTGAGCCGTCAGCCTGTGAACTGGGAGGTCATGGTTTGATTCCTGATCAGGGCACATGCCCAAGTAGTGGGTTTGATCCCTGGTGTGGAGCATGCAGGAGGCAGCAGATCATCGTTGATGTTTCTGTCTCTCTCTCCCTCTCCTTTCCTATCTAAAATCAATTAAAAATATACACTGAGTGGCCAGATTATTATGATCTCTGAATGCATAATAACCTGGACACTCAGTGTATATCCTATATAATAAAAGGCTACTATGCAAATTGTCCCTTTGACCAGGAGTTTGACCAGCAGACAGGCCGGCCAACCACCCATGTCCCCTCCCCCTGGCCAGGCTGGCTGGACCCCACACCCACCCATGCACGAATTCATGCACCAGGCTATATATATATATATATATATATATATATATATATATATATATATATATGCCAGGTTATCATGCGTCCAGAGATCATAATAATCTGGCCACTCAGTGTATATTTAAAAAAATAACTTTTATAAAATACAAAAATAAAAAATGATGGAAAACAAACACATTTTTATCTTCCTCAAAAAATTAGGAAAAAACAAAAAAGCCTACAATACCTGCCATTTGAAAGTTTAAAACAAAATTTAATGAGTTCAAAAATAGGAAAACAGTAGCACTGTTAATGAAAAAATATATAAACTCAAAAACCTACTTTTAACAAGGATAAAATTAGGAAAAAAACCTTAGAAGTGAAAAAGGGAATATACCAAAGAAAGAGAAAAAATTAAAAGAATAAAATGAGCTCACTTGTTCAATTCCCTGGAAATGTTCTGAATACTTAGAGGAAATGAATAATTTCCTAGGAAAATGTAATTTACCAAAGTGGACACCAAAGGAAATAAGAAATAAAAACCAAATGGCTTATTTTCATAGAAAAAAAATAAAACAAACAAACAGAGATAACAAAGAGCTAGACAGCTTCACAGGGAAATTCCACCAAAACTAAAGAATGGATAATCTCAATATTATGGAAACTATTGCAGAGAGGAGAAAAAAGAAGAAAATCCTCCAAATTATTTTTAAAGCAAATGTATTAATATCAACATGATGACACTTGAAAAAATTATCAAGAAATATTACATATGAATAGTAATTCCAAAACCCTAAATAAAATACTAATAAACTTCAGTGACACTAAAAGAATTATAATTAAGTGAAGCTTTGCCTAAATTCCAAGATGATTTAATATTAGGAAATCTACTAATATAAATACCATAATAATTGAAAATCATATGATTATCTACATAGTCTTTCAAAAGACATTAAAAAATTTCAATAACCATTCTTGATGAAAATACTAATAAAGAATACATGGCCCTGGCTGGCATGGCTCAGTTGGTTGAACTTTGTCTCATGCACGGGAAGGTTGTCACTTCAATTCCCAATCCAGACATATTCCTAAGTTGCAATGGTTCCACCCCAGTTAAGGTGTATACAGAAAGCAGCTGATTGATGTGTCTCTCTCACATCCATGTTTCTTTCTCTCTCCCTCGCACTATTTCTAAAATTAAAAAAAAAAATGTAAGAATGCATAGACACTACTTTAACTAGATAAAATGTCCATATCTCAGTTCAGAAGCCAGCACTAGAGATAGTTCTATTAAGTGTCAGAATCAGATCAAGGATGCCTACCAATTTTATTATTTAATATTTCACTATAGAATTAAATATGAAATTTGAAAAATAATTCAGATTTTACAATGGAACAGAAAATTGAAAACCTTCACTACGTGCAGAAGACCATAAAACTAAATATTTGGAAAAGTAAAGGAACCAATTAATCAATTTTAAAAACTACCAGAGGTCTTAGTCCATCTGCGCTGCTATAGCAGAATACCATAGATTGGGTCTTATAAACAACAGAAATGTATTTCTCACACTTCTGGAGACTGAAGGCCAAGATCAAGACACTGGCAGATTCAATGTCTGTGAGAGCCTCTCCCCCACCCCCCAACTGCCTCCACCCCCCCAACCTCCTGCCCTGGTTCACAGACAGACAACATCTTCTCTCTGTGTCCTTACATGGTTGAAGGGGCAGAGGAGCTCTCTGGGACCTTTTATAAGGGTACTACTCCCATTCACAAGGGCTTTGCCCTCATGACCTAATCACTTCCCAAAGACCCCACCTCCTAATAGCATCACATTGGGAGTTGAGATTTGAACACATAAAGTTTGGAAGCACACAATCAATCTACAGGAAGCATACATCTACTCTCAGATGGAGCAATTACACTTCTGGCCATTTATCCCCAGATGTCTTGGCAGATAATAAAAATACATATTACAGGATTATTAATGGCAACACTGTCTGTAATTGCAGAAGACTGGTAATAACTTCAATATCTATTAGTGGAGAAATGGTTAGTAGAAAATATGGTATATACTTTGATTTATGCAAGAGGCTTTATGCAGCTTTATGTAAACCAAAATAAGGGAGTTTTCTATGTATTGGTATGGAATGTTCTCCAAGCTATAATGTTATTTAAAACAGCAAGATGGAGAACAATGTGAATAGAATTTTCCTTTTTGTGTTGAAAAAGGAAGAAAATAAGGATATATATTTGCCTTTATTTGTATGCACTTTTACTGTGGAAGAATACATAAAAACTTCATGACAATGATAACCTATAGATGGGTAGCAGGTATTTGAAGGTGTCTTTTTACTGTATTCCTTTTAATTTATTTTTAATTTTTAAACTGTGTGTGCAAATGACCTACTCAACAATAAATACAAAATATTTAGGAGGAATACCCACACCAAGAGTTTAGAGAATGGTGCCTGTCAGCCTAAGCTGATTTTTCTATCACCAGTATCTTACCTCACAATTTAGTGTGACCGTGAAGGTTGCTGGGTGAAGGAGGAAGGCTGCAGATATTCCAAGCAAGACACTATATAAAGTTTTTTTTTGGAAACCTGGCTTTAAATAAAAACACTTGCTCAAGTCAGTAAAAGGCTTACACAGTTATTGGGTGTCCCCACAGGGTGAACTGCCTTTTCCTCAATGTTCTCTTCTCTCCTGCAGCCTGCAGAGCTTTCAAAGACAGCAGCATTCCATATGGACAAACTCCATGGCACTGGCATCAGCTATTTTTCTTGTAAAGGACCATATTTTGATGTGAGGTCATTGAATCTTCACTTTTAACGACCTCTGTAACACACTCTCATCAGGCAAAGCCATCTGTATTTGGGCAAATGGGCTAACTCGTCTGTTTACTCTGCATAAATTATCTTTAAGGGGTAGGGGGAGATATCTATTTGCACCTCTGAACTTAACTGGTTACAGATCTTAGTGAACTGCCTAGTTCTGTCCTTGTTCTTACAGCTGCTGGGAAATGATAAGAGCTCAACATATGTTAGAATCAGCAATCGCAGACAATGGCTACTCACTTTTTAATAGATGTGAACGAGAAGTTTTTAAACTTTTTTTAGGATGTGAGTTGCTACTATCCCCCCTCCATACTGAGTTTTAGTTTTAATTAGGATAACAAATATTTTAGCACAAATCAGAACAGTGCCACTTCCTTGTTTTGGAAACAGAAAATGCAGTTTGTCCGAATATTTACCTATCACTTTATCCACACCACACCCCAGGGCCCCCCCAAGAAAGTGTGTGAAAGGCAGAAATCCATCCTGCATCTGCCACTATTTCAGAAGGTTGCTGCCACCTATAGGCACCTGTTAGCATCTGCACAAATGTGATACCTAAGAGTGGAGAAAACCTGAACAGAGCTACAGAGAAGAGAGAGAGGCATGAAAGATGAGTACAGGAGACATTAAGGCTCAAACAGAAAGCAAAGGGAGCCTTCTCTCTGCCTGTGTCAAAGGTGTTCCCATCCTTTGCCATAGCTTTCACTCGCCTCTGTCATTTCAAATACTGAGGGCACCCAAGGACCTTTAGGTACAATAAAGGAATCCACTTAAACAGACCTGTGTTGGAGAGAAGAGAAAACCCAAAGAATGAAAGCCATCTTGTATTCCAGTTAGAACCTGAGGGCTTTAACAATTCTGACTTTACAAAGGAAAACGCTTAGATACACCCTGGGCTTGCTTGACCTCTGAGCCTCTGTCTGAACTGTATTTATATTCCACCATAATATTGCAACAAAGTACTTATTACTCTCACTTAGTCCATGTCTTTTCTTTTTTTAATTTTTTTATTGATTAAGGTATTACATATGTGTCCTTATCCCCCATTGCCATGTTCTTTTCACTTGCTTATATCCTATAAATCCTAGCAACATCCATTCTGCTAAGTGGAGGAGACTTTTAAAAGCAATCCAACCTATACTTTAACCTTAAGAATCTATCCTGCAAAATCCCAGACAGGGAGTCATCAAGCCTCTGTGTGATGATTAATTTTATCTGTCAACTTCACTGGGCCACAGGATGCCCAGATATTTAGGCTAACATTCTTCTGGGTGTTTCTATGAGAGTGTTTGGGATGAGATTAATATTTGAATCAGCAGACTGAGTAAAGCAGATTGGCCTCCCTAATGTGGAAGGGCCTCAGCCAATTAGTTGAAGGTCTGAATTGAACAAAAAGACTGATCCCACCCTAAGTCAGAGAGTGTTCTTCCTACCTAATGACCTTCAAACTGGGATATTGTTTGTTTGTTTGTTTGTTTTTCCTGCATTTGGACTGAAACTAAAACATTGGCTTTCATCCATTGAGTGTGCAATTTTTTGTATGGGAATGATATCATCAGCTTCCCTGGGTTTCCAGCTTCCTGACTCACCTTGCAGATCTGGAGACTTGCAGGACTCCATAATCACATGAGCCATTTCCTTATAATAAATCTCTTTATGTATAAACTTATATATTGGTTCTGTTTCTCTGGAGAACCCGGACTACTATGCTCTGTTACAGAACCTCCAGTAATAAAGAGTTCACATCTTAAGTGAACCCAAGGCTAAGCAGTTAGTTACCAACAGAACCAAGAGTTGGACCCGTAATTTTTGCCCTTTCTGTATTCATCTATCCATTCTTCTATTCAGTCAATCAACTAACATTTATTGCGCATAGCTAACAATCATTTTGAGGAACTTCAACATTTTACTTAAAGGAAGTATTTTGAACCCAGCTTGTGTGACTCAGTGGTTGGGTGTCATCCCATGGACCAAGAGGTCCTTGGTTTGATTCCCAGTCAGGGCACATACCTTGGTGTGGGCTTGATCTCCAGTAAGGGGTGTGCAGGAGGCAGTCATTGATGTGTCACTCTCATTGTTGTTCCTATCTCTCTCTTCCTCTTTGAAATCAATAAAGATACATATAATTTTAAAAAGAAGTATTTTGAAAATCCAATCATACCCCAAATTTCAGCAGCACATAGTGCAGTTTGTCCTGCCTTCTAGAAACCACAGCTGCTCTTACTGCATTAACTGTGCTCTCTGTTCTCATTGTTGGATGACACAGACGTTCATGGAATGCAAAGTTCTAGTTTCAAAAGTTTCTTTTCTTTACCTACACCCTCATTCTAAGTGTGCTCATACAGTCTCTTGGTTGGAAATGTCTTCCATATATTGACTTTCAGACTTTTCAACTCCATGCTCCAAATTCATGTATTCAACTCTGTACTGCCAAGATTTTGACTAAGTGACTTAAATTTAACATGTTCAAAGCAGAGCTTTTAATTCTGTTCCTCCACCCCCAATCTGGTCCTTCTTCACATTCTCTATCTCAGCATGGCACCAAAATTATAGTTGCCCTTCTTCATTTCTTCCTTTCCCTCTTCTTCAAAACGAATCCCCAAACTATAGACTTTCCTCCATCATTCTGTACCAACTCCATCACACTAGCCCCTCATCTCCCACATGAACTCTTGCAGCCAACACGATCACTAGGCTTGCACTCTTGCTGCTCTGCAATTCAATCTCCACACAGCCACCAAGGTTTATTTAAAATGTAAATCAGAAGTGCGATTACTGGGTCAAATGGCAGTTCCATATTTAAACTTTTAGAGGAAACCATACTATTTTCCATAATGGCTGCACCAGTCTGCATTCCCACCTTCCCTTTTCTCCACATCCTTGCCAGCATTTGTCATTTGTTGATTTGTTGATGGTAGCTATTCTGACAACTGTGAGGTAATAACTCATTGTTGTTTTATGCACCCCTATGTTCATAGTAGCACAATTTACAATAGCAAAGATCTGGAAACAGCCCAAGTGCCCATCAATAAAGGAGTGGATAAAAAAGCTGTGGTGCATTTACACCATGGAATACTATGCAGCAGTAGAAAGGAAGAATCTCTTCCCTTTGAGACAGGATGGAAGGACCTGGAGAGTATTATGCTAAGCAAAATAAGCCAGTCAGAGAAAGACAAGTATCACATATTTTCACTCATATGTAGAATCTAATGAACAAAATAAATTGTTGAACAAAATAGATCCAGAGACATAGAAGCATGGAACAGAATGTCGAATCTCTGAGGGAAGGCGGGGGTGCATGGGTGGGTGGGAAGAGATCAACCCAAGAACTTGTCTGAATATTTGAATAACCCAGACACAGACAATAGAGTGATGAAGGCCTGGAGATGGGGAGAAGAGCCAGCTAAAAGGAGCCAGTGTTGGGGGTGGGAGGGGGGGGGAAGAGAGGACATATGTAATACTTTCAGCAATAAAGGTTTTCTTTAAAATGTAAATCAGATATTGTTTCTCCCTTGCTTAACCAACCCTCCTTCTCTATTCCAGCCATTTCTCATTGTATTTAAAATGAAATCTATATCACAAACACCCCCTGCCCACTTCTCTGAATTTATTTTGAACCCCATGCTGCCTCTCTTCCCACACTCCAGCCACACTGGCCCCTTGATCATCTACAAACACGTTCTGCTTTGGGATCTTTGCCTCTCTATTCCCTCTACTTAGAATGCTCTTGTCCCAGGTCATCCCATGGCTGGCTCCTCATCCATCAGGCCTCACTTCCCTTATTATTCCACAGAGACACCATCCCTATCTCCTTGTCATTGCCAATCAAATTGTCCTTTTTATTTCCTTCACTTTTCACTTTCAGAAACAGATTTTTGTTTTTACTTATTTATTAGCACCCACCCTCCCTTCTAGAATATAAGTCCATCTTGTTGTCAATTATTTCATAAAACAAAATACAAGCTCAGTAAATATTCACTGAATGGATAACAACCAATTCCATCTTAAAAGGCATTAAAAAATATTGATACATTGCTTTTCAATGTCTCTAGAAACAAATAGCCAAGGAAGGAGAATCTGGCACTGTGACTCCGTGAACTCTGCTCCTCGCTAAGCTCTTCTTTTTTTTTTTTCTTTTTTTCTTATAAATCTTTATTGTTCAGATTATTACAGGTGTTCCACTTTTTTTCCCCCCCATAGCTCCCCTCCACCTGATTCCCCACCCCACCCCATGCCCTTACCCCCGCCACTGTCTTCATCCATAGGAGTAAGATTTTTGTCCAATCTCTTCCCACACCCCTCACACTTGCTTCCCCTGAGAATCGTCAGTCCACTCCCTTTCTATGTCCCTGATTCTATTATATTCACCAGCCCATTCTGTTCTTCAGATTTTTTATTCACTTGATTTTTAGATTCACTTGTTGGTAGGTATGTATTTGATGTCATTTTGTTGTTCATAATTTTTATCTTTACTTTTTTCTTCTTCTTCCTCTTCTTAAAGAATACCCTTCAACATTTCATGTAATCCTGGTTTGGTAGCGATGAACTCCTTTAGCTTCTTCTTGTCCGTGAAGCTCTTTATCTGACCTTCAACTCTGAATGATAGCTTTGCTGGGTAGAGTAATCTTGGTTGTAGGTTCTTGCTGTTCATCACTTTGAATATTTCTTGCCACTCCCTTCTGGCCTGCATAGTTTCTGTTGAGAAATCAGCTGACAGTCATATGGGTACTCCCTTGTAGGTAATTAACTGTTTTTGTCTTGCTGCTTTTAATATTCTCTCTTTGTCTTTTGCCCTTGGCATTTTAATTATGATGTGTCTTGGTGTGGTCCTCTTTGGGTTCCTCTTGTATGGGGTTCTGTGTGCTTCCTGAACTTGTAAGTCTATTTCTTTCACCAGGTAGGGAAAGTTTTCTGTCATTATTTCTTCTAGTAGGTTTTCAATATTTTGCTCTCTCCCTTCTTCTGGCACCCCAAAAATTCGGACGTTGGTTCGCTTGAAGTTGTCCCAGAGGCTCCTTACACTATCTTCATATTTTTGGATTCTTTTTTCTTTTTGTTTTTCTGGTTGGATGTTTTTTGTTTCCACATATTTCAGATCTTTGGTTTGATTCTTGGGGTATGTTGATCCATAGTTGAGTTTCTGTATATTTTTTATTTCAGACAGAGTATGCTTCATTTCTGACTGATCCTTTTCCATTTTTTTGGCATTCTCATTAAGGTCCTTGAAGGTCTTACTAAGCTCCTCAGAAGTGTCATCAAGTTTCTCAGCGGTTTTTAGAAGATTCTTGAGTAATCTTATACATGTGGTTCTGAACTCTATGTCATCCAGTAGTTTGCTTTCCTCCGTTTCTTTCATTCGTGACATGTTTCTTTGTTTCTGCATTTTGGCTGCTTCCCTGTGTTGATGGAGTGGCTTTGTGTGGTAGGTGACCTATAGGGGGCAGTAGCTCAGCCTCCCCAATCACCTGATGTGGATGCTCTTGGTACACCCCTTTGTGGGCTGAGTGCAAAGTCTTGGTGTAGTTAAGCCTGAATTGCTGTTGGTATGCTGGGAGGAATTGACCTCCAGGCCAATTAGCTGTGAGCACTCCCTGTGTCTATAATGGAAGAACTGCTGTGCTGAAGACACGCAGGACTTGTTTCAGTGGGGCTTCGGTGCTCACTGAGTTTGCCTCTTGAATGTGTCACTTATGGATGTGAAGAGTTGAAATCTGGTGTCTCACACTGACCACTAGGTACACTGGTTTCTGGATCTCCAATAGGGTGCAGGTCAGCTACTGTCTGAGGCCACTCAGCAGGAGCTACAGTGAGAGCTGCAGTTTTCTCCTCTTTGCTTGGGGTTTGGAGGTTTTGGAACTATCTGACCCGGGCTGCAAGTTTGCTAGGTTAAGCTGCAATAGGGCAGGCTTTTCTTATGCTAACTCGGTTGCTTGGAGCTTGGGTGGGTTTGTAGGTTGTGCAGGGCGGGGCCTCAGGGTGTCACTAGGTTAGGGCGTGGCAAACAGCAATGGCTGCTAGTTAGCCGGCTCTGTGTCCCCAAAGGCATCTGCGAGTCCCGTGCCCCAGTTCAGTAAACAATTATTCCTGTGCGCAGCTCTGCAAGCAAGCCACCCTCGCTGGCAGAGAGTCCAGCTTCTCCCCGTAGGAGTTTGGGTCCCCCGTGTCTCCCCAGAGACTGGATTTCAGAGTAATCGGGGGCTTGTCTCCTTTTGGGTTGAAAAAAGCTACGCACCCAGTCGCCTGCAGCCAGCCCGGATCACGCGCCTCCGTACCTCAGCTTTTCAGCGCTCGTGCATGTCTCAAAGCTCTTTTCTCTTTCCTTCTAGTTGTAGAACTTCCACTCAGCCAGCTTTCCCGTGGTTCTGGGTGATAGACGTTTTGTCTTTTAGTTGCAGTTTAAATTGTTGTGGGAGGCAGCAGTTTAGGTGTTTACCTACGCCGCCATCTTGGATTCTCCCGCTAAGCTCTTCTTGATGGCCTTCATTATCTAGGAGCCTCCTGCTCAGAGCTCCATTGCCCCTTCATTTGGTTTACTGTATGTCCCATGATGAAAGAAAGAAATTTGCCTTTAAATAGTACAAATTAGCCCTTTCAGTTAAATTAGGGTGAAATTACAGAGCACAGTCTATTTAATAACATTTCACTCCAAGGGACAATAAATACCAAATCTAATCACATGTCTAGAGTGGTTTGTTGGCGATCCAGTCATGTTTATTCTTTAAATGAACTCATAAAACATCAGTGCCTCTAACCTAAGTTGGCACCCACTTGTGACTTCAATTCCTTCCGATTTTTTTCTCTAAAAACCAACAAAGCCTCACTTGTTTTATTTTTTGTCTCAGAAATATTGCTTAATTGCCTTGTTTTGATGTCTGGTCATTAATGTGTGCTATAAAGAGACTATTGTCTTCTTTCTGCTCCCTTTATGAAAATTGTAGATTTTTGCGACATAGTACGAGTAAAGGAAAAAGCCTTACATGTCATTTGTTATTTCCAGAACATGCTATCTTGCATACATGAACTTGATTTTCCTGGCTAATGACAAAGTATGGGTCATGACATCTCTCCTCCACATATAAAGGATCAAATGGAATAATATATGGAAATGCATTTTGTGTAAAAATCAAATGAAAATGGCTTGTTGATGCTATGTTTTACCTATAGTTGGGCATTTAAAAAACGGATATTATGATATGGTTGAGGACTCAGTGGGCCAGGAAACTGTGTATGGTATTGGCCTTGAAACCTCATTGAGACATAGTGTCTTGATCTTGAAAACAAGGAACTTGGATGAAATCCTCTTGCAGGTCTTCCCCACTCTAATATGTGAAGCTTTGTTACTGTAAATAAAGCTTCAAATATTAAAATGCGGTAACACTGTCTCTCTTATCTCAAATCTATCTACATTGTATTTCAAGGAGAGAAACCCCATCTTGTAAAATCCCACAGAATTGAAATGCTGAAAAATTTTATATTTACTGTTGGATATTTATTTAGAATCCACAATATGCCAGACACAGTAATAATGGTTCAGACTTTTGTAATCAGCACAGACAAAGGTTTTAAGCTGAAAGATCCTTTATCAGAACTATACCATGGCAAGTCAAAGCCATTTGTAAGCTTAGTCACATGTGAGCAGGAATGAGGGCTATTATTTATTGAGTACTTATCATGGCAGATATGATGTGAAGTGTTTTACATGTGTTATTTTGCTCAATTTTTGCAACACCACCAAGATTTGGAGATATATATAGATAGATGTCCAAACCTGTAGGGAATTTTAATGAGTTCATTTGAGCCATACTGATGACAATTGCTGGAAAGGAAAATGCTTTGGACAGTGGAAGTTTTGCACCTTATTTTGCACATTAGAATCAAAGGAGGAGGCAAAGGGTGGGTTACATGACATTCACTGGCGATAGATTAAGGAGGTGGGAGACAGTAAAACAGGGAAATCTCAGAGATTAAATAGAGTAAAATGAAGAGACATATATTTCTTTTCCTTTGGTGGGTATAGGATAGTTAACAATGAACATTTACAACACATAGAGATGGTATTTGGGCAACAAGATAACAATGAGGGGTTCCATGGTCTCAAGAGATCTGGTGGAAGATTGTCCTGAGGGATCTGGAAAAAGGGGAATTACTCTGACACTCCAAAGGTATGTTTCATACATGCAAAAAGATAATAGATAGGCTCAGTTAAGATAAGGATTGATCTTTTTCCAGGAAGATACTGGCCGAGGACATGACTACCTACCATGATTCATTTTAGTTAGGAAGTTTTAATTTGAGGCCATCCTATGTGGTTACTTTAGATCTCTGAGTGTGTAAGGCTGCCATGCAGACATCCCCTGAGCTTTTCAGGTTAGTATGTGACCCATTTTTCATCAACAAAGAGATAAATAAATATCGATCTATTTCTATCTACCTATATCTGTATATCTAAAAATGTACCACAGTAGTTTTTAACTGGGGGCATTTTTGTCCCCCAGGGGTATTTGGAAATATCTATCTGGAAACATTTTTGGTTATCACAACTTTCCTGGGGAAAGAATGTGCTACTGGCAACTAGTGGGTAGAGGACAGGGATGCTGCTAAATATCCTATAATGTATAGGACAGTTGCCACAATAAGGAATTACCTATCCCAAAATGTCAATAGTACAAGATTCAGAAACCCTGATACATCCATGTGTAGAAATTGCTCCAGTGCTAACCCTAATTTGAGCAAAATAAACTAAGCTCTTGACAATACAATCAGTTTGTTCTGTCTTTCTCTATCTTTCAAAATCGTGAAAGCCAAAATGGCTCCAAAGCAGGATGGATTTCATTTAGTTTTGTTTTTGTGCTGCTTAGTTTAAGCCAAGAGCAGCTTGGTATTTGTCTTATTGATTGACATAAACATTCTTCCTAGGGACACTGAATGGGTGGAGCTGGTTTTAGAAATAGATGGGTTTCTAGGTGTAATAATAAGAGTAGCTAACTTTCAGAGAGTACTATTTCCATGCACTCCCTTATTGTTATTCCCATTTGACAGTGGAGGAAATTGAAAATAATTTACTCAACTGACACATTTAGTAAATAATAGAGGTACACCTGAAATGTTGGTCATTCAAAAACTGGGTCTAGATCCCTAATCATCATGCGATATTGGTTTTTAAAATACTGTACTAGCTTTTTAATATATTTTTTTCTATGGCGTTGATCTGATAAGCCTAATCATTTTTTTTTCTTTTCTTTTTGTTTTTCACTTAGCAAAGCATGGGTGGCTGAAGGGGGAGGCACAGCTGTGCTACACCAAGCAGAACTTCTTGCAAGTAAACTGAAAATGATTTTGCAACTGGAGGAAAAAGAGATTATAAACAGATAAAAGTGTCTGGATCACTCCAGTGCACTGATTTATGACCAGTAGTATAGTCCCTTTGAGAAAGAAAACTACAGGATGATTCATATTTGGCATAAAATATGCCGCCTCTAGCTAAGGAAACTGGCAGGTTCTCACCTTCTCATATAAATATTTGAGCACCACACCATAATTTCTTAGATTTTCAGAAGACTACAAGTGTGAGCCTCTTGTCCAGAATGCTGACTTTATAACTATGCTTTATCTGATCATCTTAACTTAAAAAGAGTCCCATTTTTAGGTTATTTGATGGTTTCAGAGCTGCTTCTGGGAACCATTTCTCTTCAATGGATTGAAACTGGCTTTGCTACTCGTTACTGGTTTAATCTGTGCAGCATCTGGTAATGAGGTCCTCTCCCAGTTCACAGGAGGTGTGTGAGCTTCCTCTTTACATGCATGGAAAGCAAGGCTCAGGCTCACCTTCTGCACAAAATGAAGTTGAGCTCTCCTTGTTCAAGTAGCTCCCATTCGGAACCACAATCCCAGACCTGGCTGTCCCTAAAGGAAGAGATGAAGTCTATAGATATGGGTAACATCAGCCAGAAGGGAGAGATTCCCCAATGAAAAATGCCATTAATTGGCCTCCTGGAGACCACTGAAAACAGTCACATTATGACTTTGAAAGAGAAAGAATGATCTCAGGAACTAAGTCCCTGGATCTTAGGTGGTCCTTGCAAATGACTTTGACTGGGTCCCTGAGCATAAATGGAACTGTGATGAGGTTGGGGAAAAAAAAGCAGCTAGTGTGTGTATGGGAGGATAGAGAGGAGCTGGAGAGGTCAGGTGAAATCTGGAGAAAAGATCAAAACAAGGTACTAAAAATAAATACTTAAAATTCTATATCATTCCTTACTAAACTTTTAACAGGAATGAGATTCATCATCTTCTCTTTCTCTTAAAACACAGCAGCAACAACAAATCCATTCCCTCCCAAGCTGAGTGAGAGGGGTGGGACAATCTTCTACTCCAAGGGAAACCAGTGCAATTTATTGCTATTTCATGGAAGCAGCTTGATCCACCAGGGACAACCAAAGAGAGGCTTTTGTTTAAAATTAATGGCTGAGGTCCACCTCTTAAAAGCCTGTCATTTAAATGAACAAAGAAGCAATTGCTTCCTGACAGCAGTGGTGGGAAAATGGAAACATTGGCATGGATGTTTCACCCACAAATCTCCACTCATCTACTTACTCCATTTTATCCCTTGACCTGCCTTTCTAATCATTTCACCTCCTTTCTGCAAAGAATTACTTCTGTCTCTAGCACACGCAGTGACCTTCTTTCCCGGTGATTTTAAGTACCCCTTTGACAAGAGGAGGTCACTTATTATTGCTCATTTATACTTTCAACAGTAAATCATATGGGGTCTTCCCTTGAGTGTGGACTAATAGGTGAATAGAGCGTAGGGCAAAGGGTTGGGTTGGTCAATGTTAGGATGAGGGAAGCCTGTGGCTCCCAGTTCACCATCTGAAGGACAAGTCCAAGACTCTGGGGTTTTGAGAAAAGCATAATCATCAGGTTATATTAAAGAATGAATATGCTCTAAAAATATTGAGGACTATATTGGCTGTAGGATATAACATCACTGCAGAGTATCCCTTTGTTTTATGTTTGAGGAGAGAAGGGGACTTTTTTTGTTTTCCCAGTTGTCCCAATTTTTAAAGCAACAAGAAAAAAGTGAGTTATCCATAGCTTCTGTCAGACTTCTGACTTCCTTGGAGCCTCCTTAACCCAGGAGATGTCTGTGTCTTCCCCCAGACCTAGGAAATCACAACATAAGTTGAGGTAGTCCTGGTCTGAAATATCTAAAAAGAGAACCTCATTTTTTTTTTTCATGGCCCTTCTCCCTGGGTTTTGTTTCACTTTAATTCTTTCCTAAGAAGTTTATGATGAGGCTTAAGAGGCAACACCATGCAGGGGCTAGGAGTGTGGACATTGCTGTCAGATTGAGGGGATTTGTGTCATATTTCTAGCACTTACAAGTTGTAAGATCTTGAGAAAAATAAGCTTCAGTTTCCTTAGTTATAAAATGGTGATAATAATTTTAACATAGGAGCATTGTTCTGAGGTCCAGATTAGCCTATGAACTCAGTACAGTGCCTGGTACATAATAAATATTTAATAAATATTAGCTTTATGAAAATTATTATTGCTTCCAACTATTTACTATTAGCAGCATGTGCTCTATGTGATTCAAGTCAGATGGTTACCAATGCCATCCTACATTGAAAAATGCATAACCATGGCCCTCCACAAGGGAAATACTTAATGAACATTCTGAAGATGGAAGGAAGGGTGGGAGAGAAAGAAAAAGGACACAAAATACTCAATAAACATTGATAAAATTGTAAGGCAGAGACTTGCATATAAAAGAATTTGTCAATCCCTGTTGTTTCCTGCTACTCTGAGGCCCTAACCTTTAGCATTCCTGGAGGCATAATCAACAGCCTATGATGGGAGAGAGTATGAAAAATATGGAGGGAGCTAAGAGGCTGATGCACACAGCGTAAGAGTGGATGGTAAGGCTGGAGAAACAGGCAGGGTAAGGCCATGAAGGATGTTTAGGTCATGATAAGCACTTTGGACTTTATCCTAAGCACAATAAAATCATAAAAGGGTTTTAAGCAAGAAGCTTTTATGATTAAATTTGTATTATGAAAAGACTGCTATTGAGGACAAGTTGGGTGGAACCTGAGTAAAAGAAGGTGATAGATTATTTGGTAAATTACTGCAGCAGTCTAGGCAAGAAATGTACTAGCTGGGGCTAGGGTTGGGGTGGAGGAAATGGAAAGAAGTAATTGGAGTCATATCAAGAGGAGATTTTATGAGTTTGTGGGGAAGGGGATAAAGAAGAGAGTGGTATCAACAACAAATCCTAGTTTTGGCTAGTGTGAATGGATGGTTGGTAGGGCCATACACTGAATTCATTTTGAGATCATTTTGATTACACACACACACACACACACACACACACACACACACGTGTGTGTGTGTGTTAACTAGAATATTTTATATATATATATATATATATATATATATATATATATATAGAGAGAGAGAGAGAGAGAGAGAGAGAGAGAGAGAGAGAGGCTGAATTTGGAAGTCATTAGATAATAAAAAGAGGTTTTGCAAAGATGAGGAGAAGTATAGCAGTGGCAGAAGTAGATGAGAAGGTGAGAGAATTTTAAGGTCAAAGATTCCTAAGCACGGACAAATGTTGAAAATGTGACAAAACATTTGAAGATTTGGAGAAGGAAGATATAATTGTATAAAAATTATTTCAATTTTTCTGTTTTTAAATAATTTATAACATCAATGTTTCAAAAAAACTCAGAATAACATCATATTAAAAAAAAACACACACACACAGCAATTACTTTTTCAAATATTTGAGCGCACTACCAGAAGATAGTAATGCAGTCAGATGTCTGGGGTTAGTTGATCTGTCAGGCTGACAAAAACCAACAAAGACCCTCAAAGGGACCAAATCCAGCCTAGCACCTGATTTTGTAAATGAAATTTTACTGGAACACAGACATATCTAGTCACTTACATATTGTCAATGGCTGTTTTCCCACTATGATGGCAGAGTTTATCTGAGAGTCTATGGCCCACAAAACCCAAAATACTTAATATCTGCCCTTTCCTATAAAAGTATGTCCATTCCTGATGGAGGACTGGGTCATCTCACCAAACAGAAGGTTTGAAGGGAGGTCAAGGAAACTTGTGTCTAAGGATCAACAGCGTTTCTTCCCATCTCTGGAATCTGCTATTCTCAGTGTGAGTGTTGTTCTGAGGCTGGGTCTGGTCACAATTGCAAGATGGCTGGGGAAGCATGCTTTTTATAAAGTAAGAGAGACAGGAAAACCTCATCACCAACCATGGAATCTAATTAGTCCCATTTAGCCTGATTGAACCCACTTACATGGCACACCCAACTAGATTGATCAGGGTCACAGAGGAAGTGGCAAACACATATGGGTAGAGTAATTAGATGGTGTGGGGAGGTGAGAGGTTGAGGGAATCTCTTGTCACTGGAAATAAAGTCAGCTTCCTCTGAAGAACAAAGCTATGCAATGTGGGTGGAATACCAAAAGAAAGTTGAGATTCTCTTAGGAACAAAAAGGGAGGAAATGGATGCTAGTTAGAAAACCAGCCAACAGTAGCTACTATCATGGTTCTTGCATTTGGCAGCAAATTTGTTGTGAGCAGCCTAGTAGCCAAGACATCATCATTATCATCACTGTTGTCATCATCATAATAAATGATAATGACAATTTTTTTATTATATGACAAAAGAAAGAATCTGATTCTATCAGTCTACATAATTTCCTCAGCAAAAACAATCCTTATTCCAGAAGTTCCAGTAGAATGTTTTAGAGACCTAGATGGAAAGGGGGTGACAGAGAGAAAATCCACTGAACCACCCTTTCAAGACCTGCAATGAGCCAGGAAAAAAGCAAGATGGAGCCCTAACTGGTTTGGCTCAGTAGATAGAGTGTCGGCCTGCAGACTGAAAGGTCCCAGGTTTGATTCTGGTCAAGGGCATGTACCTTGGTTGTGGGCACATCCCCAGGAGGAGGTGTGCAGGAGGCAGCTGATTGATATTTCTCTCTCATCGATGTTTCTAACTCTCTCTCACTCTCCCTTCCTCTCTTTAAAAAATCAATTATATATTATATATATGAAAGCAAGATGGAATAAGAACCTATGGGGAGAGAGAAAGAGGAAAAGCAGGAGTCAGGGGAAGAAATTTGCAGACCTAAGATAGTTAAGGGTGCTTGAAAGGGAAGGAGAATCCAAGAAAACAAAGCAATGGAGATATGACAGAAGCAGAAACTGTTAGCCTTGGGAGAGGAAAGAGGGAAGAATAATGTTACAGAGGAGATGAATGATTATCTACAAACCATACAGTGAGCTGCAAATGTAAGGAGAGATAAGGAGATGACAACATTTGGAATCAGAAACTGGGAGGGGACACTAATATTAGCCTAGTTTCCTTTGCTTGTATGACACCCTTACCAAGCTCCTATTCATCCCTTCATTGAGAAGATTCTTTTAGAAGCTTTTCTAGAATTTCTTTGGAAATATAAAAATCACCCCCCTCAAGTTTGGACTTCAATATTTTTATACATTTATAAATAGTGATTTATAAATACTTCATTTCACAGGATGGCATTTCTCCATGGGCATGCTTGCTGGAACAGATTCCAGGGCCTTGCAGACTTTGTCCCCTCATGCTTTCTTGTTGGCTGGAAATAACTTCATAATTTTTCTTTGAAAAAGTCATTTCCTTTCTTCTTTTCTCATTTTAATTCATAAGAAAAAAACAACCAATTCCCCACCCCGTAGAGTCCTGTAGATACCTTTGTGAAAAAAAGAAGGATGTACAGAGACTTACCACCTGTGGCCCGTGAATGATGCTCAGTGAACTGGAATTTACTTAGTGCATAGCCTGAATGAAGGATTTCCCTCTTAGGTTCCCCAACACTGTTACTCCTTAGAGTACATTTTGACATACATGTGTAATACTAATTGAGTACTTCCTGTAAATCTTGCATTTTACATAATTTATGTAATTTTATCATCATGATAACCCTGCAGATATAGCTTTTTAACCCTTGTTGTAGATGAGGAATGAGGTTCTCAGAAATGAATTTCCCACACTCATAGAATTTGAATTTAGGTCTATTTAGATTACAATGACTGCCCTCTTTCCACTCTCCTCTCTGCCACTTTCTTAAGATGTGTATTCCTGCCAAGTTCATTGTATATCAATAGCTACAGTTAACACCACCAAGGGGAGCTTATTATTTTAAAGATTTCCAGTGAAGTTCTTTTTTGTAAAAGCACTTTTGTCTTTTACATACATCTAGATTTTTACATATAGATTTTACAAATGTGTAACCCAACTATTTGTAGCTGTTCTGTTCTGATTATTTTTGTAGCCGAATGCTTATTTCTTAAAGTTTTCTCTTTTCACCAGTAAAACAAAAATATTAGGAGTCTGCCCAATATCAGCCTTAATTAGCTGAAATAGTCACTGTGGAAACTGCTTACTGCTCACCTTCTACACAGAACTGACTGGAAAAACAGAAATATATTATTCTATCTCCTTTTCAAAGAAATCCATAAATCATGCAGAAATATAGTACTAAGCTTCTTATTGAGCAGTTTTGCAAATTATAAATAATAATACTGCCTAACAATAAGACTTTGGTAACAAAGGTTTACACATACAAACATCTTTGCAAAATGCAAGAAATATGTTATTTAAGTCTTTATTATGAGAAAAGAGTGATAGATTCATTACTGGCTAATCTTTTAGCCAGTCCTCTATATAAAGCATTGCAGCTGAAGACATAGAATATTAAAATCGACCATAAATACATTATTACTACATAAAAAATCTCTTTTAACGGTGTATGCCATTTTATTATTATGCTAGCCTTATCAGTGTGACATTAATAAAATTGATGCCATAATACAGCTCTAAATTGGTTGTTACTGGTAATGAGGGAGTAATTTGGAAGTAAACAGTCTCTGGCAAAACTGAAGATGGCTATTTATTTCAGAGTTGACTAATTAATAATTGTTCATTAACTAATGCGAAACGCCTCATGTGTTGTGTTTGCCTCTTTGCCAAAATATATTGGTGCTTTATTTTGGAGCCAAAGCTAATCGTTAATTACTGCTTTGGGACCCAGGAATTTGAGTGGGACACAAAAGTTTGCTAGCAGCTTGTTTTCCTAAAGGCTTTGTAGAAGAAAATACAAACCTCCAGACCCTTGAGTCTCACTGCCAAGCTCTTGTGCTTTATGCAGAATGTTTGGGGCCCTGAGGCTAAGGTTTGGAAAGCAGCAGGAAAACTGCACAAGAAAACTATTCATAGCTGAAGCTTTGGGGAACGTTTTCATGGGCTGAGTCTTAAATAAACTGAAGTCATTTTAATTGAATGCGCTACCAGCCTGTTTCGATGACTAATTTCACCAGGGTGTGTTTAATACCCCATTAGGTTGGTTTAGTTGTTTTTTAATATTTTGACTACTGAGACCTAACTGCACTTTAGGTGTTGGAACAGTTCCAAACAAAAAGTGTCATTTTCAAAGTTCAGGAAAATCAATGAATTTCCTTAGCTTTTTTATTGTTTGTGACCAGAACTGGAGAAGACTGATTTCTATAGAAGGGCACACAAATTCACTTGATTTATTGCTTGACATTTGACAAAAGTTTAGACATTGGTGTGGTTGGTGCTGTAGGATAGCATGCTTCGAAATTTTATTCTAGGGTGCAGTATATATGCTAATTTTTAATTTATTTGCATTAGAAAGCGTTTTGGTTCGATGCATTTTTAAGCCTAAAAATATAATCTCTACAATGTATAGAGCTCTACATTTATTCAGTGTCATTCTTACATGTAATATTTAGAAAAATTAACACTAAGCACTTTGTGGCCATTTCAGTGACTTCTGTGACCACTTCTGTGCTTTTCTTATAGACTGACTGGAAAGTAACACAATGAGCATTTGTTTAATTCTTTGATCCAGGTAATCAAACAGTGGGTTGTCTATTCTATTCTGAAAGGTTTCCAGGAACGAATATTTTATCCTCTGTTTAGCCTGTTTTAGTGTTGAATCAAGAAATCCTTAACCATGTCTTATTCAACTCCTTCTTGCTGAATCAAAAGCTTTGCCTTCTGTGTATTGAGAACAGTTGGGAAACAGCCTATGTGTAATAATCTTTCAGATTCTTTAGGATAGTTATTACATTTTTCTTCATCTTTCTTCTCACCAGGCTTATATTTAACCCAATTCTTTGAACCTTTCCTTGTAAGACTTCACATAGCTGCCATACCTCATGTACACAGAAATTCTCAGTTCTAGTGCTCAAAATATTTTAAATGGCCATGAGACATTTGAAAGGTTCTCAAGGAATTCCAACTATATGTATTCTAGTGTGATGACTTTATAAATGCATATTATCCATAAGGTGCTAAGATCTACCAGCATCTATCCTTTATATCAGGCGAAGCTGTCAGGTGCTTATATTATATGCTAGACAGCTCTTTTCTTCATGGTGTTTAAATATTGCGGAGGATTTCACATTCTCATGTGATGAAGTCATTTCAGCCTAAATTTACTATAATGTCACCATTAATGATTATGCTAAGCATAAATGGCTCTAAATACCCCAAAGCAGCTTCCTATCAAAATTGATTTAGCAAGAAGACCCCCTTGGTTGAGGGAACTGACAAAATTCATGCCAGGAAGACCTGAAATAGGAAGAGGTCAGATGGCAATGGGAGGACCTAGGATACTCCCCACTTGGATTTAGTGTCTTTTCCAGACAAAGACAAAGGCCTCTATTACATCAATATTGTTTATCTCAATAATGTTCCACATAGCACCTGGCCTATCCATTTTACTCTTTATTTCACTTTTTAAGAACAACACAGCAATTGCAATACCGTCATAAACTCCTATTTTTTGCCATGACACAAACATTATATGTGTATTATAAATTAATGAGAAAATGTAGATAAACTAAAAGAAGAAAAAATCATCACATTCTTATCACCCAGGTAAAACTTACGATAAATTTTTCCTACCTTTTTTTTGTGATCTTTTGTATAAAATTAAGATCATATGATAGTCTCATAAGAATTTTTTAATTAAGTGGGATATTTTGAATGTATTTTGTTATCAACAAATATAATTTTCTATCCTTTTTAGTGGCTGAATGACATTTGACTGTATGAATATAATTTACTTAACCCTTTTCCTATTGTTGGACAGTTTTCCATATTTCCTATAATAAACAATAGTTAGATGAACATTCTTGTAGCTAAACCTTTGTACATTTAAATTGTTTACTTAAAGTCTTAGAAACAAATGAGAAAAATAACAAAATACTATATACATTTTTAAGGCTTTGGCTAAGTATTGGAGCATTAGCCTACAGAAGGGTTTCATCCATTCATTTTAGCTATGCCAATGGGTGCATAGTAATACCTCATTGTGGTTTAAGTTTGCAGTTGCCGGTAGCTAGTGATATTTGCATCTTTTCATGTGTCTATTGGCCAATCTTCTTTTATGAAATATCAGTTTAAATGTAGCCTGCATTGTAATTGGGTATTATTGAGTTGCTAGAATTTTTTACATGCAGTGGATGCAAATCCTTGTAATATTATTTGGAGGTAGATTATAAGTTAAGAATGCATAAAATAATCCCTAGAACAACCACTAAAGCAAAACAAAATAAAGTGAAGTAAATGACATAGCTAAAAATTCCAGTTGTGGATATCAAAGAAAAACCATTAAAATGACCTCAATTAATCCAAAGGATGACATAAGAAGAGGGAGTAAAACCCCTTCCAGAGAACAGATGAGGCAACTAGAAAACAAATAGCAATATGGTAAACACAGTACTTATGATTATGCTAAGTATAAATGGCCTAAATATCCCAATTAAAATGCAGAGATTTTTCAAAATAGGTAAAAATAACAAGATCCAAAATATGTTGTCTATGAGAAATATACTTTAAATATAAAGATAGCTATACATTACAGATGTATATAAAAAGAATGCCATACCAACAGTAATCTTAAGAAAGATGGAATTGCTATATTAATATATGGCATAGTCTTAAAGATAAGGAATGTTACTAGAACTAAAAGGTATATTTTATAATGATAAAAGAGTCAACCAAAAAAGAAGACACAATAATACTAATTTTACATACACTTGAAAAAACTTTCAAATATATGAAGCAAACATTAATATAACAGAAAGTCAAAGTAAGTAAATCTTTTTAAATGGATTTTCTTTTTGTATTTTCACCTGTTTTGATTTATTTATTTTTTTATTGTTTTAAGTATTACAAATAGTAGTACATATGTCTCCTTTTTTCCCCCCATTGACCTCCCCCCGACCTCTCCTACCCCCCAGTACATGCCTTCACCTGCCCACCCTCCCCCCTGCCCCAGTGTCTTGTATCTATCGGTTGTGCTTATATGCATGCGTACAAGTCCTTCGGTTGGTCTCTTACAGCCCCCCTCGCCCAACCTCCCCTGTCTTCCCAATGTAGTTTGACAGTCTGTTCAATGCTTGTTTGCCTCTGTATCTTTTTCCCACCATTTCTTTCCTTTAAAAAGCTTTGCCTTTGCAGACTAGAAATAAACATATAATAACAAAACAAGACAAAACAAAAAAATGTTTGAGTCCCAGTTTCAATGTCCAACAGTTCTGAGTCCCCGTTTCAATGTCTAACAGTTCCTTATGTGTACATGTCAGCAATGATATCTGGATGGTGGGCACATGGTGGCAATGCAGGTCCAACCCTCTCTGGTTTGGTCCTAGGTAACCTGCAGCGGTGCACAGCTGCTGACTGCTCGCGTGGCAAGGTGTTATCAGCATCTTCCATCTCTGGACTGTTTTTTCCTCTTGTCTTCATGGTTGGAGCACACCTGTCAATTCCTCTCTGTTGCAGGAGTCCACCTGGTCTTGGGGTTGTTTTCTGAAAATATACAAATATATTCTCTACCACAGGTTAATAAAGGAATCTTTTCTATATAATTGATTTGGGATCCTTTTTATTTTTGTTCAAACGATTTTCCTTTGTCTTATGTAGACACCATGTGTGTTTTTAATGGCCATCTTGCTGTTAGCATTTCAAATGAAAATTAATTTGGTAAAGTAAAAATTTTCTAGATGTAATTTACTTATAGGATATTTTTCCTTACATGATATTGCCCTACTATGTTTTGATTTATAACAGCTTTTTACATATAATTTTTACAAGAAAGTTATAAATCCTTTGTCTGTTATGTGTAATAAATATTTCCAGCTTGTTACATGTCACTTTACTTTGTGTTATGTAATCATTACTAATCTTTTCCCTTATGGTTCTTGGTTTTGGTACCAGGCTTAGAACATATTTTTTTATCCTGATATTATATATGTAATTACTATCACAGTATTGTTTTCTTCAAGAAATATTTAATTTTTCTTCTTAAATATTTAAGGTTTTTGAAATTTAAATACTTTATAATTCCATATAGTTTTTTCTGTTAAATATTTAATTATTTTGAAAATTTTCCTCTGGAATATAGTGTGTGATGATAATCTAATGTTGTTTTTTCCTAATCATTAATTTTTCTAGTAATGTTGGAAATCTATCTTTTCTCAGTTTTCTTTGCAAGTTTAGATAACTTTCTAAACTTTTCCCTTCTTCTGCCTGCCTTCTTTGTTAAACACTTACTGAGCAGCTAGCCATTTTACATGAGGTGATATGCTTAGCACTGGGGATTAAAAAAAAAAAGAGGTGTAAAAATAAAATAAATTTGCTTTTCATTTATAGTCTTTTAGAAAGTAGAGAGACAAATACTAGTTGTATAAACAAAATACTGCACAGTCAAAAATGAAGAAGTGACACTGTGCCTGGGAGCAGTTATAAGGGACATTTGATCTGGTTTATAATGAAGGAGGAAGGGGAAAGATCACAGTTGTTACAGGAACAGCTCAGGATCTAGAGAATGATTGTGCAGATGATGGAAGGGGAGGCTGAAATCCAACCCAACTCTTCTCAACAAGCAATGTACCTTGGCCCAGAGGTGCATCCTGCTGGTGTAAGGAGCCTTTTCCTGATTTGCACAAATGCTCTACATGTTCTATCAGTAGTCCTAGAATAATCTGTGTAAATTCAAGAATTTGCAAATGAGTATGACATATTTGAGGAAGCCTGAACTATCTGGTGAAGCTTAAGCATGGACTGCGGAGAGAGCTGTGCTTGGAGAGAAGGTTTCAGAATCTTTTTAAGCATGTTAGAAATTTGGGAGTTTATCCTAAAGGATCAGTTTTTCATATATGTAAATTATGACTCGACCTGTATGATTAGTCTTGCATGTTAGAAAATCTGACCCTAGCAGCAGCACGGAGAGTCAGGAAGAGAGTGGGAGAAGAGATGGAGATCAGAGGCAGCGGGACTATTTAGGGGTTGTAAGTAGCCATGGCAAGAGAGGCTAAAGGTATATATATTCTGGAGCTGACTAAGCAGTGCTTAAATTTTCCTTACAAAGGTAGGGGCTACAAAGAAATCAAATGTTTTCCCTAATCACCCATCTAATCTCTTGTCACCAAAAAGGATTGCATTTTAATTTGAGGTTGCAGTTAAGGCAAGCTCAGACTTCCTCGGGACTAGTTTCCGGCCATTTACATGCTTCATCACCACCTATAAGCTCTGTTCATCCAATAAACATGACCAGATTCACACCTACCCTATTAGGACTTTACAATCTAGTGGAAGATTTTTTTCAAATGCTTACATTTTTATAGTAAACATTTTATGTTCAAGAAAATGCTTCTGTTTTGTAGCAAAGATCTCTTTTAGGTGCAGTATTAGTCCTTGGGTCTTAGTATCTGGTAGACTCACACCTGATTTCAATGTCATCTGAAAACATTCCTCTCTAGTAGCCTTAACTTTCCTTCCTCATACCACTCTTACTGGCCACATAATTGAGGACTTTAATTTATTCACCACACAATGTCTTCCCTCCTGCCATCTATAATTTATGCCTTACACACTCTGCTGCCTGGTACTATTTAATTCTGTTTTTAAAAATGACAAGAGTTTTGTGAATCAGTTGGTAGGAATCACCCATTAAAAACATTGTTATGCTTAATAGTGTTAAAAAAAATTCCCAGCAGTGAATTTCAGTTTTGTAAGATAATGCACTTCTTACCACTGCCCAGTGAGTGGTTACATTTATCATCAATATCTCTCTATATAAGAGGCTAATATGCTAAGTGTCCAACTGTCTGATTGGTCCCTATGATGTACACTGACCACCAGGGGAAGACGCTCAGTGTAGGAGCTGCCAAGCTGCAGTGACTTGGCAGTGGTAGTTCTCAGGTGATGCACCCCGAAATCAGAGAGGAGGGAGACTGATCCCTTGCAGGGCCACGTGATTCCACCTTCGGCCATGGGTTGTTGTTGCTGGGATACTGTTGGCCCCAAATCTGGTTTACTGCACACTTGCGTTTGCATTCTATACCCTTATGATAGCAGCTTTGCAGAGTGCCCTCTTGCACTCTGGGGCCCCTCGGGGGATGTCAGAGAGCCAGTTTCTGCCCAATCCCTACAGGCCAGGCTGAGGGACCCCACCTGTCGGAGGGACCCCGCTCACTTTGTAGTCGCTTTTAAGCCACAGTGCCACCCAGGTGTGGCCGGTTGGGGAGGAACGATGGGAAGTTGGTTCCAGGGTGTGTCCAGCCCATCTCACCTGGTCCTGCCCCACTGGCCATCTTCTAATTAATTTCCTTTCAATGTGCACGAATCCGTGCAGCAGGTCACTAGTTATGAAATAAAGATAATATGAGACCTAGGGAAAGAGGAATGACCTTCCAAGAAAATGCTAGAGTTTCTAATCCAGATGTGAACAATCTAGACAGACAAAAGGAAGCATCAACTAAGCCAGGGTCCAACATGGGTTTTCACCCAAGAGTAGGATCTCTTAAGTGCTAAAACATGCAGGCTGCATTGGACAATGGTTGACCTCTCTTTTCTTCAGCATCAATTTTTAGCAGAGCACACATTGGTAATTAAAACACTGAGAGTATTCTAAGAAGTGCAGAGAAATTATATCTTTTATATCTTCTTTTATTTAAAGAAATTATAACCAACATTCTAATTTTAATTTCCTGACTACAGTGTCTTTCTTGGGTAATAGAATAGAGAAGAATGTGGAAGACACTACCTAGCTGATCACTAATGCCAATTCCTCTCCTTTCTGGACACACATTTAGTCCACCTTCTCCATCTCTGCTATGCAACTGAGTTCTGGCCAATGGAAAGCAAGTGCTATACTTGTTTCTACACTGGGCCTACAATGCCTGTCAATGTTTGATAGTCTCTGTTCTTTTCCCTCTCAGGAGCTTGACCCTACCACAGAAACCTTGCAAGTTCTTGCTGAAGATGGTCCAGCCACAAGATTGAAGGAGACTTGGTCTCCCATTGTTGTGAGCTGAATTGTGTTCTCCCAAAAATTATATGTTGAAGTCTTAACCCCCAGTACTTCAGAATGTGATCTTATTTGGAGATAGTGTCTTTATAGAGACAATCAAGTTAAAATTGAGCTCACTAGGGTTGATTCTAACCCAATATGACTGGTATCCTTAAAAAAAATAAACAGCACAGACAGAAAGAAGACCATGTAAAAATATACAGAGAGAAGATTGCCATCTATAAGCCAAGGAGAGAGTCCTGGGACAGATCCATCTCTCACAGCCTTCTGAAGGAACCAACTCTGCTGACACCTCAATTTTTTGTCTTCTAACCTCCAGAACTGTGAGACAATAAATTTCTGTTGTGTACGTCACCCAGTTTGTGGTTTTTGTTACAACAAGTCTAGCCAACTCACAGAGCCATCCACCTAACATAAACACCCATTTGGAATCCACAGAGGTGTGAAATAGTTTATTTTGTGTGCTTTATTATATATTTTGGGTTTGTGTGCTACAGAAACCAGTTTTATCTTAACTAATAGGTGGGAAGAATACACTGAACATCACTATCAATATCTTACACTCGTTTATGCCTGGATCTTCCCCAAGACGCCAACATAAACCCTGTGGGGATTGCCCTGTGGGGATTGTCCTAAAGGACAATGGAGAAAGAAAGAGCGTAGTAGAGGTAGGTAGTTCTATATGAAAGTGAACTGCTGAGACTGGGACTAGGACAGTAGCAAAGAGCAGCTATGAGATTTGAAGGTTAGTCCCAAACCCTCAAATGGATGTGAAGGAGTAGAGTGGAGCACTGAGGCCAACAGAGAAGGGAGTGCACTGACACTCCCATTTTCAGATCCATTCCTGTGACTATTCTATAGCTACTTTGTACTTCTTTCTTTCCCATTTTTAAAAAATTTATTTTATTATTGAGAGTATTATAGATGTTCCACACCTTACTCCCTTTGCCCCCTTCATCTATCCCGTACCCCACCTAAGGCTTTCACCTGTCTATTGTCTCTATCCATGGGCTATGACTAATTTGTATTTCTAAATCTCTTCATCTTTTTCACCCTGTCCCCCAACACCCTTCCATCAGGCAACTGTCCAAATGTTCTCTGTATCTATGAGTCTGTTTCTATTCTGTTTGTTCATTTATTTTGATTTTTAGATTAAATTGTTGATAGATATTTATTGCCATTGTATTGTTCCTTTTCATGACCTTTTTTTCTTCTTCTTAAAGAAGACCCTTTAACTTTTTATGTAATACTGGTTTGTTGTTGAAGTCCTTTAGCTTTTTCTTACCTGGGAAGCTCTCTATGTGACATTAAATTCTAAATGATAGCTTTGCTGGGTAGAGTAATCTTGGTTGTAGGTCCTTGCTTTTCATCACTTTGAATATTTCTGCCACTCCCTCCTGGCCTGCAAAGTTTCTGTTTGAGAAGTCAGCTGATAGTCATATGGGCGCTGCCTTGTAGGTAACTAACTGTTTTTCTCTTGCTATTTTTAAGATTCTCTCTTTGTCCTTAACCTTTAGCATTTTAATTATGATATGTCTTGATATAGACCTTTTTGGGTTCATCTTGTGTGGTACACTCTGTGCTTCCTGGATTTGTATGTCTATTTCTTTCACCAGGCAAGTGAAATTTCCTGTCAATTTTTTCAAATAGGTTTTTAACTTATTGCTCTCTCTCTTCTCCTTCCAGCACCCTAAGATATGCTTGAAGTTGTCCTAGATAACCTCATATTTTTGTTTTTTTTTTTTTTTTGCTGTTTTGATTGGGTGTTTCCTCTTATCCCAAATTCTTGATTTGATTCTTGGCATCATCTAGTCTACTGTTAATTCCCTGTAAATTATTCTTTATTTCAGTTAGTATATCCTTCATTTCTTACTGATCATTTTTTATGTTGTTGATGTTTTCAGTAAGTTTCTTAAAGTTCTCGAGTTCCTTGAGCATCCATATAACCATTATTTTGAACTCTGTATCTAGTTGTTTTCTTGTTTCCATTTTTTTTCTGAATAATTCTCTTATTCTTTCATTTGTGACATGTTTCTTTGTCTCTTCATTTTGGCTGTTTCCCTGTGTTTTTTCTATGTATTGGGTAGATCTGATATGTCTCCCAGACTTGGTAAACTGGCCTTGTATAATAGATGTTCAGTAGGGCCCAGTGGCTCAGCCTCCCCAATCACCTGAGCTGGGCACTCCAGGTATGCCCCTGTATGAGCTGTATACACTTTCCTATGTAGTTTATCCTTGATTGGTGTTGGCATCACTGGGAAGGATTGACCCTCAGGCCAAACAGTTTCCAGTCAGCTGTGACTACAACAGAAGAGCTCCTGTGCAGAACTTGCTTCAGTGGGGCATTGGTGCTCACCAAGTTCACCCCTTGAGTGTGTCATTTGTGGAGGTGGTAGATTTGTAATCAAGTGTGGTAGAAGCTGACCACCTGGTGCACTAGCTCTGAAGCCTCCTGGGAGGTGCAAAGCCAGCCATTGCCTATGCCCTGCCTGGGACCACCCAGTCTGGGCTTCAAAGCAATCTATAAATGTCTGCTACTTGTGTTAGGCTTCAATGTACCCAGAAGAGGCCAAGCTATGAACCAAGGCAGACTGCTGTTAGTGCCTGGCCTGGGACCACTTAGCTAAAGGTATGGGCATGCTGAGGCCAGCTTCTTGTTTGAGTGATTTTAGGATAGTCTAAAGCATGAGGCAAGAGAGGTCAGTTGTATGGAAAAGCCACTGGAAATGGCTTGGATGAGCCTGCAAGTAGGGAGGAGTGGAGTCACAGGGAATTACCAGGGTGGGTGAAACCTGTAAGCCAGGTTGATGGAAATTCAGATATGGCAGCTGCCTGGAGGGGAGAGCTCAGCAATGGAACAATGGCCTCTACCAGCATATCTATCTGGGAGAAAGCTGCCCCTTCAGCTCTTGCCCTGATTTCAGGCAAATTAGTTCCTCCCTGAATATCCCAGGTTCCTTTCAAGTTGCTGCCCCAGCACTGGAGCTCAGAGGGAGTGAATTTGAATAAGTCTATGCTCAGGCCCTTTAAGAGGACCTGCCTAGGGCCAACAGCTTCTGTGTCACTGAGCCACAACACCCACTGGTTTTTATAGCCAGAAGTTTGGGGGACTTCTCTTCCTGGTACTGGAACTCTGGACAAGGAAGTCTGGTGTGGGACTGTGACTCCTTGCTCCTCAGGAAAACATCCACAGCCATAATATCCCTCCCAATTTTAAAACGCCACATATGGGTGTGGGACTAGCTGATTCCACAATTCCTCCCCGAGTCTCTGCCCCTCCTCCTAGTCTCAATGTGCTTTTTATTTAATTCTCCAGTTGTAGGACTTCTGTTCAGCTAAATTTTAGGTGGTTCTGAATGATGGTTGTTCTGTATTTTGGTTGTAATTCTGATATGGTTGTGGGAAGCATGAGTATCACCTTTTCCTACCCAGTTCTTGACTGGAACTCCCAATTTGTACTTTCTAATCCTTTCACCTTTTTCGCCCATTCTCCCAACCCCCCTCCCACCTTTTACCTAATCCCCCCCAGCCTCCTTTCTCTGGCAAACATCAGTTCTTTCCATGTCTATGAGTGTGTTTCAATTTTGTCTGTTCATTTATTTTGTTCTTTTGATTGATGTAAAGTACAGTATAGGGAACATGGTCAATAATATTATAATAACTCTGTATGGTGTCATATGGGTACTAGATTTAACAGGGTGATCACTCAGTAAGTTATATAATGTCTAATCACTGGGTTATACACCTGAATCTAATATAACATTGTATGTCAACTATAATTGGAAATTTAAAAAATATATATATTGTTTAAAAAAAGAGAACCAGTATGGTGCTTGACAAGCTTGATAGTTTCAAGGAAGTTCTCCAGCCAGGACATTAAATCTTTCATAGATTTCAAAGTTTTCACTGACAAAGCCTCTTGTTCCATCAAACATTTATAGCCATTCTGGGAAAGAGGCAAGACCAAAATATTATTAGACAAATTCTGTCCAAAAGCCTTTAGGTCACAGAGGAAAGAATCTGTGTAGAGGTGGGGAGAGGTGCAGTGGTCCACGATAGAGTGTTGAAGCCTAAGTGGGCTGATATGGGGTAGAGTTCACATGGGGTATTGAAATCTGAGCAGAATAAGGAGGACGCCTGCAAGCATCAGAGTTGGAGTGGAGTGAAGAGGGAATCCATGTAGGAGAGACGTCCAGGGAGGGTAGTGGGTCTCAGGTAGGATCAAGAGGCATCTCTGAGGGCATGGGGCCAGCAGCATGGGAGGCCAGAAATACATGGGGCACTGATAACATAAATAAGCATATTAAAAAGAGGGAAAACCAGCTTTCTCCTTACTAGAGAAGGGAGTTGTACATACGGATTAAAAAAAATTAAAAGAACTAGAAGTACCCTTGTGACGTTAATTAGATTTGGAGGTATTCGTGTGAATATATGGCTTTAATTATATCTTTAAGAGATAACTATAGAAATAAATGTAGATGTCAATGTGGGTATGTGTGGACAATGAACCCACTTAGTCCCCAGATATCATTTCTAAATACCATTATCAACCAACAGGGTCCAGAGTTCCTTGGAGAAATGGCTGATTCCAGATTTGAGACTGAGAAAGTACAAGATGGATCTGGAATACCTTGTTGTGCTAAAAAGTAATTAAGTATTCATAGAATGATGGGCACATATGGAAAGGACACAGCCAGTAACTTGAAGGGGCTCCCACATGGACATATCAGAAACAATGGGAACACCAAAATAAATAATGAAGGTAAAGAATTTTATCCCTTTGACTAAAATATAAAACCATGAGTTCATATTGATATGAATAGATGAATATATTGGAAGTTTGGTAAGGAACAGGATATTTATATAATCTCAATGTATTTGCCCACATGATGCTTAATAATTATGACAGGAAAATGTCATCAGAGTGGAGAATTCAGGGATAAACCACCTTAATCATGTCAACATATTAATGACATTCTTAATGGAACAATCAAAATCCCATAACACTTGATAGGATGTAGTCAAAAAGAGCACAGCATCCCTTCTGTGACATTGCTGTCAAAGACCTGAATCTAGTCATGAGGAAACAGCAGAAAAACCCAAACTGAGGGCTAATTCTATATAATAACAGCCTAATATGTTAAGTGACTGGTAGTTTGGTTGTCTGGTCATCAGTTCAACCAAAGTGTAATATGCCAATGATACGCTAAGGCCGCTCAAACACTTGCTATGACATGCAATGACCACCAGGGGGCAGAGGCTCAAAGTAGGGGCTACTCCCTGGTGGTCAGTGTGCTCCCACAGGGTGAGCACTGCTCAGCCAGAAGCCAGGCTCACAGCTGGCGAGCACAGCGGCGAGAGCCTCTCCTGCCTCCATGGCAGTGCTAAGGCTGTCTGACTGATGGCTTAGGTGTGGGGAGCTGGCCTAAGCCATCAGTTGAACATCCCCTGAGGGTTCCCAGACTACAAGAGGGTGCAGGCTGGGTGAGGGAACCCCCTGAGTGCATAAACTTTGTGCACCAGGCCTCTAGTCTATAAAATAAGTGGCCTACAATATTCAAAGAAGTCTGGGTCATGAAGATCCAGGAAAGACCTAGAAACTGTTTCAAATTGAAAGAAATGAATGACACAACAATGCAAATAACATGATAGCTAAAAGCAACTTGAGATTTGGAACAGGTTCCCTGTGCTAAAAACGACATTACTGAAATAAACATGAATGTATCCCAATTTGGGTGGCTGTATGGTAGAGTTTGAATTTGTATGAAATGCACACTGCAGTATGCAGGTTGATGGAACACTCCATTGGCACCATGTAATCAACTTTGTCTTGAATGGTTCAGGAAGAAAAAAGTTCTTTGTCCTGGAGTTACAACTTTTCTCTGAGTTGGAGATTGTTTCAAAATAAAACAATTTTTTTTTTTAGATTCTCAGACCTATTTTACAGATGAAAAAACAGAGCTGAAATGTTTGAAGTTACCAAACCAGAGTGCAATGAATCTCTCCAGGCCAAGATCCTTGCCACACAGACTTTTAGTACACAACACTTTCATTAGAATGATAGAGGTGATAGATAAAAATTGATCATTTTGTCAAGAGATAAATCAAGATCTAAAACTCCATTCTATTTAGTAGCCCTGTGCCTTGACCATAGTACTAAATTAATCTAAGCTTCATTTTTGCCTAAGGAAACATTCTGTGCTAATATTCTATGATACTATGTTAGAAAAAGTAAGTGATAACAAACAATAATTTTGGAATGGAAGGTTTGGGAACACTGTAGCTTTCATTACCTTTTCTGCTAGGTCCATAAAATAGAGAAGCCACTATGTCAGAGTCTCCTTTTATTGAAAGCCAGGAGTGGTCTGAAGGTCGGTGTTGGGAACATGGTTAAATTATTCATCATGACAGAAATAATTATCTTCACACAAGAGCCAGAAGCCCAAATGCCTTTTAGGAAGTCAACATGAGAAATTCTCCCCAGTGATAATGAAAGTAATAAGATGTGTCCCAGACCCTACTCAGGAGCTCTGATTTTTTTCAACGCTTGCAAAAAGTGCCCTATCTGACAAATGCCTGATTAACAAAATTAAGAAGAGATTTGGCTGCAACCTGAATCCCTCCCGAGGGCCCTTTCGTTTCTGGATTTCTAGGTTGATTATCTTTTCAGGTCAGATTTTTCTTCCCCTGCCTCTTCCTTTATCATTTGTGCTGGAGCCATTTGATGGTTTTCTGCCACGACCAGGTTAGAACCAAATAACTGTTTCCTTCATAAGAGGTTCTGCTACCCTAACAGTTAGGACCCCAGTATGTCTCAAACACAAAATAAAAAGCACTGTTGATGTGATGTCACCTTTCCCTTCAAAGGTTAATACTTGGCTTGAAAACAGAAATAGAAGCTGTGGTTTGAAAACAGTGGCAAAAATGTTTTAACTCAAGCCTGTATATGACTTGCATAGATCCTGGGATGGGGTGGGTGTTGGTTGTTTTTAACTAACCGGTGCATATTCTGGAGACAATAAAGATTGGTGGTGGAGGCAATGGAGGTTGATGGGGGTGTACCAGGGGACAATCATTCCATATGGATCTGGAAAGCTAGTGTAGTGATATAGAAACCTTGTGAGATAGGTAAGACCAGTATTGTTGTTTTGGTTCTTTCATAGTTAAGCAAACAGAGATGCAGAATTTCTAAATGACTTTCCTTAAGCCAGAGAGCTAGTAAGAAGTGGAGTTAAAAACTGAAGTTGGGTCCTAGTTGGTGTGGTTCAGTTGGTTGAGCATCATCCCATGCACCAGGGGGTGGCCAGTTCAATTCCTTATCAGGGCGCATGACTGGGTTTTGGGCTCCATCTTCAGTGGGGACATGGAGGAAGCAGCTGGTAGATGTTACTCTCTTACATGTATATTTCTCTCTCTCTGTGTCTCCCTCTCCCTTCCAGTCTCTAAAATCAATGAAAAACATGTATTTAGAATAAAAAAATGCCAATCACTGATTTGAACATTCACTAAGAATTGAACTAGTTCATTAAGTGTATATGTTATATTATAAATGATGTGGCTATTAAGAATGACTCAGCTGATCAATCTACAAACCATTATTATCCTGGCATTCAGCCATTATCATGGTTGAATATATATTTTAAGGCTAAATTATATATCCATTAGAAATTAACTTCTAACAGTTAATTCAGAAGAGCAAAATACATTTATTTTTCTGACCATATGGAAAAACCCCAAATGATATTTTGGCTTTGACACATTAAAAAAACAAGGAGGATGAGAGAAAACCAGTAAACAATTATATATATTATAAGAATTTCAATTTTTAAAATTCTTATAAAAAAGAAAACAAAAACTGTTAGTGATCTGGAAAAATTAAGTGGAGCCAACACAAAGCAAAGCAAAAATGGGTTCTACACTCATTTTTAGCTTAACATTTAAATAAATTTGCATTAGTAGTAATGTCAGAGACTTAAAGAGGACTTGAGCACGAAAGGCTCTCTCTTGAGAGAAAATGTGCAGGAAATTACTTCCATACTTTATTTTGGGCTCTGTGGTATGACTCTGGACAAGTGCTCTCACCATTCTGGCCTCTGGGTTTTCCACTTCAAAATGAGAAGTTGAACCAAAGGCTCTCAAGTTCCCCAGAACTACCTGTCCTAGGGCTCTATAGTTTTAAAACTGAATAAAAGGAATTTTCAAGAAAACGAAAAAATAGAGATTGACCAAGGAAGAAGATATATTGTTCCGAACTACTGATAGTAAGAAAGAATGAAAACCACCATGAATTCCCATAGGGCCCTGTGAATTAAAAGCTGCCAACAGTCCATTCAAAAGGTTTTCTAGGATGACAATCACCTGGATGTCTGACCCCATTGTAAGCTTTGGGCTCAACCCTTCTTCACAGTTTTTCTCATTTCCCTTCTTCAGAAGACAGATTCTTCTCTTAACAATTTCTATGTTCTCATGAATATTACAGAGATATTCTTGAGGGTGCCATTTGAAAAGGAAATATAAATATTTAGATATTATACAGAAATGCTTGAAGTATGGCAGTATAAAGAAATTGTCAATCTTGGGTTGTCATACTTTATTTATCTTATAGGAATAAAACAAAAAATTTTCCAATGGTAGATGATATTAAGAGAAAAATGATATTTAGGCAGTATCATTCAGTGGATTTTTTACTACCAACTTTGCGTTTTGGGATTAAGAAACAGAGAAATCACAGAAGTGTTTTAACTGTGTAGGAAAAAAAGAATGCAGAGATTATTACACTTTTACATCTAGCACGTTGCATGAAATCTGGATTTAGCCTTTGCGTTCTGGGGCTGGGACCCCACTGTCTCTACCAGACCCATGAACTCTTGAAAGCTAAGTGCATTAATGAGGCCAGGGTGAGGGGGAAGCAGGCACTTCATCTTCCTCTGATCCAGTGATCTACAGATCATTGAATCCATAAGACCTGCAATTTCATTGAAGTTTCTATGGCATTGACCCAGATATTTTGGTTCATAAAAATACTGAATCCTTTAATGAAACACAGAATTAAGTTAATATGATTTATGTCACCCCTCACCCTGTGGGCTGATGCTTTGTAGTGATTTTGATTAAAGGAAGATTATAAAATAGCTGCAACTCTCACTCATTTGCATTTGGTTCTAAGGAAATGGTCCAAACAGTCCTAAATAGGCATTTAAGTACAAAAAAAGCCTTCTTTTTATTAAGCATGAACATGAAACAACTTGCCAATAATTTGCAGGAGGCTTTTTAAGGCTAGAAAGTGAATTTGGCATGAAAAAGAATTCCAAACTGATCATGTTAATTATGTTTCTTCTGAACAAGAAAATTTAATGATCTCCATCCACCAAAACATCAATCTCAAACTTGGTATGTTATTCCTTATGGTGTTGAGTGGTACATATTTTAAACACGTTTGTTTTCACCTCCAAGGAAGAAAAATATAGAAACTAGCATTCTTGTGGTGTCCTATAATATTTGTTTTACTATTATCCTCACTTTACAGGTAAAGAAGGTGAAGCTGAGTCAAGTCCTAACATTAGGAAGAAGTGAAACAAATTTAAATCCACAGCCCTCTGTCTCCAGAGCCCACCACCCTGCACCTCCCTCTGCTGCCTTCTCTTCTCTTTGTATCTTATGTTAAGAATAATTCATTTGACTAATTTACTCTGCAAATCCAAAAATGATGCTTTTTAACAGAAAATGGTAATCTACTTCACATTTGATGTGTTATGTCCTTGGACACGACTATGAGTTTACTAATATCTCTCTCTGTAAAACAGTGATATATCAAGTCAAGCTAAATATAATTTTCATGTGATTATGTAATTCCATGTGTCCAGTGAGAGCAAGCACCCAGGGAGTATATGAAAATCACTCCCTGTTACTTGCAGATTGCTGACATGAACAGATGACTGGCTGGTAGTAACTAACTCCTTTACAAGAAGCTTATAGGTCTCTGTGCATTTATTTACTGAACCAAGTTTTCAGATTTGTGAAAACAGGTTATGAAAGAACTCAGAGAAATTATAGAAAAAATGCTAATAAAATATTAGAGCAAAGATCATAGATTACAGATAAAACACTGTGGTGATTGAGAAGACAAGAAACGCAGAAAAAAAAAGAGAAGAATGATTTGGCATGAGAGCAAATCATATAAGTGTTTCAGTTAACAAGCTATAATCAAAATAGAGTAGCAACCCATAAGAAATATAAGCCAAAGCTGTGATTGGGTGTTACTGAAGTTGGGTATTATTCTCAGATTATGCATACCTCTCATTCTATCTGATACGAATGTGTGTTTTTACCCCTGTTTAAAAGAAAACAGTTTGCCAAAAAGAAATATAAGTCTTTTGAATAATGATCAACAATTTTCAGGGACAGACATTAGACACAATCTTCCTGCATCTTTGAAAACCTCTATTTATTTACAGACATCTATATATGTCCTTTCAACAGTTCAGTAATTGAACTTTTAAAAGTGTTTATCTAAGAAAGATGATATTGCTAATTGTGCTTATAATTAACTAATAAAACATGAACAAATACACAAATGCTAACATCACATTAATAATGATTAAGCTCTGTGGTAACAGTGCATGTTATGATGAATTCTGCTAGTATTGTAGTAAATTTGTTTTCAAAGCACAGCATTCCTGAGGATAATTCACAAATGAGATCTAGGTTCCTCAATATGGTATCCCTGGAGCCAAGTTTAGTCTCTGGAACATAGAAGATGCTCAATGGTCATTTTTTGGATGAATAAAAAATAAGAGGAAAAGTGAAGTGACAAAGCCCAACATTGTAACTCATAGTTTTAAAAGAAAAAAGAGAAAGATGTTCACAATCAGCCTCAAGATCAATATTTATGTATACTGCATGAGTTTTGGGCAATGAAACTACTGTTTACTTTAAGAAAAAGATAAGTGCAGAGAAAGACTGAGAGAAGGTCAATGGCAAGAGACCTCTGTGTACACACCAATTCCTACATTGAAAGATGACCACTGAAACAGGTGGAACTCCTATCTTATATCTACAAAAGGTTGCATCACAATAGTTTGCTCTTCATCCCTTCAATATCTGTTAAAATTGCAAATAGCTTTCTATAAAATTATATTTTGGTAATCATCACTGGAAAATGATTATGAGGTATGTATAAATCAATAATATTTCTGGCTTACAAATGTAACCAAATTAAAGGTTTTTTATTCAATGAAACTTAAATCCAATAATGTAATAGCAGATGCTCTAACTAAAAGGCTTTTCTGAAGGGAATAGTTGCTTTAAATTACTTAATATCAATTTCAAAAGGCTCCTGAAATTTTGATAAGAAATTAATATTAGCCTGTCAGTTTGCTACTGACAGCCAAACACTAATGGATAAATATTGTGTTCTACAAACATGGTGTTAAAATACAATGGCACATCACAGAGTGTTTCAAGAAATAGGAAATGTGTGTGTGATAACATGGTAATGGCCATGCAGCCACAGGAGCAGAAGGTCTTCCTTTGGCTCTTTGCTCTGTCTCCTCACAGAGACTATTTGCTTCTCAGCTGCTTCAGCAAGACAGCCTCTTTCTATGGAGAGAATTCCCAGGAAAGAGAAGCTCAAGTGTTTTCCTATGGTTTGCAAAAGTAGGAGGAGAATGTTTTATTCCTTGACTCCCAAGGTTTTGTGCTCATCTGGGAATCATTGTGTTTTTCAATATTTAATGAAAGGAGGGAAATGAGGTTTTTTTTGTGAGAATGCAGTAGAAGGAGGATGTCCTGGAGACAACAGAAGTGAGTGGGTAAAAGAATAAGGGAAATTTGAAGTTCATGTTTTTCTCATTTTCTTGTGGAAGGAACACTTATCATGCTATTAGTATTTTCCCTCTTGACAGATTTTTAAGGGCACAACACATTATTGTTGACTACAGACACAGTGTTGTACAGCAGATCTCCAGAGCTTATTCATCTTACGTAATGAAACTTCATACCCACTGAACAGCATTTCCTCATTTTCTCCTCCCCAGCCCCTTGCAACCTTCTTAATCCTGTGAACTTGACTATTTTAGATACCTCATATGAATGGGGTCATGGAACACTTCTCCTTCCAGACTAGCCTATTGCACTTAGTAAAAGGTCTAGCCACCTTATCACATATTGCAGATTTTCCTTTTTTTAAAAGACAGAGTAATAATCTATTGAGTATATATACAACATTTTTTATCCATTTATATATTGATGGACATTTTGGTTGTTTTTACATTATGGTTAGTGAGTGTAATGCTACAATGAACATGGGAATGCCAAGAGCCCTTCGAGATCTTGGTTTTGGTTCTTTGGATTAATATCTAAGAAGTGGGGTTGCTGGGTCATAGGGTAGTACTATTTTAATTTTTGAGGAAATTTCACACTGTTTTCCACAGCAGCTGCACCTTTTTACATTCCCACTGATAGTATGCAAGGCTTCCTTGAATTTCCTCCCTTATTAGCTATGATGGCTCTAGAAAATTCTAACACAGATTGTCTTCTCTGGACTATGACTTCAGAACATTTCCCAGAAAATGCTACTCCCAACCTTGGAATCCCACTCAGTAATAGGCAGAAATGATCCCCACCCCCCGCCCCCAGGTAGGCTAAAAGTGACCAGGGGTAGAGGAAGTAATGCTTGCTTTCCCCTATTCATGCATGGAAAGAGTATAGTTGGCAATTAAAGACTGCTCACTGCATCAACTACAAGCCATATATATTGTTTTTTTGTGGGTTTTTTGTTTGTTTGTTTTTTGGTGTGTGAGTGAGGGGAGAGCAGTTCTGGGGGAAGAAAAAAAAGAGTAAGGATATGTCCTGTGAAATACGTAAGATGGAATAATTGTGAACTCAGAGATTGGGCAGTGCTGGGGGGCAAGTGAGCTATACCAGAGGAAGGTTGTGAGAAAGAAAGCACTGGTCCAGCCCCATAGGGAAGGCCAGGCAGTGTCCGTTAGTACCTTTAGTAAGTAAATTCAAGTTTTATGAACCTGTCTGGGCTGAGTTTGTCATCTTATTTCTTTCTAATTAGCAACTTATTCACAAGAAAGGGAACACAGCATTTTTCTTTTTCTCCATTGGTGGCAATTTAAAGGGAGTCTTTTGTTGCACCTTAAAGGATATAGGATTCCCTGAAGATGTCTTTAAACATGCTATCCCCCTTACCTATGAGCCTGAACAGAAATAGAAAAGTCCTGATGAGCATCCTTAAAATTGTTCTGCATTTGTTCAACATGTAACTCTGGTCTCTATAGCAGGAAATGTGTATGTGATAAACTCTTGGAAAGAAAACTGTAAGCCTTTTCTGCAGGGAATACTGATTCATACAACACATCCTGAGTTGCTTAGTACTTCTAAGACTATCTTCACATCATGAAAGGGATTTTTTTTGTCTAATATATTAGTAATCCCCACAAAATGCACAATGTGAAAACTCACCTGTTGGTGACACACACACACACACACACACACACACATCCCATGTGTCTTTGTGGTGATAAGGGAAACCTAGGAGTTAGGAAACCCGAGTCTAAGTCCTGACAGAAGAGCGTTGACTTCAGAACAATTTATTTTCTTCCCAGTGGTATGACCTGGATGAGTTACTTCCCCTCTCTCCACTTTAAGTTTTGAAACTATCCAGTGAAAATATTTGAGTTGCTTTACTCTAAGTTCCTTTCCCGCGCTCCTGAGGTCTTCCCATCTGTGCAGAATCAAGCACACAGCCAATCCAGACCACTGAGTGCTGTGCATCTGGAAGCATTGGTAATCTGCATGTTCCAGATTTATTTCATTAATGTGCAGAGCAAAATTTCCAGGTGAATTTGTTACTCATTTACTAAGGACCCTAAATGGAATCCCACAGAATCCGCTCCATAAACCAGTGTTTTAAGCAGTATTAGCTGGTGGAAAAGAGTCCATGAGAGGGAGTGTTCAGGGCGCCATTAGCAGGCACAGAGGGGCCTGCAGGAGCTTGTGCCCCCACAGTCACCTCCAGGCTTCCCTGAGGAAGGAAGATGCACAGAGAGCAGAGACATGCACCAGCCTCCATTTCCACACAGTGTTGGTTCTACCGAGTGGTCCAGATGGGACGGAGGCAGACTTTGAGGAAACTGACAAATGGTTCCGTGGGGAGGGTGAAATCTAAAGAAACAATTTTTCTTCCCTTCCCTTGTGTCTTGGGAGTGAGGGTTAAATTACTTTTCTGGCTTGATTCACTGCCACCGAGAAGCTGGTTAAAGGGCCCTCTGTCTAAATGTTTGCTTTCTGTCCCGATAGCCACAGAAGAACTGTAAGAAAGGACTCAGAGCTACAGACACATTTTTTTCTCATCAAAGTGCACATGCTTCATTAAAGATGAATTGACAGCATGCCCATTAGCTGGTGGAGCACCCTGTCTTGTCTGTCAAAACCTACAACAGTCTCTGTGACTGGCCCATCGGTATTTGATGTGTAATATTTAGACCCCCTTTCTAATTATGTTCTTCAAGAAAAAACTCACACATCCGTAACTCTGAGGGAATATTCTTCTCCTGCTCTGAAGAACAGAGAGCTCACTCCTGTTTTCCAACAGATCAAAGCACAAGCCAGCATCACCTGCCACCATGTGGGAGACAAATGACCATATTCTGTAAACAACAGGCACCCTGCCCAGCAATTGTTAGAGAAAGAAGCAAGGCTCATGTCCACTGGAATGGTCACAGTCAGAGCTAGGCACCTGTAATCAAAAGACCTAGTTTCAAATCTTAACTTTGCTACAAGGAAACAATGTCTTTCAGCCTTGGTGTCCATCTCTAGGGATGATGATATTATTATGGACTTAACAGACTTCGTAGGAAGATTGAAAGAAATGACCTTCTGAAAACCATGTATAAACAGAAAGCATCTAGTCAAAGCTTTTTATTACTATTTTATCCTCCTGATCCTTAGTTAGCAAACTGGTGGCTACTGCAATACTATACTAATCATGTCTGTACATTTTTCTGTACTTTATGGTGCTTTGACATCTTGGGGTCTGTGGATTTGGAAAGGGATACCCCTTCCTTCTTTGCAGTGATTCCTGGAGAGAGTAAGAGCCCAGCCTGTGAATGTGCCTTTGAATACAGACCAACCAAACCAACCACAAGTCCCTACTTCCGCCTACCTCCTTTATCAGGCTTCTGCAGTTGGGGACACTATTTTCCTGCCCTAAATCACCCCAGGACTAGGTACTGGATAAGTAGGGGCCACCCCTGTACCCCAGAGCCTACCTAAATTATCAAATGGCCCAACCTAAGCCTGTTCAGCATTGCCTCTCTCCTTCCTTCCCATGAGATAAACCCTTTTGTCCATTGCCCTTCATTCCCTCTGCCCCCTGACTGGCCCTGGTGCTGCCCCTGGTGGCCCTATGTGCTGTGCTTCTTGTTTCTAAGGATCTGTGCATATAAATGTCTTCCTTTGTGACAGTCATTTCCATGTCTGTATGTCTTGACATATCTGATTAAAACAAATCCCAGGCACATTTTAAAACAGGTGCCCAAACAAAGTATTTTTGGAATGAAAAATCCATGGGACAGAAAGGGCAATGGCTGTCAGTTTGGAGAAGCTACTTCACCGCTCTAGGCAACAGGGTTGGTGCAGGGTTAGGTCAGTGCCTGCTCCCTGCTGCCCATTGGATCACCGGGGAGCTTTGAGAAACTGCAGATGCTGGGCCCCCTCTCAGAGCAGGCACATCAGCATCTCAGTGTGGTCTTTTTTCATTACAGCCCCTCTCCTGAGTTTGATGCTCAGCCCTGTTTGAGAACTCCTGGTGTGGCCCACCTGTGAGTTTTTCTCATACTTTAAATTATTATACTAAATAAACTCTGGGGGATCATGCAAGAAAAGAAATATTTGGAATGATGAATTAGATATAGAAAACTCCAAAATATTAGAACCTATAGACAAGTCCCTATTGGTGCAAAAAGAATATATTTACTACATGTTTGAAATGAGCAGGATTTTCCCCCCCAGGTCCAAGCCGATAGAAAACTGCCACTACCATTTCAGTATGGTGACATGCAATAATATGGTCTTCTGGGTTTTCATTTTGGCCTTGAGCTGTTGGATGGAGGCATCAGCGTCAGTGGTATATAATTCAGTGTCTTATATCTGGCCCTGGAGGCTGCTGAGATAGTTTATATAATGATTTTACTCATGAGGGGAAAATTAATTGCATCTTCCTCACCAGTTTCTCAGTGCTACAGCTTCACTAGAAAAAGCCAGAATTCCCCTTAAGGAGACACAATTTCAAGTTAATACAAAGTAATGTTTTACATGGCTTTATTAATCCAGAAGCAGGTGGATCTGGAAGTAGAAATTAGCAGACTGCAGGCTGCAGAGGTTCATTCTTGTCTGCCTGGTCCACGGGCCAGCTGTGTGATTTGGGACCTACCTTTCACCTCTCTGTTCTTCAAGTTCCTTTCCTGAATGAGGAACTGGAATAATTACATATGCCTCCTGGGCATAAATAATAAAAACGAATGAGATAATGTCTTTGGAGGGATTTGAGTTCCTTGGAGAGCATTACCATAAAACAGGCTCACACACACTGACACACTCATACACTTTGTCTCTCCATGTATATTATCAGTCAAACAAATGGGAAACTATAATCCCTCCGCCAAAATCATAATTCTACCCCACTCATTATCTTTAAGAAAAAAGCCACTTCTCTCCACCATTTCTGCTGGGAGAGTTACTGCCAATGTCCCTGACAGGTTGCAATTGGAAAAGGATGTTTTGTTTCCTGTAGCCAGGGCCTCTGAAACTCCATGTGTTCTGTGGGAATGACCCCATTTGGGGCTCAGAGAAGACATCAGACATGTTTTCAAATGTTTGGACTCCATCAAATCCCTGTTGTGTATTCTTTTCCCTACTAATCGCTGTGGTGTTTAATTGTTAAAACCATGTGTGTTTCAAGGGAAATTGAATCCATATGTTTCTGATTCATTTGCACTGAGCTCATCAAATTGTTGTTTTATAAGAGCCATTCTCTGTCCAGAAAGAATCCCCAAGTGCCTTTTCATACACCATTCAATGCTTTTCAACATACTTAAAACAGGAAACAAAACCCACTATCAATACAACTATGTTCACCTCCTCCTCTATCATATTCTTTTAATGATAAAACTTTCCTCCTTACTTGATCAGACAAGAAGATATCTTATAGAAGGTTTCCCAAAGTAGGTTCCACAGAAATGACAATGTGAAGACTTAATTAAACAAAGTGAGGCAAGTTTCTTTCATTGACTTTTCTAAGACCCTAAGTAGCAAAATATGCAAACTGGAAACGTTTTCCTAAATTCATACATTCAACAAATATTTAGTAAGTACCCACTACCAAGGCATATTTTTAGGTCATACTTATAACCATAAAAAGATAGCCTGTCCTTATGAAGCATATATTCTATGGGGCATTTCCCAAATATATTTAGATCATGAAACCAGTGCTCTCAACATCATTCACTAGGAACTATTAGTTTACAAGGGGTACAAAATATAAGTCCAGCTAACCTGAGTGACCAGGAGCATGTGCTCAGAGTGCAAAATATTATTCTAATCTGCAACTTTTTGTCCTAGGATCTATTCTATGGAACAGAAAAAACTAAACAATTAAACAAGGTCAGGTTATGATAACTGCTGCAAGGAAACTAATGTAGTAGAATGGGTGGGATGAAGGCTTATTTTTTATTTCAGCAAAGACAGTGACACTTGAGTAGTATACTTAGCTGGGTTCTCCAGAGAAAAACAACCAATAGAATATATGTGTATTTTATAATATATGTGTATTCTTTTCCCTACTAATCACTGATATATATATATAAAACAAGATTTAGCTTACATCATTATGGAGGCCAAGAATCCCACAATCTGCCTTCTGCAAACTGGAGAGCCACAGGATAATTCAGTCTGAGCCCAAAGGCCTGAGAACCATGGTTGCTGATGCTCTAGGGCAGGAAAATATGGATGTCGCAGCTCAAAGAGAGAGAGAATTTGCATTCCCTTCACTTGTTTGTTCCATTCTGGCCACAGTGGATTGGATGGTCCCTGCTCATGTTGGCAAGGGTAGACTCCTCTACCCAGTCTACCAATTAAAATGCTAAGCTCTTCCAGAAACTCCTTCACTCAGAAATTATTTATCAGCTCTCTGGGCATAGTTTACACAGTCAAGCTGACACATAAATTAACCATTAAAGTACAGAAAACTGAGCAAGAGAGAGTGGAAATCATGGGAAGATCTGGGGGAGGGGGCGAGAATGTAATTGCATTGGCAAATTTGGTTTTGTGATGAAATCCAAGTTAGTTCTGCATTTAAAGTGACTGAATGGCAGCAGAGAACTGAAAAGTATCCCTGAGTGGTGTCAGTCCAGACATAGGGAAGGGATCATATTATTTGGACTAGCACCCATGGATCAGGAGGATGAAGGTGAGGAGCTGAGGAAAAGCATGATGAGGAAGACAAGCTAGGAGCATTCCCTTGGTCACTTCTGATTAAAGGTTTTGCCAATTCCTAATGAAGAAATTAAGGCTGTGTTATTAGGACCTGTGTGGGTGTGTTTATACACATAGTATTGTAGAAGACTTTTTTTTTTTTTTTGGTCCAGAACATTTCCCAATCAGGAACTGCCTCTCCCTGACTTGGTGACCTTGTTTTGTCACTATTAAACCAGACTATCTAGTAAGGGTCTACTATTCCCCAGGGCCTGATGATTGGTCAAGGGAAAGCAAATAAGATCTGAGCTGGACCAACCAGAGCTATGAGAAAGCTATGAAATCTTTGCAAGACCAAGAAATAATTTAATCTCTAGAATCCAAACTGCTTAAGTCCAGTTCTGCTTCTGGACTATCTATCCTATCTAATAAAAGAATAATATGCAAATTGACCATCACTCCAACCCACAAGATGGCTGCCCCCATGTGGACACAAGATGGCCCCCACAAGATGGTCAGAAGAGGAAGGCAGTTGTGGGCAATCAAGCCTGCACGGGAGGGAAGTTAGGGGTGACCAAGCTGGCAGAGGAGGGAAGTTGGGGGGACCCAGGCCTGCAGAGGAGGGCAGTTAGGGGCAAACAGGCTGGCAGGGGAGTAGTTAGGAATTAATCAGGCTGGCAGGGGAGTGGTTAGGGAGTGATCAGGCTGGCGGGCAGAAGTGGTTAAGGGCAATCAGGAAGGCAGGCAGGCTAGCAGTTGGGAGCCAACAGTCCTGGATTATGAGAGGGATGTCCAGCTGCCCATTTAGGCCCTCTCCTACTGTGCAGTCGGACATCCCTTGAGGGGTCCCAGATTGGAGACAGTGCAGGCTGGGCTGAGGGACACCCCCCTCCCCTGCACAAATTTCATGCACTGGGCCTCTAGTATATATATAAAAGGTTAATATGCAAAGTGTTCCCTTGGGAGTTCCACAGGCAGTCTGGGAGTTTGATCGCTTGCTATGGCATGCATTGACCATCAAGGGGCAGCATGGAATGAATAAAGGCTCTGGCCAGCAGCTGGCAGCCGGGGAAGGGAGGCCCCAGCCAGCAGCTGGAAGGTCTTAATCGGCCCTGATCACCAGCCAGGTCTAGAGACCCTACTCATGCACAAATTTCTTGCTCCAGGCCTCTAGTTAATTATAAAAACCCATACACTTGCTTTTTGGGCTTAGGCTATTTAATATCTTTTTCTTATAACCTCAAACATAAGAGCTCTAACAAACTATTATTTCATTTGATTATATGTTCTATGAATATAATTCATTTCATAAGGTGGACAAATTCTATTTTTTGTTTTCTTTGTCAAGTTGAAGGTAGAGCACTCCTTTTGGTCTTTGCTAAAGTTAGTTACCAACAATGAGATGTTGTCAGGAGCTTAGACTGGAGCCATCTGGTAAAGTAGCAATGCTTATAGAAGGTTCCCTGAATGCAACATATCCCCATGTGAGCATGCCCTATCATGTATCCCAATAATAATAATGAAAGAGCTCGTAAACGAGTGACTTACCTATTTGTGCACAGAATCCTCAATTTGCTAGGATAGAGTGCTGTTCCTATAAATGATAAAACCTAGGGTACCTTTGTATAAGTGTTACTGAGCTGCAATCAGTTGGGGCCTGAGGGAGGAAAATCCTTTATGCTCTAAAGTTTGGTTAAGCCTGGGAAACAAGAGCTCAAAAAGCTTCCAACTGATTATCAGCTCTGATTTTAACTCCATCATGGGCTTTCATATTACCTTGGGTCACTTAAAAACATTCTCTCATTATCCCATTTTTGCACAAAGTTCCATTTTTGCACAAAGACTACCTTATCCTATTTTTCACAAAGACTTGTTTTTGTCCATCCTTAAAATGATGGTTACACTGCCAAAAGACTACACAGAGTATTACACGAAGAGCCAATAAAATGATTGAAATTCATTTTGAAATTATAAAAGCATCCTAAAATTTTTTGGAAGACACTCTGTGGGGCTATTTCTTGTCAATAGTCTACTGAAGGTAGGGGAGTCATTCCAGAACAATGCAACCCAAGCCAGCTCCCATGACTTCAATGCCAACGTACCTTATGATCTTAGAGAAGACAATTTTTGAGCCTCAATTAATTCAAAATCCATTTAACTTTGTTAAAAGTAATTAGAATAAGAATAAATTTGTAATTAAATTAGCGTCTTGTAAATAGACATGACATTGACCCAAATGTTTAAATATGAGGGAAAGGATTCTGTTTCATCATTTTATACTCAGTGTAGGCTCTCAGTATGTATTTGTTGACTAATGATTTATCGATAGATTAAATAAATGGGTAAACAATCACCTATTTGCCCTAGCTGGTTTGGCTCAGTAGATAGAGCATTGGCCTGCGGACTGAAGGGTGACAGGTTTGATTCCGGTCAAGGGCACATGCCAGGAATTTCAGGCTCAATCCCCAGTAGGGGGCATGCAGGAGGCAGCTGATCAATGATTCTCATCATTGATGTTTCTAACTCTCTCTCCCTCTCACTTCCTTTCTGAAACCAATAAAAACATATTTTAAAAAATAACCTATTTTAATTACCCATTGACTAAGTTTCCCAAATCCTAGCAGTAAAACTTAGAGTAAGAATCCCTATTACACACTGGCTATTTCCAAACAAACTCGGGTTCTTCCTCCTATAGACTGAGAATAGTAATGAACTTCGTTACATCCCTTTATTTGTGACAGTCAATTTTATGTGTCACTTTGACTGGTCACAGGGTGCCCAGATATTTGAGCTGACATTAGTCTGGTTGTGTCTGTGAGGGTGTTTTTTGGATGAGGTTAACATTTGAATTGGTGGCCTAAGGAAAGCAGATTGCTCCCCATAATATGGATGGACCTCATGCAACCATGTGAAGGTCTAATTGAGCAAAAAGGCTAACCCTTCCCCAAGAAGGGGAATTCTTCCCACCTGATGGCATTTAAACTGAGATATCAACTTTTTCCTGCTTTCGGACTCAAACTGAAATATCTGCATTCTCTTTTGTCTCTGCCTGCTGGCCTTTGACTGGATCACTGGATTTCTTTGTATAAGTCCTTCAGACTAGGACTATAACTACATTATTGGCTCTACTAGGTCTCCAGCTTGCCAACTCATTCTGAACATCTTGGATCTTGTCAGCCTCCATAATCACATGAGCCAATTCTTTATAATAAATCATGTATGTTATCTTTGTTGATTCCATTTTTTCTGGAGACCCTTGACAAATACACTATCTAAGAAAGACAACTGTAAAACTGTTTCATCAGTATTGAGTACACTCAGTAGATACATTAAAATACTAGTTTGGCCCTGGCTTGCTTGGCATGCTCAGTGGTTAGAGCATAGGCTCATGTACCAACGGGTCATGAGTTTGATTCCTGGTTGAGGGCATGTACCTGGGTTGCAGGCTCCATCCCCATTCAGGGAGTGTGCAGGAGGCAACCAATTTCTGTGAGAGATGTGTCTTTCTTTCCTCTCTCCTTCTTTTCTCCCTTCCACTTCCACTCTCTCTTAAAATCAATGGAAAAAGTACCCTCAGATGAGGATTTTTTTAAAAATTCTTGTTTGTGTCAGGTAATAAAAGAAATAACAGATGTAGTCTATATACTTTGAGAATTTTACAGTCTAAAACAACCAGAGGATCTTACAACATAAAACAATGAATACTTGTATAGCACACAGATGGAAAAAGAAAGTTACAGGAATTTAGGTTCAATTTGTTCTAGTAGTCAGTCACTCAATGAATAGTTACAGGCATTGTTCTAAACACCAGGCATACAAAACTAGAGATACAATTAATTCCCTGAGAAGCTCACAATCTAAGGCAGTGGTTCTCAATCTTTGTAATGCTGCGGTCCTTTAATACAGTTCCTCATGTTGTGGTGACCCCCCAACCATAAAATTATTTTCGTTGCTACTTCATAACTGTAATTTTGCTACTGTTATGAAATGTAATGTAAATATCGTGTTTTCCGATGGTCTTAGGCTACCCTGTTAGCAGTTCTCAACCTGTGGGTCTACCCACAGGTTGAGAAGCGACCCACAGGTTGAGAACCACTGCTGTAGAGCCTAAGACCATCAGAAAACACAGATATTTACATGATGATTCATTAACAATAGCAAAATTACAGTTATGAAGTAGCAATGAAAATAATTTTATGGTTGGGGGTCACCACAACATGAGGAACTGTATGAAAGGGTCACGGCATTAGAAAGGTTGAGAACTGAGGGGAAAAAGACAAATCCATATTTCAGTGAGGTGTGTGTTAACTTCTGTTCCACAGGCATACCCTACATCAACAAGGGGGCCCCATAGACACCTTAGCCAAGGAAGATGGTCAGGGAAGGCTTAACAGAGGTGATGACTGACATTTTGTGTGTGACAAATTATTAATAACATAAAACTTGCCATTATAACCATTTTTGTGTATAGTTCAGAGGCATTAAGTACAGTCACATTGTTATGCAACCATTAATCTCCAGAACTCTTTTCATCTTTCCAGATAGAAACTCCATACCCATTAAGTATTAACTCCCCTCCTCCTTTCCACAGCCTCTGACAGCCACCATTATACTTTATGTCTCTAGGAATTTAACTACTCTAGGTACCTCATATATGTGGAATCATATAATGTTTGACCTTTTGTGTTTGGATTACTAGTATTTAACTTAGTATGATGTCTTCAAGGTTCATCCATGTGGTAGCATGTGTGAGATTGTCCTTCCTTTTTAGGGCTGGATAATATTCCGTTGTAGAAATATACCACATTTTCTTCACCCATACTTCCTTTGATGCACATTGGTTGGCTCCATTTTTTTGACTATTATGAATAATGTTGCAATAAATATGACTGTACGCATATTTGTTCAAGTGGAGGTGACATTTAAATTGAATTGAAGGACAAAGAGAATTCCATAAATAATGTAAGATGAAGAAGGGCATTCCAAGAAAATGTAATCAATCAGAACACATTTCATGAACTTCAAGTGGTCCATTATAGCAATCCTGTGAGGAAATGATAGAAGATGAGGGAGAGATATAGTCAGATGCTAGATTATAAAGAGAGCTTTGAACTTTATACAAATGCCTATGGGGAAAAACCTCCCGATATTTAAGAAGATAGAATTGATATCTCATTCTATAGCTAGTCTCAAGACAAGTCATTCATAGAGGGTGATAAGGATATAAATTGACTATTAGCATTCATAGATAGTCTCCCAGGGGGATCCCCAGTGATCTCTGCCTTTGATATTAATGCATTTTCTATACTCTATAGGGTTGACCTAGCAACCAATAGGATATTGTGAAAATGTTGATGTGTGACTTCCAAAGCTAAGTCATAAAAGACATGTGGCTCCCCACCCTTGCTCTCTCTTGGATCACCTACTCCAGAGGAAGCCAGTGGCTATATGGTAAGGATACCTAAGTTACTCTTTGGAGAAGTCTCCATAGAGAGGAACTGAAGCCTCTGCCAACAACCAGTACTAATGCATGAGACATGCAAATGAGCCACCTTAGAAGTGAGTCAACCAGTCAATCAAAGGATCATATCTTGATTGAAAAAATAGTAAGAAACACTCTGCTAAGCTTTTCCAGCACTTGTAACGCACAGAACTGTGTGATATCATAAATGTTTATTACTTAAAGTCATTAAGTATTGGGGTAATATGTTATGAGCAGTAACTAACAAATACATGTGGTCACAGCATTATCTATGCCCCAGCAAACTTGTCCATTTTTTTGTCCTCTGGATATGACCTGGAATTTCTCTCCTCTTTCCCATGTCTTCTCATATTTTTCTCTCCACTTGCAATGACCATCTCCTAAGTCTATCTAGGGAAACCCTGCTTTCATCTCCAAGACCTGGTGAAGTTGTTCCTGATTCTCCCCAAATAAATGTAGTCTACCACACTTCAGCCTTTGGTAATATAAAAGTTACATCAATGATAAAACCAAAGAAGTTGTAAAGAGAATTGCTCAATCAAAGGATTCAAAATCGAATCAAGATCTTGGAGAATGTATGGGCTAATTTCTGACAGGTGACACATAACCCATAACAGACAATCAGTACATCAGGCAGCATACCACCTTTTCCTCAATCAGTGTCATAAAGATTTCTGGATTCTACTGTGAACATGCATTGGTATGGATTTAACATCTCAGACCCCTCCTGAAACAGCTCATTTTGCTTCTCCCCAATTCCAACATGAGAAACAAAACAAATTAAGCAAACTAATATGCAAAAGCCTGTTAATTTGGAGCTGTGGCCAGAGAAGGAAGCAGGAGCCTCTATCCCTTTGCTTCAACCTGAGTTCCTTGGTGGGACATTCCATGGAAATAATGTCCAAAATGAATATGGCTCTAGTAGTTAGGGGGCAAGGCTCACCCAGCTTTGGGTGGACTGAACTGAGTGTCCTGTTGAGGGGGGAGAGGTGTGATGATTACAATGGATGTGAGGGCATTATTGAGACAGAAGGGAAAGAAAGGCCTAGTACAGCAACCTCTGGGTATACCAGTGACTCTGCCTTTTAATTGACCTTTTATCCTTTCTCTGCTCTCAAAAGTAATGAATCTGTTGCTCACTGATCTATCTTCCCAAGTTTATATCATTATAAACATAGGATGATTCCTAATTGTTTAATTTACTCATAATGCTCAATTCCTAATTGCTTCAACTCCTTTAAGCCAAGAAAGCACACATCTGAAAATCTTCCATCCAGCATGCAGAGGCAACAATATTCCAATGCAATTTCTCAAAACCACATCACATGAACATTTTAAGCTTCACTCTTATTGTGTAGAAGCAAGACAGTCATGGCAGCATTCTTTAGATAATATCCTCTCCACAGAATTTTGTTTCTTTTGTCTAATTGAGCATATTCTGCCTCATTATTATTTCTGTGTTTATCATATTTTTACTACTAATTCTAGATTTCTTAAACATTGAAAATTCACAAGCTATCATGTGAGCACCTCATCCTGTTTCTGGTCAGTAATAATATTGGTTAACATTTATTGGACTTTTTTCACATGCTAGACATTGTTCTATGCATCTATCCATGTTAACACATTCATACTTCACTACAACCCTTGAAGAGCTAAACAGTTATTCCCATTCACAGAGGAGAAAATGGAAGAAGAGAGAGTTTTACATACTTTACCCACTCAAAATATTTTTAAAAAGTAGTTTCAACTCAAACAATTTGATTTCACAACCCATTTTCTAAGATAAAATGCAATACTAGAGGCCCGGTGCATGAATTTGTGCACCAGTGGGGTCCCTCCACCGGGCCTGTGGGATCAGGCCTAAACTGGCTCTCTGACATTCCCTTAGGGGTCCCAGATTGCGAGAGGGCATAGGCCAGTCCAAGGGACCTCACCAGTGCACAATTAGAGCCAGGGAGGAACACGGGAGTTTGGCCAGCTGGGGAGGGACCACAAGAGGCCTCTAGGGTGTGTCTGGCCCATCTTACTCAGTCCCAATTGGCCGGACCCCAGCAGCAAGATAAAGTACCTGTCAGAGTGTCTGCCTTCTGGTGGTCAGTGCACGTCATAGCGACTGGTTGACTGTCTGCTCCCTGGTGGTCAGTGCATGTCATAGTGAGCAGTTGAGCAGCCTTAGCATATCATTAGCATATTATGCTTTGATTGGTTGAATGGATGAACAGACGACCAGACACTTAGCATATTAGATTTTCATTATATATGATTGCCTCTCTGGTAGGATCTCCTTTAAAAAAAATTTTGTTGTTGAATAAGTGTTATTGAATGGGCTAAATTAAATTAAGGAAGGAGAGCTTTTTTAAAAGATACCAATAATTTACTAAGGAGGAATTTTGCCTGGTAGATACAGCACATTTTCAACATGGCCTTCATGCTTTATCTGTGCTAGTTAAGCCAGTCAGTGAGTCACTTTTCCCCAAGGCTTGCATATTTATCTTATTTACTTTAAGACAAATCACCAAATATTTCCTCTGCAGCAGATATAGTACACTCATCTTTTTGCCTATTTTATTTAATTTTACTACATTTTATTCCAGTCTCTTTTAAGGGAGCTAAAAATGTTTATCCAGAAAAGAGTTAAAGAAGCCCCTGACTACAGTTACGGGATGATAAAAGAGCTATTCCACCCCCGAGAAATCTACTCTAAACTGAGGCTTAATAATTGATTTAATAATGGGTGATAAAGATGTGGATACAAAGAGCGTGAATATGCTTTTGTTGGTTTAGCCACTTTCTCTGATGCTCTGTTTGATAACTAGTATGACAAATTGCATACATGCAGTCATGATGGTAAAGGAAAAAGAAATGTCATTTTGACAATACTGACAATTACCAAATCCCATCATGTGGGGCCTGTTGCAAGTACTATAATCCCATGAAAATACAAATTTTCTCTGCACTGTTTGAACTCCAGGATTTCACCCTATCATTAGACACACTCAACACCAATTGAACCATTTGCAATTTTGATATGAATCAAAGCAGAAGAGTGTCCGGACCAAAGGGACAGTCCCTGCCTCAGTCTGCTCAGAGTGGGTTGGTCTACATGAGACCTTTGCTCCTTTGTCTTGCCAGCATCTAAGTTAGGACAGCCAGTTCATAGTTGTCTGAACCAGTAGACCAGAAAGCCCTTGTTCAGGAGCTACAGGAAAGGCCAGTGATAAAGTTGTGAGTCTGTATCCCCACAAACAGAAACAGGGAGTAACTGTCTCAGGGAAGCATAGGCTCTCATCAATAACAGGCATGTGGCTTCCAGTGTAAGTGGGTTTAAAATATCCAACTGGATTTGTAAATCCTCTAAAAGAATGTGATTTTTTAAACATTATTTCATACTACAGACCAGGTGCACAAAATTCATGCACAGGAGGGGGGTGATGTCCCTCATCCTGGCCTATACCCTCTCCAATCTGGGACCCCTCAGGGGATGTCCAACTGCCTGTGGGATCAGGCCTAAACAGGCAGTCGGCCATCCCTCTCACAATCTGGGACTGCTGGCTCCTAACCACTTGCCTGCCTGATTGCCCCTAACCTGATCATCCCCTAACCGCTCCCCTGCCAGCCTGATTGATGACTAACTGCTCCGTTGCAGGCCCAATCACCCCCAACTGCCTTCCCCTGCAGGCCAAATCACCCCCAAATGCCCTCCCCTGCTGTCCTGATCGCCCTCAACTGCCCTCCCTGTAGGCCTGTTTGCCCACAACTGCCCTCCCCTGCTGGCCATCTTGTGGCAGCCATCTTGTGACGAAGTCACGCGAGGGCATGACACCACCTAGGCTTTTATTATATGACATGTCTCCAAGAATGTGATATTTAAAAACACTCCAAATTCTTAAAACATGTTGTTTTATAAATGGGCATCCATGTTTCAAAAGTTTTCTTTACAAAAATACTCAGAATGTACTTTTCCATAACTGGTACATACAATACAGAATTTGATTTATAAACCCTAATTCACTCTCTAAATTTAAAAATTCTGCAGCATGTAAAGAAGAGGAAATAAATACCTACTTTAAACACATTTTGTAAATAAGACAGAGTTTTCCATACCTTAAGTAAGTATGCAACTTCTAAGTCCAGAGCCACTTGTCCCCATAATAAAATTGACTTTCAGAGTTTAGTGAGAATTCAGAAGTCAGGACACCTCGCTACCTGGAATTTAAGAGATCCACTTTTAATCTCAACATAATATGCGCATCACTAAAATCTGCATGATATTAGATTTATCAGAATAATAAAATAATTAGTGATTATAAAGAACAATGAATAATAGTTTCATTAATAATTACAGTTATTACTAAATTGGTTTTATCACTGCCCACATCGCCTTTAAACCTAATTAAACATAAGGTTAGATTTTAAGAGGCAAGTAATAATGATAATAACATAGTAAAATCCTTGAAGGATCTTATTATACCACACAGTCGCTGCCATATGCATATTAACACACAGTGAGTGCACCATTTTCTCCTATCTATAGATAGTCTAATATGAAGGTGTTAGCTCTGTCCTCTCCTACCAAAATTCTAAATTCTATATGTTTTCAAAATAATAATGAAAATCTCATTTTGTAGATCTAGCTTATATAGCTACATATGTAAGGGAATTTACTGCAACAAAACTGTAATAATACCCATGCCTCCTCAAAAAAAAAAAAAAAAAAAGAAAGCAAACACAAATGTTCACCAATAGATTACAGGTTGAATAAATGAGTGTATTTATACTTTAGGCGGTAGTGTACCTACTTAAAAAGAATAATTTTTAGAAAGAATAAGTAAGAGCTATATGTACTAGTATTGACTGAAAAGGATGCGTATTACATATTCAAGTAAAAGTATAAGCAAGTTTCACAGTGAGTAGTACATGATATGTCGCATTTTTTAAGTGAAGTAAAAGAAAGAAGGATAAAGAGAAATGGAGAGAGGGAGAGAAGAAGGGAGGAGGAATAAGGAAGGGAAAAAAGATGGAAAGAAAGAAGAGAGGGAGAAAAGGAAGGAGAGAGTGGGTAACCTATATGTTCACACCAGCTCAGAGAAACACATGGAAGTACACTGAGGAAAATGTTAACACTATTCTGGAGGTGGAGTTTGAGGAGGGAGGAGAATTAAACACTCATTTCTTTATAAACCTCTGTTTTGTTTTACTCACCACAGCAAGTTTTTATTATTTTTGTGATATTTATGAATTTTAAAGAAGAAAACACAAAAGCAAATAAAAACCACAATAAAAGCATTCATCTGAGGTTCCTTGACTCCACAGTAATCTGTTTTCCAAGGATGAGAAAAGATATAATGTAACTATTTCATTTTTATCTGTACCCTTCACAGATACACATTAAAATAAAACAACAACCAAACAGGCCATTGAGTTGGAACATCAGAAAAAATTTTACTTCCTTTATTGGCAATTAGTTTCTACTCATTGAATATCTAGTTTTAAATGAGGGATACATACAGTACTTAATATTTATATCATTTTTCATTGATATCATTGACAAAGTGCTTTCATATGCACCATTTAACTTAATCCTCAGAGCATAAACCTCAGGATTACTCAGACAATGAAGTTAAGTGCCTATAAACATCTAGTTCTTCCATCAATAAAAATTGAACTTTGATTTGAATCAATTAGATTTAAAAGAATGCAGTACAGTTTTTATTGAGAAGATAGATTTCTTGTGGGAATTCTATGTGAAGAATGCATTTATGAAATATACAAAGCCACATAAGTATTAGATTCTATAAATAATAAATGTAATATTAGCACACGATTTGTGCTTGATATAAGTATCCTACTAAAACAGTGTTTTGAGTTGTTCTATAGGATTTACAAATTATGGTAATTAAAATCTTGGGATCATAAGGTAAATTGTATCAATTGACTGGGTTATGATAACCATTCACTGTTCTTTTTTTTAAAAAAATATGTTTTTATTGATTTTTTTAAAGAGACAAAAGAAGGTAATAAAGAGAAAGAGAACATGTAATGAGGTAGAGAAACATTGATTGGCTGCCTCCTGCATGCTCCCTACTGGAGATCGAACCTGCAACCTGAGCATGTGCCCTAATTGGGAATCAAACCGGTGACCTCATGGTGCATAAGACAATGCTCAACTAACTAAGACACACAGGCCAGAGCTCACTGTTCTTAAAACAGTTAGGTACAAAACACATTTTTGGATTCAAGGCTTTAGAATTAATAAATTGCTCTAGGCTGCTATAGTTCACTTTTCTAATTATGGTAGACTCAGGTTAAAACAAAACATTTTATATAGGAAAATGACAATAAAATGGTTGGTTCTGTTAGGAAACATCATTGTAGTCCTTATATTCTGGGTAAAGAGAGAAAAGTTTACTATAAGGCTTTCCACTGTTATTGACAGTCTGGCCTCATGCTTGCAATAGCTGAAATGTGTTGATGGGTAGGTTGGGTGATTGTTATGTTATTTTGTTGTAAGTGAAAAAGAAGCCAAATGGAATCCTGAATGCTATTATTCAGAGTACTATTATATAATACTAGAGGCCTGGTGCACAAAATTTGCACACTGGGGCGGGGGGAGGGGTGTCCCTCAGCCCAGCCTTCACCCTCTCCAATCTGGGACCTCTTGGGGAATGTCTGACTGCTGGTTTAGGCCTGATCCCTGTGGGGTCGGGACTAAACCAGCAGTCAGATATCCCTCTCACAATCTGGAACTGCTGGCTCCTAACTGTGTGCCTTCCTGCCTGTCTGACCTGATTGCTCCTAACTGCTTCTGCCTGACAGCCTGATAACCCCTTAACCGCTCCCATGGTGGCCTGATTAACACCTATCTGCTCCCCAGCCAGCCCAATTGCCCCCTCCCCTGCTGGCCTGATGGCCCCCAATAGCCCTCCCTGCTGGCCAATTTGGTTCTGATTGGTCAGTTTCTATGCCAGTCAGTGTTAAAAGCTCTGCCTCCTAGGTAGCCATTGGCTCCTCACTGTTGACCCAGATTTTGTTCTGATTAGTTGGTTTCTGTGCCAGTCAGCATCTCTGGGCCTATCAATGGGACCTGATCAGAAAGACAGGGCTGATCAGCAGACCCAGAGGATGCCTGGAGAGAAATGGACGTGCAGCTTCTGGCCAGGCCCAGAAAGAAAGAGAGAGGCAAGTGCTGATCAATAGCTGCCACAGAGGCTATGGATCAGACCCTGCTTCTCTCTTCAGACCTCCCTCTGGGTCTGATTCGCAGCCCCCTCAGCAGTCAATGCTGCGTCACCGTGCCTGCAGCCATAGCAGTCAGCGCTGGGTCCCCTCGGCAATCCAGCACTGATTGCAGGACTAACTTCCGGCTGGTAGAGCCTCTGGTTGCTGTGATGTGATGGACCCAGGGTTTTTATAAATTAGGATAATCCTGGGTGCTATTTATTTAAAGTGGTGGTAGATTAGAATCCTGGGTGCTAATTACTCAGAGGTGGTGGTAGAAATAAAACCCCATCTTCCTGGCTTGACTCACACTGCCCTGTGTATCCATTAATTCAAACATTCAATTTTGTCTTGTTCATGGTTTTATTCTTAGTGCCCAGCACAAAGCCTGGTTCAACAAAGATATTCCAAAAATCTGCTGAATAAATGAGTGAATGGAACACTGGAATGCTTTGGCTAGCAATACCTTTCCAGCCACATAGTCTGAGCTTCTGATGTTACATGTAGAATACTGCAGTCCAGAGAGGTGACTTTCGCATGGTACAGACAAATATTAACTCAACTAGGTCTTGTCAAAGTTTGTTGAAATTCCAAACCACAATATATTTGTTTTCCTAATTATAAGTAGAAATGACCTCACTTTGGAAATGGGAGGTTACAAAAATCCCCTTGGTGTTCCTTCCTCCTAATTAAAATCATTTTCAAATCACATCCACTGCATTTTGACTGTCAGAAGGAAAGTTGATGATGAGTCTCTGTGGTTGAGTTTTTTTTCCTTTTTAAATAAATTTTTATTGTTGAAAGTATTATATACGTTTCCCTTGGGCCCCCTCCAGCCTGCCCCTGCCCCTCCACCCCCCACCCCAGTGAGTTTTCAAATAGTGTTCTGGTGACATAGATCAGGAAGACAGGGTTAAATTATCAACTGTTCTTCTGCCTCATTCAATTATTTACAGCTGTGGTTCTCAAAGTGTGGTCCACAGACCAGCAATATCAGCATCACCTGGGAACTTGACAAAAATTCACATTGACAGGTCCTACCCCCAACTTACTCAATCATAAATTTGTAACAAAATATAACTCAGGGCACCTACAGTTTGAGAACCTCTTGTTTAGAGTATGCAACCAGTCCTTCCTTTACATTGTTTCATCATGTTACCTGCTGTCCTAATCTACCCAGCTATCAGGGACTGAATGTTCATGTACACTCAGAATTCATATGTTGAAGCCCTAACCCCTAATGTGAAGTTCAATTTGAGGGAGTAATTACGTTTAGTGAAGTTACGAAAATGGTGCTCCCATGATGGGATAAGTGTTTGACCGGAGCTCTATCTCCCTGCCATATGAGAACACAGAGAGAAGGGGGTCTTTGGCAAGCAGGGAAGCAGGTCCTCATTAGGAACCAAATTGGCCAGCACTTTGATTTTGGACGTTCAACCTCCAGAAGTGTGAGAAATTTCAGTTCTTTAGGCCACCTAGTCTATGCTTTGTTGTTATGGCAACCTGACTTAAGCCACTATTTTAGTAACCAAATTAGGTATGTTTATAAGATTCTGACAGTAAACTTATCATACAATATCTTTAATATATAAGTTGGCTTTACTAGTTATACTATACAATTTCCATGTGGCATATATTTTAAGTCGCCTCCTCTCCTGCCCTTGCTCTCCCAGCCAGAGCATGGATGGATAATCAACATTGGGTTTAAGTATCTTTGTTTTCATATTCATTTCCAGGGGTGGGGAGCCTTTTTTCTGCCAAGAGCCATTTGGATATTTATAACATCATTTGTGGGCCATACAAAATTATCAGCTTAAAGGTTAGCCTGTTAGATTTGTCAAACACTTAATTAACTCACCCCTAATGCCTTGGCAGGGCCAGACCAAATGATTTTGAGGGCCTTCTATGGCCTGTGGGCTGGATGTTCCCCATCCCTGAATGACCAATAGCACTTATCTTCAGGTCCACTGGGAATGTATAGGGAAGAAGTGTGAAGTGAAGCAAAAACACATATAGGAGGGTGTGAAACCCTATACCCATGGTAGGCAAACTGCGGCTTGCAAGCCACATGCGGCTTTTTGGTCCCTTGAGTGTGGCTCTTCCACAAAATACCATGGCCTGGGAGAGTCTATTTTGAAGAAGTGGTGTGAGAAGAAGTTTAAGTTTAAAAAATTTGGCAAATTGGCTCTCAAAAGAAATTTCAATTATTTCACTGTTGATATTTGGCTCTGTTGACTAATGAGTTTGCCGACCACTGCCCTAGTCCATGGTCTCAACAGCCCCCCCTCTCTCAATTTACATGGCTAAATGGTCTCTGATAATATACTGTACTCAGACTTTTACAAGAACTTAAGATTAAAAAAGAAAGGTCTCTCCTTCAAGTTACTTATACTCTAAGTAGAGGCCCAGTGCATGAAATTTGTGCACAGGTGTGTGTGTCCCTCAGCCCAGCCTGCACTTTCTCCAATTTGGGACCCTTCAAGGGATGTCCAACTCCCTGTTTAGGCCCGATCGTACCAGGATGTCTAAATGGGCAGTCAGACATCCCTCTCACAATCCAGGACTGCTGGCTCCCAACTGCTCATCTGCCTGCCTTCCTGATTGCCCCTAATCACTTTGGCCTGCCAGCCTGATCAACCCCTAACCACTCCCCTGCCAGCCTGATTGCCCCTAACTGCCCTCCCCTGCAGGCCTGGTCCCCCCAACTGCTCTCCCCTGCAGGCCTGGGTCCCCCCAACTGCCCTACCCTGCAGGCCCGGTTGCCCCCAACTTCCCTCCTATGCCAACCTGGTCACCCCTAATTGCCCTCTCCTGTAGGCCTGATCCCTCCCAACTGCCCTCCCCTGCTGGCCTGATCACCCACAACTGCCCTCCCTTGCAGGCCTGGTCCCTCCCAACTGCTCTCCCCTGCTGGCCATCTTGTGGCAGCCATCTTGTGTCCACATGGGGGCAGGATCTTTGACCATATAGGGGCAGCCATCTTGTGTGTTGGAGTGATGGTCAATTTGCATATTACTCTTTTATTAGATAGGATAGAGGCCTGGTGCATGGGTGGGGGCTGGCTGGTTTGCCCTGAAGGGTGTCCCAGATCTGGGTGGTGGTTCCCTTGGGGAGTGGGTGGCCTGGGCGAGGGACCTGTGGTGGTTTGCAGGCTGGCCACGTCCCGTGGCAACCCAAGCAGAGGCCCTGGGATCTGGGATTTATTTATCTTCTATAATTGAAACTTTGTAGCCTTGAGTGGGGGCCTGGGCCCGCCAGCGTGTGCAGAAAGTTTGGCTTCCTCCATTGCCAGAGAAACCCAAGGCTCCTGCTCGCTCTATCACTGCAGCTATCTTGGTTGGGTTAATTTGCATACTCGCTCCTGATTGGCTGGTGGGTGTGGCTTGTGGGTGTAGCAGAGTGATGGTTAATTTGCATATTACTCTTTTAGTAGATAGGATTGGATATAGATGGAGCTAGGGGCAGGCTGGAAATGGCCATTGTTTGGGGTGTATACTACAATACAGCACTATTAATGGGCTTATTATGTAATTGTGGGCAATTAATACATTTTTAGCATTTTAAAACATTATATATTTTTAAGATTAAAGAAAAACTGTGGTAAAATATACATAACCTTGCCCAGACCATGTGGCTCAGTGATTGAGTGTTGACCTATGAACTCAGGAGGTCATGGTTCGATTCCCTATCAGAGCATATGCCTGGATTTGGGCTGGACCCTAAATAGGGGGTGTGCAGGAGACAACTGATCAATGATTCTCTCTCATCCTCTTCCTTCCTCTCGGAAATCAATAAAAATATGTTAAAAATAAAATTAAATATATATACATAACATAAAATTGATGCATTTAATAGTGGCATTAAGTACATTCACATTGTTGTGCTACCATCCCAGCCATACATCTCTAGAACTTATTCATCTTCCCAGACTGAAAATGTGTCCTGACTAAACAACAGCTCCCTCTCTCCCAGCCACTGCTAAACCCTATTGTTTTTTCTGTCTATAAATCCAACTGCTCTGGGAGCCTCATATAATTGGAATCGTGCAGGATCTGACCTTTTGTGACTGGCTGATTCCACTCAGTATAATGTCCTCAAGTTCATCCATGTTGTAGCACTGTGAGAATTTCATTTCTCTTTAAGACAGCAATATTCCTTTGTATGGATGGACCACATTGTTAATCCACATCTGCACCACCATTTGATGTTGGCTTTTCTAAAAGGTGTGCTATGGTATCTCACTGTTGTTCAATGGTGGTGAGGACGTGGAGCAACAGGAACTCTCATTCATTGCTGGTGGGAATGTAAAATGGTACAGACAGTTTGCCAATGTCTTGCAAAATGAAATGCACTCTTACAGCATGTTCCAGAAATCTTACTCTTTGGTATTTACCCAAAGGAGTTAAAAACTTGTGTTCACACAAAGCAGCTTTATTTATAATTACCAAAACATGGAAGCAACCAAGATGTCCTTTGGTAGATTAATAAATAAACTGTGGTACAGCAAACAATGAAATGTTATTCAGTGCTGAAAAGAAATGAGCCATGAAAAGACATGGAAGAACATAAAATGTGTATTAGTAAGTGAAAGTAGCCAATTTGAAAAGGCTATGTGAGACAATAGAAAATATATATATTGGACACTGCTCCCAGTTTCTGGAACAGAGCTCCTGAAATCCTTGTAATTTCCTAAGTGATCAGAGCACTAGGATCATATTTTGTCTTAATGAGGCAACTCTGGGTGGGCTCCTGGATAGGGCTGGTCACCAGAAAGACCAAGCCATGATTAGAAGCCTGGAATTTCAGCCTCACCCCAGAACCTGCATCCTCCAGAGAGGGAAAAAGGGATGGAAATGAGTTTATAACTGATTATGCCCACATAAGGAAGCCTCCATCACATCCCAAAAGTATGGGGTCAGAGAGCTTCCAGCCTGGCAAACACATCCATTTCCAGGACAGTGATGCACTTCAACTCCATGAGGACTGAAGCTTCTGCACACAGAATCCTCTAGAACTCATCCTATCTACCTCTTTAATGAGCTGTTCATCTGTATCTTTTATCATATCTATACTAATAAAAGGGTAATATGCAAATTGGTCATGATGCCCTCACAGTAACAACTGACCAGCAGGCTGCATGGGGTGACCAGGCTGGCAGGGGGGTTAGTGAGGGATGACTAAACAACTGACCAGCAGGCTACATGGGGGAGACCAGGCCAGCAAAGGGGGGCAGAGAGGGGCGACCAGGCCAGTGGGTGGGGGGTCAGTAGGGGGCAACCAGGCTAGCAGGGGGTCAGTTGGGGGTGACCAGGCCAGCAAGGGGTGTAGTGAGGGGCAACCAAGCCAGCAGCGGTGGCAGTGAAAGGGCAACCAGGCTAGCAGGGGTTGGAAGTTAGGGGCGACCAAGCCAGCAGAGGGGGGCAATGAAGGGTGATCAGGCTGGCAGGGGGGGCAGTTATGTGTGATCAGGCAGGCAGGCAGGTGAGCAGTTAGGAGCTAGCAGTCCCAGATTATGAGAAGGATGTCCAACTGCTGGTTTCCAGACATCAGCAGTCTGGAAACCAGCAGTCAGAAATCCCCCAAGGGGTCCTGAATCGGAGAGGATCCAGGCTGGGCTGAGGGGACTCCCCCATGCATGAAATTCATGCACCAGCCTCTAGTTCTTTAATAAACTGTTAAACACAAGTAGGTGTTTCCCTGAGTTCTGTGAGATGTGATAGCAAATTAATCAAACCTGAAGAGGAGGTCATTGCAACCTCCTATCTATAGCCATTGGTCAGAGGCATAGGTGATAATGTGAGCTTGCAACTGGTGTCTTAGGTGGGGGAGGGGGCATTCTTGTGGGACTGAGCCCTGACCTGTGAGATCTGATACTATCTTAAGTTGTAGAACACCCAGATGGTGTCAGAGTCCTGCTTGTTGTTGTGGGGGAAAACCTCCACATATTTGGTGACCAGAAGTGTCAGAAATGAAGTGTTGTGTGTGAGTATTGAAGGAAACACACAGGGAAGAAACACACAGTAGGGAAGAACTGGGTTTTTCCCGCATGGGAAAGAAAAGGCTTTTTCCATTATAGCTACAACTGTATGATTCCAATTCTATGACATTTTGAAAAAGACAAAACTATGGAGACAGTAAAAAGATCAGTGGTTGTCAGAGATTAGAAGGAAGGAATGAATAGGTGGAGCACAAAGAATGTTTAGGGAAGTAAAACTACTCTGTATGATACTACAGTGGTGGATATATGTCATTATATACTTGTCTGACATGAAAGTGTACCCTAATGTAAACTATGGGCTTCAGGTATGATGATTTGTCAATGTAGGTTTATTATCATTACTAGAGGCCTGGTGCGCAAAATTTGTGCACAAGGGGTGGGGTGGGTGCCCTCAGCCCAGTCTGCACTCTCTCACAACCCGGGACCCCTGCAGGATCAGGCCTAAACCAGCAGTCGGACATCCCTGTTGCAATCCGGGACCATTGGCTTCTAACCGCTCACCTGCCTGCCTGCCTGATCACCCCTAACAACTCTTCCTGCCTGCCTGCTCGCCCCCAACTGCCCTGGCCTGCCAGCCTGCTCACCCCCAACTGCCTTCCCCTGCAGGCCTGGTTGCCCCAACTGCCCTCTTCTGCCAGCCTGGTCACCCCTAACTACCCTCCCCTGCCAGCCATCTTGTGGTGGCCATCTTGTGTCCTCATGGGGTGGCCATCTTTGAACACATGGGGGTGTCCATCTTGTGTGTTGGAGTGATGGTCAATTTGCATATTACATCTTCATTACATAGGATGTACCACTGGTTGGGAATGTTGATAGTGGGAGAGAAGGAAGGGAAACTGGATATATATTAAACATTTAGGTACCTTCTTCTCAATTTTATGTGAACCTAAAACTTCTCTAAGAAAAAAAACTCTTAATAAATTTTTTAAAAGTTGTATCTTAGAGGTTAGAAAGTATTAAGTGCTCATCCTAGTCAGTTTGGCTCAGTGGATAGAGCATTGCCCCATGGACTGAAAGTCCCAGGTTCTATTCTGGTCAAGGGCATGTACCTCAGTTGCAGGCTCTATCCCTGACCCTGGTCAGGGCACATGTGGAAGGCAATCAATTGATATGTCTCTTTCACATTGATATTTCTCTCTGTGTGTCTCTCCTTCTCACTTCCACTCTCTCTAAAAATCAATGGAAAAATATCCTTGGGTGAGGATTAACAACAACAAAAAAGAAAGTAATGGAGTTTCCTCAAAAAACTGAAAGTAGAACTCCCATTTGACCCAGTGATCCCACTTCTAGGACTATATCCCAAGAAACTAGAAACATGAATCAGAAAGGATGTATGCACCCCTATGTTCATAGCAGCACAATTTATAATAGCTAAGATTTGGAAATAGCCTAAAAGCCCATCAGCAGATGAGTGGATTAGAAAACAGTGGTACAACTACATAATGGAATACTATGCTGCTATAAAAAGGGAGGAACTCCCACCATTTGCAACAGCATGGATGGACCTGGAGAGCATTATGCTAAGTGAAATAAGTCAGTCAGAGAAAGATAAATATCACATGACCTCACTCATGTGTGGAATATAATGAACAACATAAACTGATTAACAAAAACAGATCCAGAGACAGAGAAGCATTGATCAGATTGTCAAACCTCAGAGGGAAGGCAGGGGAGGGTGAGGGGAAGGGGGAGAGATCAACTAAAGAACTTGTATGTATGCATATAAGCCTAAAAAATGGACACAGACAACAGGGGGGTGAGGGCACAAGTGGGAGGGAGTGAGGAGGCAATTGGGGGATAAGGACACATAAGTAATACCTTAATCAATAAAGAAAAGAAAGAGAGAGAGAGAAAGAAAAAGAGAAAATAAGTAGTTAGTGCTCAAAAAACAAAAGGGAGCCAATTTGAGCGACAAAATAATAAAGTAGCATTATATAGGTGACCTGTTCCCAAGAAGCAGAGTATTGAAAAGAGGGGAAAGGAAATTAACCTGGCAGACAATACCTTGGCAGGTGATCAAGGTCAACACCATCAGTGGTAAGTTATTTTAATAGCATGTTCCTTTGATATGATGTAATAAGAATAGTAACCCATACCCCAGTTTAATCATAAAGAAAATATCAGACAAATCCAAATTAAGGGACATTCTACAAAACACTTGACCAATACTAGCCAAAACTCTCAAGGTTATTGCAAATGAGGAAAGTCTGAAAACTTGTCACTGACCAGAGGAGAATAGGGAGACATGGTGACTAATGTCACATGGTATCCTGGATAGGATCCTAGAACAGAAGAATGACATTGGGGAAAACTGCTGAAATCCACAAAGAATGTGGTGGCCAGTTAATAGCAATGTACCAATGTTGGTTCCTTAATTATGACAAATGTACCATAGTAATGTAAGGTGTTAATAATAGAGAAAACTGGGTGGGGGGTGTATGGGAATTCTCTGTGCTATTTAAGATTTTTTTGTAAATCTAAAAGTATTCCAACATTTTAAAAATCTTATTAATAGATTAAAAGATCTTAGTGTTGAACATCCAATCTAACCCAACTTCCTCATTTATGGAGATAAGACAAATGTGACCTATAGACCTTGGTCAAGTTCACAATTTCATGATTTTATAACTGTGCACACACTTCAGTTTTTACCCAAGGGACCTAATTTCCCAAACTCTCTGATGCACAGGGTAACTAAGATAGAGCATGTTAAAAAGAGTGTTCAGATCTTAAGAATATAGTCTATTACTGTTAGTTTTACACACTTTAATAAAAACCAATGTGCAAATTTATAATATAGATAGGTCAGGAAATGCTAATCCATTTGTTAAATGTTTTTTTGGTTTACTTTAGAAAAGAATTCACCCAAGTTCCTGTAATAGTAAGCTCTGTACTGAAGTAATAAATTATTTATCCACTTTTCCAGACAGCTTCTTTTTACAGGTAATTTATGCCCAGAATATTGCTCAAACAACAATATTCTGGAGTTAGATTTTCAACCCTATTTCTCTGTTTAAATATTTGTTATTTAGAGTAAGATGGTATCTGAAATATTTTAAGACTATATTAAAACTTCAAACAAATAGACATTTTTATTAGGGAAACAACTTTATATTTTACTCATTAATCTTTTTGCATAATGAAAATCTTCAGGATTTACATTTTCTAGTGAAACATAATGTCTACCCTAAATCTGTAGTCTAAGATACAGAAAATTAGAATACAGAGAATTGTTGTGGAAACATTATTAATCAAGGTCTTTAATTATATATGTTGGTAAAATTTATGATCTGAACTCATCTGAGAGATAGCAAATTTAAATTAATTCACTGGTGAAAAAGCATAAAATGTCATGCCTATAGAGTCATCCTATCTAATAAAAAAGTAATATGCAAATTGACCATCACTCCAAGACACAAGATGGTTGCCCCTATATGGACACAAGATGGTCACCACAAGATGGCCTGCAGGGGAGGGCAGTTGTGGGCAGTTAGGGGTGACCAGGCCAGCAGAGGAGGGCAGTTGGGGGAGACCAGGCCAGCAGAGGAGGGCAGTTGGGGGAGACCAGGCAAGCAGAGGAGGGCAGTTAAGGGAGACCAGGCCAGCAAGGGAGGGCAGTTGGAGGGGGACCTAGGCCTCCAGGGTAGGGCACTTGGAGGGGACCAGGACTGCAAGGGAGAGCAGTTGGGGGGCACAAGGCTTGCAGGGGAGGGTAGTTGGGGGGGGTGGGTGAGGCCTGCAGTGGAGGGCAGTTGGGCGGGACCAGGCCTGCAGGGGAGGACAGTTAGGGGAAACCAGACTGGTAGGGGAGGGCAGTTAGGGGTAACCACACCAGCAGGGCAGGGCAGTTAGGGGCAATCGGGCTGGCTGGGGAATTGATCAGGCTGGCAGAGGAGTGGTTAGGGGGTGATCAGGCTGGCAGGCAGAAGCAGTTAGGGGCAATCAGGCAGAGGCAGGCGAGCGGTTGGGAGCCAGCAGTCCTGGATTGTGAGAGGGATGTCCAACTGCCCGTTTAGTCCCAATCCCACCTGGATCCCACCCAGGTCTAAACCGTCAGTCAGACACCCCTGAAGGGGTCCCAGATTGGAGAGGGTGCAGGCTGGGCTGAGGGACACCCCTGCCCCCGTGCATGAATTTCTAGATAGGTCAGGAAATGCTAATTTCCTGCTAACCTATCTTATGCACCAGGCCTCTAGGTTTGCATAAGACAATCAACATGTTTAGCTGACATCAACTTTTAAATCACTTCACCTTCCCTCTGATGGTTGGAAAGTATCTTTTATCATTACAGTCATTAAGCAATTTCATTTGACTTTAGTATTTGTAGCAAAATATGACCCAGGACAGGACTAACAGAAGGTTTTCTAGTCAGCTGTTGGCTTGATTTTAACAGTCTACTTCTTCCTGTGCTTTCTCCTGTAAAAAGCACAATTCATCCTGGAATTGAACTGCGACCTGTTCATGGGTTGGCACTCAACCACTGAGCCACACCAGCTGGGTGAAACAAAATCTTTTTTATTTGAACTTTTACCCTAGTGGTCTAGCTCTTTTTTCTCAAATAAAAAAGGCAAGGAAGACAAAATTATTACATCAATTGTACAAAAGAGAAAATGTCTCAGGGAGGTCACAAAGCTGGTAATGGAGTCAATCCAAGCCTCTCTAACTCCAAAGGTCTTATTGCAGATGCTACACCATTCCAGTTTAGCACTAGAGCAATTTCACTCTAAGAAAGCACATCTGCCCAAGACAAATTCAACTGGTGCTCTGATGAGGATTGCTTCTGTTGAAAAGAAGGGGAACATTTTTCTAATTTGTCCACTCACGCATGGACCTACAGGACTGTGCTAGCTCAGTAAGGAAACTGTATCTGTTGCACACAGATGTGCTTCATGGGGGAGGTGGTGGCCCCATTAGTCTGAGCCATTTCTCATGATCTTTGAAATCACTTATTTTGCTAAAGAATGCTCCAGAATAATCCTTTCAATGATCTGCCCTTTTCCCTGAAGCAATGACAATGTTTCAAGTCTATAGTGTCACGACTTCCAAACCTCTAACACCTTTTTTGAATATTTACTCACAATATATTCTTATTAAAATTTCTAGTGCTTCCACTGTCTACATTATTTCTTAGAGGTATTCACATCCATCCAAAAGTTTTTCCATTACCCTGGGAAAGAATAGCTGAACTTAAGACTAAAACTCATCTGAAACAGCCAGGTGTCCTCTTACAGTATCCTTACCCTTTTTTAATTTATAGATCAATTGTTATAATTTGGGTGGAGAGAGAAAGAAGCAACATGAGTACTTTTGCTTTTTTTCTGTTGTGTGTATTTCAGGATGAGTGACCTATCCTCTCCACATAGACCAAACTTGTAAACTTTTCTTGTGGTTATTTTTGCCTTTGGTATTTTTCACCAAACTGCTCATTCTGATACCATTCTTCTACTAGAGTGCCTGATTGGATATCTTGGTTTTCATTTTTACATCACTAATTATGAAGCCTTCTGTGAAACCCACTGTGATCATTCTGTAACTCACCCAGTCTTCCTCAGCAGGATTATTTAGATCTTAAGTATGGTGTTTATATGATAGACCATGGAATTTGGGGTTCATCCTATTTGTTCTCTGCCATTCTTTCTAATATTTCATATTCTAACTGGTCAGGGGACATATTGTGGTACAAATACAGAAATATGCAAAGATAGACAATTTTAGTGCTTTTTGCTTACCAAATCTATTTGGGGGACTTCATCTTAAGGAAATATTAGTAAATTGGTGCAGAGATACTTAGATGCCAAGATGTTTATCCTAATAATACTTTAATTAGCAAACCTTAGAAACAATTTATATGTTTAGCAATTGAGTATTAAATACATTATGGTAGAGCCATCTGATGGTTTATTGGCCGGTCTTTACACAGCCTGCTGTAGCTATAAAGCTCCTAGAAGAAAACATAAGGAATAAGCTTCACAACATTCATCACGGCAACAATTTCTTAGATTTGACACCAAAAGCACAGGCAGCAATAGCAGAAATAGACCAGTGGGACTATATCAAACTAAAATATGCACAGCAAAATAAACAATAAATGGAGTGAAAAGACAACCTACAGAATTGGGGGGGGGGGAGAGAAGCATATCTGCAAACTATATCTGATAAGGGATTAATATCCAAAATGTATAAGGGACTCCTACAACTCAACAGCAAAATAAACCAAAAAAACTTGATTAAAAATGGGCACAGAATTTGAATAGACATTTCTCCAAAGATACACAAATGACCACCAAGTATATGAAAAGATGCTCAACATCATTACTAATCAGGGAAATGCAAATTAAAGCACAATGAAATGTTACTTTATACTTGTTAGATGGCTATTTAAAAAAGCCACCAAAAAACCCTGGTAATATAACAAGTATTAACAAAGATGTGGAGAAACTGGAACTTTTGTGCCCTGTTGATAGGAATGTAAAAAGGTGCAATAGCTATGAAAAACAGAATGGGGTTTTCTCAAAAAATTAAAAATGGAACTACTATATGACCTAGGAATCCCACTTCTGAGAATTTATCTAAAATTTGAAAACAGAATCTCAAAGAGATATCTGCACTCCCACATTCACTGTAGCATTATTTGCAATAGTCAAGAGGTGAAAGCAACCTGAGTGTCCATTGATAGATAAATGGATAAAGAAAATAGAATAGTATTCAGCCTTTAAAAAGAAGGAAGTCCTGTCATATGCTACATCATGGATAAACCTTGAGAACATTATGCTAAGTGAAAAAGTCAGTTATAGAAAAACAAATATACATAATTCCAATTATATGAGTTGTCTGAAGTCATCAAACTCTTAGAAGCAGGAAGCGGAATGGTGGTTGCTGGAGGTGGGGGATTGGGTGTGGCACAAATGGGGAGTTGTTCAATGGGTATAAAGTTTCAGTCATGCAAAATGAAAAAGTTTTAGAGATCTATTATTTAATAGTGTGCATATAGTTAATATTTATTTTATTCTTTTGAATTGTCCCACTTCCCAGAATTAAAGAATCTATTTTGTTGTGTTTTTTTTGTTTGTTTGTTTTGTTTTGTTTTGTTTTACTTTAGAAATGAAGACATATTAGTCTGGAATAAGAAAAATGTTTTCTGAAGCTATTTCAAATTTCCCTTGAATAATGACAATTTAACAAACTACATTGAGGAATTTCATTCATCCATTTCATTCCACAAATACTTACTGAACAGTTACTCCTGTTGGGATAGACATCTCATGAGAAGTATACTATCACTTATTGTGACTTTGAATAAGTCACTTAACAAGCCATGAGTTTCACTTTCTGATTTTGAAAATAGGAATAATAATATATATATCTTATCTAATTAGGATTTTTAAGTTAATAATATTAACAAGTACAAAAGCAGTATATTTACTGTCAAATGCTCTTTTTTTTTTTTTTTTACTATTCTCTTTCTTAGCATGATTAACTGATTGTGTTTTTCCAGATTCCCCAATGTATGGAAGTAAATCTGCTTTCATCAAACCATACCCAGCCTTTTTATGGTCTTTTCAATTTTCAACAGATTCCCAAGTTAGTTTCTATCTTCTCTGTATATCCAACTCCAGCCCAGCAACCATGAGCTAGTGTTGCTCTAAATCTTCTCACACAGGACAGTAGAGTAGACCATGACTGGAATTAAACCTTATTGTCCTTTTTAATCTCTCAACTCCTGCATTTTTTAAAGTAATGTTTTCTCCTTAAATTAAAAAAAAAAAATTCTTAACCTTCATACCTCCCTCTCTAGTCTTTGATCACTCCCACAGTACTATATAACTGACCTGCCAAGGTGGCCTGGAGCTCACCTTTGCATTCCCATGCCTCATGGACCTTAAATATATATGTGTGTTTGTGTGTGTGTGTGTGTGTGTGTGTGTGTGTGTGTGTGTGTGTGTTTTATTGACTTTAGAGAGAGAAACATAGATGAGAGTGAGAGATAGAAACATCAATGTGAAGAGAAACATAGATCAGCTGCCTCCTGCACATCCCCCACTGAAGATCCAGTCCACAATCTGATACCCTGACTAGGTATCAAACCGGTGACCTCTTGGTGCAGGGAATAACTCTTAACTGACTGAGCCACACAGGAAAGGGATGCATGCATTTTTCAGGTAAGTAGTAACATTGAATACACATAAGCAACAAAATAGCTATTGTCTGATATCTAAAAGTCATCTACAAGGAAAAGGGGAGTTAGATGACAGTGGGGATTGTGTGGGAACTATCAAGACATAACATGTATAGGAAGTAAATTTATCTCATGGTTGTTATTTTTTTTAATTTATATTTCCTCCTTAAAAATATTTTTTATTTTTGCCTTGGCTGGTATTGCTCAGTAGTTAGAGCTAGACTCCCACAGGGAAGGGTCATGGGTTCATTTTCTGGTAAAGGGCATGTAGGTTCCATCTCCAGCCTCCACCGGAGTGAGTGCGTCAAGCAACCAATTGATGTCTCTCTCACATTGTTGTTTCTCTCTCTCTCTCTCCCCCTCTCTCTCTTTCCCCCCTCTTCAACTCTTTCTTAAACTCAATGGAAAAATATATCCTCAGGTGAGGATTAAAAAAAAACACTATTGTTCTGTGCATGCATTTTTGGGTACTTACCCAAATATTAATGATACTAGAGGCCTAATGCATGAAATTCGTGCAAGGGGCTCTGCCTCCACCACTGCGGCGGCCACGGGCCTTTGCCTTGGCCCCGCCACAGCAGCTTCATCTGGAAGGTCATCCAGAAGAATATCCAGAAGGGCATCTGGTCTCATTAGCATATTATGCTTTTATTATTATAGACTAGAGGCCCAATGCATGAAATTTGTGCATGGGGGGAGGGGGTCCCTCAGCCTAGCCTGCACCCTCTCCAATCTGGGACCCCTTGGGAGATGTCTAAACTGGCAGAGGGACATCCCTCTCATAATCCTGGACTTCTGGCTCCTAACCGCTTGCCTGCCTGCCTGATCACCCCTAACCCCTCTGCCTGCCTGCCTGATTGTCCCTAACTGCCTCTGCCTGCCTGCAGGCCATAGCACCCCTTGCCCCCCTGCTGGCCTAATCGCCCCTAACCTGCTCTGCCTCAGCCCCAGCCTAAGCCACAGTCTGGCCTCTCCCTGCTGGAGGCGACCTGGCCCATCAGGGAAAGGCGCCACCCCCATCACCCCACTGCTGCTGCCACTGGTGGCCACCGTCCCTGCCTGAGCCTCAGGCCTCACAGCCATGCACGTGGCTGCCTGAGCCCCCGGCCGGCCCTTACAGTGACAGCTGCCATATGTGGCTTGCCTGAGCCTCAGGCAGCCGCTGCAGCTTTGTCCGGGAGGACATCCCGATGGTCATCCAGAAGACATCTGCCCTAATTAGCATATTACTCTTTTATTAGCACAGATGGGGTCAGTTTGGAGTGTCCACAAAATACATAGACACTATATCATTGTGTCTATGTATTTTGTAGACACTCTAAGTACATATACATTTTTTATATTTTTTATTCTTTAACTCTTTTTGTTTGTCTCCTCTCCCCTGGCTAATATTGGGGTTTCCTTTCTGTATTTTCATCAAAAGAGAAGTAAAAAGATTCCTATGTTTTTACCTATTTGTCAATCTACTTAATGACAGCTTGCCTTTTCAAAAAGGAGTGGGTAGATAATTTTTACCAGAAAAAGCTGACTCTTAGTTTATACTCTGAGTAGTTAAAATAAAGATAAATGAGGGATCAGCAATTACATGAAGAGACAGGGGGAGAAGAAGAAATGAGTACTTAGGGAAGAATCATTATAAATGAGCTAAACTTTCTTTTCACAAAGTAAAACAGAAATAAGGTGATCTTGTACATGGTTTGTTCTGATAAAAGAAACCATACTGACTTATCAGAAAGACCATTTATTCTGTTTTCACATTCTGTAAAGAAATTGTGTAGACTCTTATACTAAAGACATACAATAATGTAAATGATGTCCTCAGAACTATTTTTCTAGGAAATATATACTTTTCAAATTATGTTTGTTATCTTATCATAACATTGTAAAAATAATTTCATAGAACAAAGACAGAATGGGAATAAACTACACTATTTGGAAAATGAGACTATGTGTTATATATTTCTTTTTACTTTTCTGCACATTCCAAATGGGCTACAATGAGTATGAATTACTTATATAAGAAAAAGATAAACTTTATTTAATAATAACAAATGCACTTTGTGAAGGCATCTTTTTTATACCAACTCTTGGTGAAAGCTGGAAGCATGGTCACGAATTTCTATGAGGGCTAAATTAATGCAAACAAGAAATTTACATCCCAATGACCTGCTTGGCATGTGTATCTAATGAGGATGCTGAACTTGTTCCTTAGGCTGTCTCTCAAATACCATTTATCTCACCTGAATTTTTGACATGAGTTCAGTAGCAACCATTCTGAGGTTTAATTCTCAGGTTATTACCCAAAAGCAGAAATTCTCACTTAGTAGAAAAGGCGATCAACATAGGCTAGAACTTCCGGTAGAAAAGCAGTGCCAACAGGATGCCATGAAATCTAAGAGCTGCTGATATGTCTGATCTTCCAAAAGGTCTGCTCTGTCTCCATCAAGCAGTGGGCTATGTGGAAGGAAGCTTGCTTCAGTGCCAGACTTTTTTAAAATTGGCCCCAAGGCCCAGATAAGGATTCAGTTGAGTGTCCAAAGTTCTGCAGAAGAAGCCTGGAAAAACTTCTTTTGTTCTGGACATTTTTAAAGGACAACATGTCCTTTAAATCCAATGTTTGCCTACCTATGAACAATTCTGGAAAAAAAAAAAAAAGCTCTGCCTCAAGAAAACGGATTCTATTGGTTACCTATAAATTTCAATTATCCTTTCTATTAAGAATAATTGATTCTAGCCCACATTATCATACCTAGTTATAGAAAAGCCTTTAACAGTGTCCGCTGATATGACATTACCTTGGCATTTAATACTGTACACTTTATAAACCACTCTTGATATGCACAACACTTGGACGGATCTCAAGGGAATTATCAGTATGCTGAGTCAAGAAGCCAATCTCAAAAGGTTATAGATTGTATGACTTCATTATATGATATTCTCAAAATGACAAAATTATAGAGATGGAGAACACATCAGTGCTGGCCAGGGGAGAGAGATGGTGAGGTAAGGGCATATAGGGGACATTTGTAGTGATGGAACAGTGCTGTATCTTGATTGTGGTGGTGGTTACAAGAATCTACTTGTCTGGTGAAATGGCATGGAACTAAACACACACAAAAGAGCATGCGATCTTAGTGAAATTTGAATAAAGTCTGTGGATTGTATCAGTGTCAATGTCATGCTTTTGATATAGTGCTATAGTTATGTGAGATGTAAGCACTGGGGGAACCTGGGTAAAGGGTATCTGAGACCTTTGTACTAGTTTGCAAATATTGTGAGTCCATAATCATTTCAAAATAAAATAGTTTTAAAAACAACAAAATGTCCATTAGAAGCCCAGGAAACTTCGGTAAAGTTTAGTTAGATTTGTCTTCACTCTCATTCATAGAGACTCTTTCACAGGTTCTAAAAATGCTAACCTCTAGCTACATGGCTTATCTTGGAGACTCTGGTTCCCTACATCATAGAGTTGAGTATTGACTCAGCACCAGGAAAGGTGGGGATGCCTTTTAGCCAGAGTCCATGCCCAGGAATTCCTCTGTAGTACCCTTCTAGCTGACTTCTGTCTTTAGTCCCTTTTCTAGACCAAGTGCAATTCTTGGAAAGATCCATCTTGTTTCCAGGTAAAAGGGTCTTCCAAGCAACTAATCAGAGATCACTTATTTGGCTCTTCCACTTACAACACTGCTATCATGTCTATTTGGTATGACTGTTTGAGGCCAATGGTCTTATCTGTTTTGTTCTCTAATGCATTCTCAGCAGGCCTGGCACATAATAACATCATTAAAAATTCCTGTTGAAATAATGACCGAGTTACTTGTATTTATATAATTGGCATTTAAACGTTTGTGGAATTGAATTGATAAGTGTGACAGGGACAAAATTCATTAATATGTTAGTCTTGAGAGCATTTTATTCACTCTTCCATCCCTCCTCTCTCACCAGTCACTAAAGAGAATTCTACCTTTAGCTGTTCAATTTCTCCAATAGGTGAGTCTGATTTTTGCTAGGCCAGATCCAAGATTTTTTGTGATGAAAGGTGAGGAGAGGGAAAGAGAGAAGGTAAGAAGGGGAGTAGAGGAGGCAGAAGGGAAGGGAAGGGAAGGGAAGGGAAGGGAAGGGAAGGGAAGGGAAGGGAAGGGAAGGGAAGGGAAGGGAAGGGAAGGGAAGGGAAGGGAAGGGAAGGGGAGGGGAGGGGAGAGAAGGGGAGGGGAGGGGAGAGAAGGGGAGGAGAGGGAAGGGAAGGGAAGGGAAGGGAAGGGAAGGGAAGGGAAGGGAAGGGAAGGGAAGGGAAGGGAAGGGAAGGGAAGGGAAGGGAAGGGAAGGGAAGGGAAGGGAAAGACCATGTGTTCCAAGAAAAAAGACTATTAGAAGGAAAGGAAGGGAAGGGAAGGGAGGGAAGGGAAGGGAAGGGAGGGAAGGGAAGGGAAGGGAAGGGAAGGGAAGGGAAGGGAAGGGAAGGGAAGGGAAGGGAAGGGAAGGGAAGGGAAGGGAAGAGAAGGGAAGGGAAGGGAAGGGAAGAACCATGTGTCCCAAGAAAAAAGACTATTAGTATATTCTAGAGGCAGGAGCTAGAAAAGTGAGGGCTGAAAAAGAGCTGAAATGGACTCTTTTGGGAGGAAGCTTTGCAAGTGAGAGGGTTTGGAGCAGCTTCTACTAGACTTTTTCTGCCTGTATAATTGCATGATTTTTTCTTAACCCTCTAAATGTAAAATGTTTTTCAAGCTCCAAGAGAAAACTCATTTTATATTTCTAAATCATAGAACTCCTCAGAATTTCAAACTCAGTTTTACAGCTGTTTCTAACTCTGGAGAAGATTCTTTTAGGGAATGTGCTAAAGTGTTGTTGTTTTTTTGTTTTTGTTTTTGTTTTTTTTGTTTTTTGGTTTTGAACTGTCTGTTTTCTTTAATCATTACCAATGCTGCATATATTCATATTTTGAAAATGGCAGTCTGATGGGCAAAAAAAAATTATTGATTTTTATCTCTTTTTAGCTTTATTAAGATACAATTGATAAATAAATTTTAAGATACTTACAGCATACAACATGATTTCATGTACGTTATGAAAGAATTCCGCTCATAGAGTTTATTTACACATCCACCTCCTCACATACTAAAGTGTTTTTATTGAATGAATATTTTTATTCCTGCTCCAATTATTCTGAGGCAGAAACAATGCTTAGGTGCAAGTATAGTCTTATTCTCTACCTTACATAGCTATTGTATTTTCTCATTGTTTATCTCTTCTCCTCTACTTTGCAGTTTTTGAGAGCAGCTAGTTTGTTCTCTGTAACCCTGATAGAATTTTATGCTTTAGTTACACTCTTTACTGCTTCCCGAACAGATTTTAGCTGTTATTGTACTGTTAGTCTTGATACTTAAAAAACTCCCTGTTTTTTCATCTAAAAGCATTTCCATCAAAAGCACGTAAAATGAATACTTCATCTAAAAATTTCATTTTAATTAGATTGATTGGATTTCTCATTTTTTATATTTTGTTTCATGGAATTACATTTTAAACAAAATTAGAATTCTTCTAAAATAGTTTTCTTTCGGCAATAATATGTGTATGCATATATGTACCTATATATATATAAATAATTAAAAGCATTTAGAAAAATGTGATCCCTGAGGGTTCAGCCCTGTTGACCAGAGATCCCTGTGAAGTGAGACCTAAGTATAGGGTGTTCTCAGGACCTCTTTATGCCGTTATACATTATAGGGATCCCCAGAGAGCTTTTGTTTATGTGAGCTATCATTGACATTTATCATAAAATGTTTTAAATATTTATTAATTCACTTTTAAAAACCACAAAACATTTAAATTTTACCTAACGTATTTTATTTTTAAAACTACATTTTAAAAAATTGATGAAAAGAGTGGCACTGTCTTATATTTTTGCAAATCTCTTTGATATCTGGCTTCTCATATCTGATTCTGTATTTAATCTGTTGTGATATATTGCTTTGATTGAAGTATATGAATAAGATGTAAACTCAAATAGATATGTAGTTGGAGAAGAGAGTATATTACCAAACTTTTCACTTAATTGTGGATATTCTCTGATACTACCAGCAATAAAGCTCAATCAGTGGTATTTTTGTAAAGGTATGGTGCAATATGGAATCTGAAAACGTATCAATGAATTTTGTATATTTTTTTGTATTAAAATGCATTTAAAATAAAAAGAAGTTCTTACCATTTGCAACAGCATGGATGGAACTGGAGAGCATTATGCTAAGTGAAATGAGCCAGTCAGAGAAAGATAAATAAAATGTATTTGTCTATCTTACACTTCTTTGAAGGATCCTTTTAACAAAAAATGATTTTGTAACATCATGCATTTGATCTTCCTAATTCACACATTTAATTATACTGTGTCAAAAAATCACATTCCTTAATATCACCACCAAACTCAACAGAAAAGTGTTCAAGTATTTGGAAACCATCAAGTACATGGTAGTGAATTTAAGTTTTCCAAAATTCGAATCTCACCTGGAAACACAAATTTTATTATTAATCACAAATATTATCAGTTGGTTTTTTTGACTTGTCACATCCCCTTCATTTATTGCAATAGAAGTTTGTCAAATGCTCCGGTCTGAGTAAATACAGTTTGTTAGTAGTTCTTTCAAATAAAAATGTTGTTCAGCCCTAACCGGTTTGGCTCAGTGGATAGAGCGTCGGCCTGTGGACTCAGGGGTCCCAGGTTCGATTCCGGTCAAGGGCATGTACCTTTGTTGCAGGCACATCCCCAGTAGGTATTGTGCAGGAGGCAGCTGATTGATGTTTCTCTCTCATCAATGTTTCTAACTCTCTCTCCGTCTCCCTTCCTCTCTGTAAAAAATCAATAAAATATATTTAAAAAATGTTGTTCATGCAAAAAGTGGGTAATGGAACTTGCATCTCAAACAGTGGGCAAGTGGTTTTCCCTGAGAAAATCACTATAGTTTGGTATGTGGTAGAATGCTTTACTTCCCATTTTGCCCTAGAGAAATATTTAATAGATATGTCCTAAAGGATCAATATTTGACAAAATAAATGTTACTGTTTCATCAGGAGATTCTTAAATGATATTGTAGACTTTTGTGTACTTATTTATTCACTTGAGCATGTGGTGGAAAAGAACAAAATGATGACCAGATAATTTGGAGCCACTACTTGGTACGAGCAGTTTTACCCACCATTGCTTGTGTACCAACAATGCAAATGTCAGAGCAGTGACAATGCCAAATAATGTCTTAGTAATATTAAGAAACTAGTTTTGACTTTGAGAACTTCCAGTGGCCCATGGATCATACTTTAAGAAACAACTACCATAAAATAAGTTTTGGATGACTTCTATATTAGTTCAAGACTTGAATGTTACCTCATTGCTGCCACAATTTTCTAAGAGATTAAACTGTCAATAAGTCAAGCAATGAATTTATTAGATGTTCTATTTCTAGCAGAATGAGACTTGGAGCCAATGTCCAGGGTTGGAATTCCTTGCTACTCTTAGATCTTTTTTTCTCTCTCTCTTTGTCAGGTTTGTGATTCAGAGTCTGGGCACTAGGAAAGCACCATCCATGACCTCAATTCTAAAACTATATCAGTTCTGCTTCTTTCGCCATTTATCCTCAACCAAATGCTCCCCATACTATTTATAGCTTCAGGCTGGTGAATTTCTCCTCAGTTGTACATTTTCTTGATTGATTTATAGTTGTTCTCTGCATCTTATATTAGGTTTTTGGTTGTTGGGGGTTTTTTTTTAAATAAAAATACATTTTACATTCCTCTATCTTAGTCACATGTTCGTTATCAACTTTTTTTATATACTAAAATGACCTTATCTACCTAATTGAGTTAAATTATAAAATTCTCTTGTGTTTTTCCTATAGTTGATACATCTAAAATCTTAGTCAGTTTCAATCCTCCATTTATGTTTTCTGGAGAATTAGTGAAAGCCTTCTTCCTTAGTGTTCCTCTTTCTGTCCCTCCTAGAATCTGATGTTTCCTGATACAGGGAGTGAAGACCTTGACAGGGGAAAGTCTGGTGCTCTAGTTCTAGCATGACGATGAATTAGTGGCACAAAGCATCTCTCTTATTTCCACATTTGCGAAGCACAGACATTGTACTAGGTGTTCTCTGAGTCCTTCTTACTTCTGTGATTTCTTGTTTTCTAGAAGCATTTTTTCTGCTCCATCTCTCCACTGAACCAAGCATGGAGAATGAGTTAACAGGAGATGGTTAAGGTGGTTTTCCAGTGTATTCTTTAGTACCGCCCCCCACCAGACAGAATGTACTCCCCTGGATAAGGCTAAATGGAAGGTTGGCTTTTAATTAAAACAAGTCATTTGCCTTATAATATTCCATGGGACTGGATGAGTTTGCTCCCCCATGCTCCTGGATGATAACTCAGATGGAAGATTATAGCTACTTTCTTACTAAGGCCTTTGTACAAATCCCTTCTGTGATTAAAAAATACATATTAAATAATATATATAAAAGTAATGTGGATATACAGTAAGTTTCCAACATGAAACACTTCCCATGTAAACCTAATTTTAGGTGAAAAGTAGAGCTAAGAATCAACTTCACATGCCTAGATCCCACCGCATTTTTACTGCTTAGAAGCTGCCCCTACTTGGCTATGACATTCCTGCTCTGAATAATAATCCTCTGAACTCTGCTGCCTCTACCTGGCAATGTTGGTCTTGACCTTGTCATGTTTAGATAAGCAATTTTCAACCTTTTTCATCTTATGGCACATATAAATTAATCACTAAAATTCTGCAGCACGCTAAAAATATATATTTACTTGCCAATCTGAAAAAATAGAGGTATAATTTTAATTTAGTTACACTGGACAGATATTGTTGTGTTGGCTGTTGTCATTTTCTTATTTGACAGTCTAAGGCAAAGAGATCAGTGCCCCTGACTAAATAGGTATTACATGTTTTAAAAATTCTTGCTGTACACCAGTTGAAAATCACTGGTTTAAAAGATCCATGTTTCCTACAATGGACTAATCTTGGGTAAACAATTGAGTCAGTTCTTGCCCCCAGGGATATAGAATCTTTGGCTTTTAATTACTATTCCTTTGAGTGACAGATTGGGTTTATGGCAGTCATGACATAACTCAGGAGAAATGGGAACTACATGTATATTATCTTCTTTAAAAACTTCTATCTACAGCATGCTGTAAATTATCTAATTTGTAATTAAAATGGCCTGTGTCAACTCTAAGTTCCATCACTGATTAGCTGGGTGACTTAGAGCAGTTGATTTAATCTCACTGACCTTCAATTTCTTTATCTACAAAATATAGATGATAAAAGTTTGCAGTTTTAGAGAATTATAAGACATAAATTTAATGTTTTATACCTGGGAAGTTTCAGGTAATGACAATTATTATTACTTTTATCATCAATAATGGTTTTATTTTGAAAATTGTAAATACTTTATTTGCATAACATCAGTATGCCAATAATCAAGTGACATAACCATGTGTTAGTCCATGTGCATGCTCTCTATTCTCTGGAAAGCATAAGATATTAAATCTTATGTAAATTTATTTTAAGATTAACAGAAACAAAAAAGAATTGTGATATCATATTGGAATGTCCTCATTTCTTTGGGTTTCTCCACTCATATGATGAAAGGAGTGACTTTAGAGTTGTTGAATTTCTTCCAAGTTGTACATCTTCTTGATTTATATTTATATAGAGACAACTTGTAAATGTAGAGTGTGGTGGCTGTCATGTCATTGTCCACTCTCACTAGTAGAGACAAATATTGCTTTTGAGTCTGATTCTTAGAATCTGGTGGATGGCTGGAGTGAAATTGATGTGTATGGCCTCAAGATGAATACTGTTAATCTCATTTATTTTCCTGCCACTGAGCCTTCTCTATAATTACACCAGTTATTCCTTACTAAAGCTGAACTCAGTACGAGGCAACTGCTCTGCACCAAGAAAGTTGAAAGTATTATCAGATATTGCAATCAGTGCACAGGAAGGGAGGTTTCCATTTAACTTCAATGCAACCTCCCTTTTTGTCTGTGAACATTAGAAGAGGGCTTCTAACAAAATGGCCAAATTTGTGATCTCATTTATTATAACTAGAACTATCTTCCCAAATGTGAGTCCTGATTTCCAGCAGCTGAAGGGAAGTATATTGGCTTAGTTCCAGTCTTGTGATTGATTTGCTCTGGGTTCTATCAGTATGCAACACAGATGTAATGGTAGGAAATATAGAGTGTGTATCTTGGCTGATGACAAACTGGTTCTCTTCCAGAGAGCAAGATATTTTCAAAACTTGAGGCACCAGCTCATCATTGCAGAAACTTTAAACTTCTTCCACAATGTGAATATACTTCTGCTCTCATTTAAATGTTTGAAAAATTGTTTATTACTCCATAGCACCAATAATCAATTATCAACCCGTGGACTTTTCTCATGTAAAGTTTATCATCTTCTGTGATCAAGCATAACTTCTGGCTTTATAACTTTCTCATTAGTGAGTGTCTATTCAAAAAATGTTCACTAATTTTACAATAACCCAAAGAAATCATAAATAGGAAGGTAAATTAGATTCTGGGGAAAAAATAACTAATAATACATCTCCAAATAAAGCAGAATTGACTTTTTGATTAGACCTTCCTTTATTTTCTAACATAGCAAAGGTTTTTGTTTTGTTTTTTTAAATATCTTTATTGATTTTTAGAAGGAGGGGAAGGGAGAGGCAGAAAGAGAAACATCAATGAGAGAGCAGAACATTGATCAGCTGCCTCCTGCATACCCCCTACCAGGGATCGAGCCCACAACCTGGGTATGTGCCATGACCATGAATCAAACCAACAATCTTTTGTTGCATGGGATGATGCACAACCAACTAAGCCTCATCAGCCACAGTAACAGGGTTTTAATGAAAGTTGATTGAAGTTAGTTAATTCTAAAGAACTCAACAAACAGATTTTAATGACCATCTCTATATATTATTGTGTAGGTCCAGGTAAGCTTTGCTATCATTAGTGGATGCTTGAGCAAAATGAGACAAGGAGAGCGAAGTTGACTTAACATCCTGGTAAGGGATAGGGAAGAGTTGTGACTCTTCCTTGAATCCAGGCTTCCTGATTTCCACACCTTTCACAAAGCTGCCTTCCTCAGTGTTATTTTTAATATTCTCCATAGTAAGCAACATAGATTTATAATTTGGGAGGGGGAGGGTGTATGCATTTAGACTTACTTCAAATCATCAGTTCAGTGTTAATCTTATAAACTTATTTAAATCATTAGTTAGTTCATTATTAAACTCCTAATTGGAATTGATCCAGCACTACAAATGAGAAAAATAGGAACAAAGTGATTTACAAGTAGGCAGTTAGCCAGATGTCTGCAGAGGCCCTCAGGCAGCTTGACTACAAGTCAGCATTGTGTGTCCCTAGCAAGTTTCCAAGTTATGACTAAGGTGTGCCAGCTCTATAAAAAACTGCATATGAAGTAGATTTAAGATGAACATTAACATATTAGGGCCAGCACAGAATACAATTGAGAAATGTGACCATAGGTCACTGGCAGCCAGGATTGCAGTAAAAGAGGGACATGGTAGGATTTGAAAGATTAGAGGGAGCTACTTGAGATGAAAAGGAAATAATTAGAAAGTTATGGAGGAAATCTGGACAAGAAAACAGAAATCATTGAAGCAGCAGTGTGGATAGGGTAAAGGATGTATATTTGAGAAAAAAAACAAGGGATCCTAGGGAGAAGCTGACTAATGAGAAATGGACTGAGGATGAAAGCAGCTTCTGGACCGTTTCCAGTTTCCTGGCATTGAAAGCAGGTAGAGGGAAGTGGCTTCATAAGGAAAGAGACTAACGGGAAAGGAGGAGGGGAATAGAGGAGGATGTGGTCTTAGGAGTGGGGTTTAGTATGATTTATACAGACAGCTTATTAAGACTCCTTTCTGATTTCTATATGCAAATGTCCTGCAAGTCATCATATTTAGATGGCTTGGAATAAATTTTTAAAAAAGAGATTTAACCCAGGAAAATAGATTTGGGAGTCATCAGTATCTAAGTGGAAATCAAAGTGGTAAATCTAGGTAAAATATTTTGGTTATGAACAGAAAAGGAAAGGAGCAGAGGATAAACATCTTCTGCCTCAGGCCCGGGTGGAAAAAGAACGGCACTTCAGGCCTGGATAGAAGGAGAACAGCTTTCAAAGGGCCTGAAAGGATGCTGCAGGAGGTAGGAGGTAAAGCAGCAGGGACAACTTTGGGGAATACCTGGGAGGAGAATTGGAGATGAATGTCAAGGGCCAAGTAAAATAGGACCCAATGTTCTTCACTTCCTGAGGATCATGAAGCAATGGGGTGGATAGCCTGTATGCTAAGGGATTGGTGAGAAGTGCAGGAGGGTGTATAAGCGGTATAAATGGTGATGGAAGGATGCTTGATTTGGGAAATGAACACACCATGCAATATACAGATGATGCATTATATGGTAGAATTGTACACCTGAAACCTATATAATTTTATTAACCAACTAGAGGCCCGGTGCATGGATTCGTGCACTGGTAGGGTCCCTCAGCCTGGCCTGTGGGGATCAGGCCAAAACTGGCTCTCCAACATCCCCTGAGGGGTCGCAGATTGCGAGAGGGCACACGCCCCACTGGTGCACGATGGGGGCCAGGGAGGAACCACAGGAGGGCTCCCGCCTGGCTTGCCCAGTCTCTATCAGCTGGACCCCAGCAGCAAGCTAACCTACCAGTCAGAGCATCTGTCCCCTGGTGGTCAGTGCACATCATAGTGACTGGTCAAACAGTCGAATGAACGATAAGACACTTAGCATATTAGGCTTTTATTATATAGGATATCACCCCCAATGAATTCAATTAAAAAAGAACCAAACAATAACTAAGAAATCAAATTCATTAAATTTCTCAAACTGAGGTCTATAGACCTTTGGAAATCCAAGGTTATTTCATTCAATCATTAAATTAATATTTACTAAGCACCTACTATGTTCCATATTCTGTTTCAGGGCCAGGAAATTCTGCATTTATCTTATATGGAGATGCAGAAAATAAACAAATAAACCAATTAATAACACAATAATGTAAAATAATAAGTGGATGAAGGAAATAAAGATAATAATGTGACTTATGATGATGTAGCCATTTTAAAATATCTGATTCATTCACAGAAGGGAAAACTTAATATTGTGAAGGTATCAAATATGCTCTGAGTCAATCTATAAATTTAATGTAATCTTATTCAAAATCCCAATATAGTTTTGAGGGGAACGTAACTAACTGAAACAAATGTGCCACACAAAGAAGGTAAAATAGTTCCACCAGATACCAGAACATATGGTAAAGCCATAAAGCTGTATTGTAACCATAGAACAGTAGATCAATGGAACGGAACTGGAAGTTCAGAAACAGATTCCTATGTGTACGAAAAATTAGGCAATGAAAAAGGTGGAATTTGGAGAAAGGATGGTTTATTCTATAAATAATTTTAAACATGTTTAAAAGAGCAAAACTTAAAGGCATCTATCATACTAATACCCATCATTCATAAAAAATAAATTCCAATTGTAATAAAGGCAAAATTGTAAAAGAAATAAATATACAAGTGGCCCTAGCTGGTTTGGCTCAGTGGATGGAGTGTCGGCCTGAGGACTGAAGGGTCCCAGGTTCGATTCCAGCTGGGGGCACATGCTGGGTTGCAGGCTCGATCCCCAGTGGGGGGCATGCAGGAGGCAGCTGATCAATGATTCTCATCATTGATGTTTCTACCTCTCCCTCTCCCTTCCTCTCTGAAATCAATAAAAATATTAAAAAAATACAAGTGAATATGTTTACAATATAGGGTAGAGAAAGAGTTCTTAAATGGGCCACACCCAAAAAAGAAACATGAAAATTAGATGAGTGAGCTACACAGCAGTCCATAGAAGGTAGCTCAGATCAGGAACACCATGTAAACTATGTGCACAAAATTACACAGTTTTTAAATGCCAAAATTGAACGTGTGTCTTTCACTGTTCTTTCAATTGTGCCATGACAGGTCTTCAAAATTGAAAAAGAATTAAAAAGGAAGGTTGGCCCAGCCAATGTGGCTCAGTGGTTGAGTGTCAACCTATGAACCAGGAAGCCATGGTTTGATTCCCAGTCGGTGCACATGCGGGGATTGTGGGCTCAATCCCCAGTGGAAGATGTACAGGAAGCAGCCGATCCATGATTCCCTCTCATCACTGATGTTTCTATCCATCTATCCCTCTCCCTTTCTCTCTGAAATCAATAAAAACATTTTTTAAAAAGAAGAGAATTCTAAAAGCCATTTAGAAGGTGTTTTTTTTTTTTTTAAAGGAAGTTTGGACATTAGGATTTTTATCCTGGACATCTCTAAGTAAATTACCTCCAGTCAAGATGGTGGTATAGGTAAATGCATACTCAAATCCTCCCCCAACCACATCAAAATTACAACTAAACTACAGAACAACTATCATTCAGAATTCCATGAAATCTAGCTGAACATAAATCCTGCAACTAAGGATATAAAGAAAAAGCCACATCGAGACTGGTAGGAGGGGCAAAGTTGTGAAACCAGCTGGCCCCCATCCATACCCGTGTGTGGCAGATAAAAATCTTAAATAATATCTTGAATGCAGAGATTCCCTCCTGAGGAGTGAGGGGGTCCCAGACCCATACCAGGCTCCCTAGCCCAGATTTCCAGTGCCAGAAAGACAAGTCCCCATAATTTCTGGCTGTAAAAATCAGCAGAGACTGTGGCTGAGTGAGACAGAGGATGCCTGGAGTCCTGTGGCAGTTAAATCAAAATCTTACCTTTGTGAGATATAACTGTCATGAGACTCAGACTCACTCTCTCAGCAGCTCCAGTGCTGGGGCAGCAGCTTGAAAAACACCAGGAACACATGTGAATAAACTGAATTGTCTGGTATCAGGACAAGACCTAGAGGGGCGGCTTTCTTCCAGGCAGAAGTGCTGGCAGAGGCCATTGTTCCTTTCTTGAGCCCTTCCCCAAAAGAGATGCAGGAGGGTGCCATATCTGATTCTCCATCAACCCAGCTAACATTGTTTGCACTGTCCTAGTGATTCCCACCCCACCCCATTCAACTTGTGGGCCCACCCAAACTGTTTTCAGTGGCTTTTCCATACAAATTCTTGTCTTGGTTCATGCTTTGGAGCTTCCTAACATCTCTCAAGCAAGCAGCATCTGGCCTCAGCATGCTGCGTGTCTTTCACTAAGTGGCCCTAGGCTTAGCACTTGTGGCAGCTGGCCTTCCTTTGCAATTTGGCTTCTCCTGGGCACCTTCAAGCCCAGCATAAATGGCAGCCATCTGAAGATTGCTTTGTAACTTATACCAGGTGGTCCCTGGCAGGGCACAGGTGGCAGCTGACCTTGGTCTGTATATCCTGGGAAGCCTCAGAACAAGTGCATCCAGTGGACAGTTTCAGACCACATAGAAGCAACACCCAACCACCTTCACAAGTGATACACTCAAGGAGTGGACTCAGTGGGTACCAGAACCCTGCTGAGTAAGCCCTGCTCCATGGGCTTACTCAGCAGGGTTCTGCATAGCTGATCCTCCACAGTGGTAGCAGCCAGTCCTCACAGCCAATCAGCCTGGGGATAAATCCCTCCCACTGAGGTAGCAATAGTAATTAAGGCTCCACTACAACAAGAGTGTGTACACAGACCACACAGAAGGGAGAATGCCCAGCTCAAGTGGTAGGGGAGGCTATGCCACTGGAACCTACAGGATACGTACAACATAAGGCCACTCTACCAACACTGGGAGATGTAACAGCTTTACCTAATGCATAGAAACAAACACAGGGAGACTGCTAAAATGAGGAGACAAAGAAACATGTCTCAAATGAAAGAACAGGACAAAACTCCGGAAAAAGAATTATACAACATGAGGATATGCAATCTCCATGCAGAGTTCCAAACATTGGTTATAAGGATGCTCAATGAATTTAGGGGAAGAGTAGATAAACTTAGTGAGATCTTCAACAAAGAGACAAGAAACATAGAAACAGAGATGGAAAACAAAAAAGAACCAGTCAGAAATAAATACTACATTAACAGAAATGAAGAATACATTATAGGGAATCAACAGTAGAGTAAATAAAGTAGAGGATCAGAGATTTGGAATATAAGGAAGCATAAAACTCCCAATCAGATCAGCAAAAAGAAAAAGAATACCAAAAAAACGAGAATAGTATAAGAAGCCTCTGTGATAACTTCAAGTGTACCAACATTTTCATAATGGGAATACCAGAAGAGAAGAGTGAGAGCAAGGAATTGACAACCTTTGTGAAAAAATAATGACAGAATCTTCCCTAACCTGGTGAAGGAAATGGACATACAAGTCCAGGAAGCACAGAGTCCCAAACAAGATGAAACTAAAGAGGACCACATTAAGACACATCATAATTAAAATTTTAAAGAAATTTTTAAAGAAAGAGAGAAACTTAAAAGCAGCAAAAGGAAAGCACTTAGGATCTACAACCAAGATTACCTAGCAAAGCTATCATTTAGAGTAAAAAAAATATAAAGAGCTGTCTAGATAAGAAAAAGCGAATATAGTTCATCACCAGTAAATCAGTTTTACAAGAAATGTTAAAGGGTCTTCTTTAAGAAGAAGAAGAAATAAAAAAGATTTAAAAATATTAGTAATAAAATAAATACATATGTATCAACAATTACTTTAAATGCAAATGGATTAAATGCTCCAATCAAAAGACACATGCAGGCTGGATGGTTAACAAAGCAAGACCTTTACATATGCTGTCTATCAGAGACTCACTTCAGATCAAAAGATACATTCAGACTAAAAGTAAAGGGATGGAAAAAAGATATTTCATGTCTGGGTATTTATCAGAAGAAAACCAAAACACTAAATAAAAAAGGCATACAGTATATCCATATATTCATTGCAACTATATTTACAATAGCCAAGATATGGAAGCAACTTAAGTGTCCATCAATAGATGAATGAAGTGGCATATATATAGAATGGGATATGACTCAGTCATAAAAAAAGAATGAAATCATGCCATCTGCAACAACATAGATGAACCTAGAGGGTATTGTGCTGAGTGAAATAAGCCCAACAGGGGAAAACAAATGCCATATGATTTCACTTATATGTAGAATCTAAAAACAAAATAAATAAACAAGCAGAACAGAAACAGACTAAGAGATACAGAGAACATCTTGACAGTTGCCAGATGAGAAGGAGTTAGGGGGATGGGTGAAAAACGTGAAGGAATTAAAAAGTAAAAATTGGGCTCTGGCTGGTGTAGCTCAGCTGGTTGGGCACCATCCTGTGCATCAAAGGGTTACCAGTTCAGTTCCAGTCAGGACACATACCCAGGTTGCAGCTCTGTAGGGAGTGTGCAGGAGGCAGCAGATTGATGTTCTGCTCTCACATTGATGTTTCTCTCTCTCTCCCTTTCTCTCTCTCTAAAAACCAATAACAAAATATTTTTTTAAAGTAGCTTGTATTCTAGGTAAAGTAGAAATTAATTCTTGAAATTTGGAGAATCCCCAATAATATCTGATTACAAAATAAAAGTTAATATGTAGATGTTTGAATATTTTTAAAAGTACAAATTGGTAGTTACAGAATAGCCACAGGGATGTAAAATACAGAATAGCGAATATAGTCAATATTTTGTAATAACTATGTATGGTGTCAGATGAGTACTAGATTTATTGGGGTGACCACTTAGTAAGTTATATAATGACTAATCACTGGGTTGTACACCTGAAACTAATATAATAAATTGTATGTCAACTGTAAATTGAAAAATAAAAAATTATTTAAAGCCAAAAAAAAGAAAATATCCAAAGCTCTAGAAAGACTGAGAAAAAGAAAAAGACATAACACAAATTACCAATATCAGGAATAAAACAGGGGATGGCACTACAGGCTTTTAGGCATCAAAATGATAAAAAGGGGTATACTACCCTCGCAACTCTGGAATAAACCCCACTTGGTCATGGTATATATATTGCTGAATTCTATTCACTAAAATTTTGTTAAGGAATTTTATGTATATATTTATGAAACATTGTTCTGTTGTTATCTCTCTCTCTCTTTCTCTCTTTTCTACTAAAATCAAAATCTTACTTTTGTTGGATATAACTGTCATGGGAGTTAAGGAAGAATGGGTAGTGTCCAGATCCTGGGTGAAGGGAGATGTATCTGTTTATACTGGTGGAAGTGTGACAATATGATAGAGCCATTGAAGGAGATCACATGGTAATGAAACATAGGCCATGTGATTTAGTCAGATCCAGGCATATTTATACATATAGAGATGCACTATTCAATACAGTAGTTACATATTTTTATTTAAATTATGTTAATTAAATTTAAATAGAAATTTAAAATTCAGTTTGTTATTTGCAGTAAATCTTTTGAGCACATTTAAAGTGCTGAGAAGTCACATGGATAGATTACTATTAGGATAATGAAGGGTAGAAAAATAAATAAATAGATAACCTAATCCTTTATTTTTCTGGGCTTCATTATTTTCACTTGTCAGATATAGATATAGCCTGGTCGGCATAGCTCAGTGGTTGAGCATCCACCTATGAACCAGGAGGTCACAGTTCGATTCGCAGTTGGGGCACATGCCCGAGCTGTGGGCTCAATTCCCAGTTTGGGGTGTGCAGGAGACAGCCTAACAATGATTCTCCTCATCATTGAAGTTTCTATCTCTCTCTCCCTCTCCCTTCCTCTCCGAAATAATATATATATATATTAAAAAAAAAAAGAAATAGAATGATCAGTGTTTTTTAAAAATGTCTGATTGTCAGAAATTTATTTCACACTGTGACACCCACATGTAACAGAATCAAAACAGTGCTTATTAGCCCTACTATGTGGAATAAACTCTGATGTTTTCTGAGCCATCTATGTTTTCTAAATGTTGGTCACAACTCATTAAATAGATTTCACGACACATGAATTCATTGCAATTTTGGACAGATGGAGGAGCTTTTCTCCAATTCTCTTACCATGTTGTCCTACCTGTCTAGAGTGAATTCACGAAGTCACAATAAATCTAGTAGGCAGGACAAATGAGCCTTCTAATTGGAGAGACTGTCAGCCCATCTAAGTCACTGTAGTTAATATGAAAAATCAGAGGCACTCTTGAGAGGAAACGTGATCACAGCAGGAGAAAACCAGCTGTGCTGGCACCAAAATGCTCCCCCCAACGCCCCCCCCCCCACATAATTGGGCGAATCAGTCAGGTTTGAGTTCAAAGCTGTCAGTTTGAAATAAGACAATTTAATAATAATAATAATGGTGCTTTACATAGAAATATGAACAATTTTATTTTTCAGATGTTTCCATATCATTTTAAAACAGTCTTATGGGATGAACTAAACAGGTGTTACTATACCCTTTGTACAGATTAGAAAGCGAAGATGCCTAAAGGTTAAATGACCTGCCGAACACAATGCATGCATAATATTTGCACAATTTACTTTTAATAAATATCTGTAAAATGTTAGTAAATTATGCTGCACAAATTGAACACAGAACAAGTTAATAGTAATGAGAACTGATTTCTTGACTCTAACTCAGGTTTTTTCACCTATACTATGCTTAGTTACACGGAAAAGTAAACTCTCAAAAATACCTGTAAATTGGCCCTTTTTGTAGATCTGGTTTAAAAGAACCTTCAAGACATAAACAATATTATTTTAATTTTTGACTTGCATATAAAAATGATATATATGTGTGTGTATATATATAAATACATATATACATATGTACCTCAGGTTCTCCAATTTTTATTTTATACTTGTGTTTCACAGTTATTGACCATTGAAAATGGGAGAGCCAAACATTGCTTCCATTTCTTGTAGATGTGATTTTACTTATGGGAATGGATTTTGAAATAATCCTACCAATTCCTAAAGTTCCATGATTTAATAAAACATTAAAAATTTTTGTAGTGATCCTTTTACAAATCACAAAAATATGTGTATTTTTAAAAGACAATTCTTTGGAGCATTTATTCTTTTGTTAATTTATTCAACCAATACTTGAGAGCTCTTATGCACAGGTATGTGCAAGTTCCTGAGGATACAGACATGAATAAAACATTAGCCTTATTGTCCACAAGGAGTTCATTGTCTAGTGATGCAGAGACGCACAATTTGGTGAGCTAATAGCAGAGAAAAGGAACATGGGAACAGTACTCCCTATAGTGATTTTTCTCTGGGGGAAAAAAAACCCTACACCTTTTGCCTTTAGATTTTGGGTGGAATAAATATCAAAGCTGTATATAAAAAAGGCATAATAATTTCACTCAGGGACCTAATCTGTCCTGAAAAACAATACATACACTAGTAAAATAAAAATGTACCAGTAAAATAAAAATCAGGTCCCATAGTACTTACTGATTGAGTTTTTGAGACTACTACTCCCTAGTGAATATTGAGCACTAAGCTAAATTAATGATCACAATTTTGTTTGTTCGCAGTCCAAGTCCATTCAGTTGTCTTTTATTGCCCTATGAGCACTCACTGCTATCTTTCCAGGAATTTGTTCCATTTGTATTTACATTCTGTCTTTTGTTCATTTGTTTTCCGAGTAGGCGGGTCAAACTGCCCTGCTGTGTGGTTGCATGGATGAATAAATAGGCAGCTCCATGATGATAAATTCATCTCGCCATCTCTTGAGTCATGGAAAATTGAACTAGGTATAAAGCTGAGAGAAACGTGGTACCAATAATTTTGCACTATCCACAAGGAGCTGACCTAGTTAGCCTGAAATTTCTATGCTTCATAAATCTTGTTTCAAGTAATCATACCTCCCTCAGAAGAGAGTTGACTCAGAAATGAACACCCATGATCTCTGAGAACAGTCCTGCAGGGAGGTCAGGCAAGCAGGCTATGGTTTTGATTGAATTATTCCCATCCCCAACTAATTCAGGATTTAGTTCCAGATACATAGCAAAGGATCACATGCCTCCAGGAGTTACGGTCACAAGTAGGGTTTCCTTCCTCCATTACAAGGGCCTAAATCAACAATGTTGGCCTGATGGGCAGATAAGCTGGATGGTGGTCCTCCTTACTGCTTCCCAGCTGGTGTGCTGTGGCTGGTAGTGGGGGTGCTGTGGCTGGGGGCGGGGGGAGGGCCGGGAGTGTGTGCCCACAAAGAGGAACAGCTAGGTAGCTCTTGGGGCAGTCTGAGGCCCCAGATAGTTGTTTCCACAGTGCAAATTCTCTCTTATTTATGCCATGGTGCTTGACAAATATTTTCATTTTCCATGGGCACTATAATGAAAAAAAAAAAAAATGGCTAGAAAGCATTGGCTACATGCTGTGAGTTTGAGTGTCCCTAGTACACTCCACCAAACACCATCCTCTTGGCCTGTCAAGATGCTTGAAAAAGTACCATTAGAGCTTAATTTTTAAAACTGAAAAATATCTCTATTCTAAGTTATTAATATGAGATTATGACTTAGTAGCTCAGGTTATTTTCAACATGACAAATTACTAAGTGCACATTTTAATAAGTAGTAGGATGAAGATATTGGAAGGGCACTGGACACCAATGAGTGACTATGAACAAGGTTTTGATTTTTCTGGGCCTCAGTTTCTCCATTCTTTTAATGAGGATGTCAACCAGACAGTTTATAAGGCCCTTTCCAGGTTTTTTCAAGCCTATAATACCAAAAATAAGTTTTGTCTACATCTCAGGTTTTCCAATTTCCCTGGGCCTGACCCTGAAAGCAAAAATACATAGTCCTGAAGGCTTTAGACTGGCTTAGGAAAGGGTCTAATATTTGTATCTCTCTTTTTTTGTTTGTTTTGTTGTTTGTTTGTTTTAATTTACCATCTTAACTACTTTCTAATCATAAGATAGGTTTTTATTTATTTTTAGAGAGAGAAACATAAACACGAGAGAGAAACATTGATTGTTTGCCTTCTGTAAACACCCTGAGGCTTGAATCCCAAACCTAGGTATGTGTCCTGATTGGGAATTGAACCTGAAACCTTTTGGTGTATGGGACGATGCTCCAACTAACTGACCCACCTGGCCAGGGCTAATACTTGGATCTCTTTGTTAACTTAGAATAAGCTACCCTCACAATATCCTCCTGGATGACATGCAATGGCTTATATTGGCTTTCCTGATTCAGGTTTCTCTTTTCTCCAACTCATTACTCTCTTAGCACCACATCATTGTTACCACCTTGCTCAACAGCCTGAAAGTGTTTCCTGCAAAATATGGGTTTGAGTGTCAAGTTCTTCATCCTTGAATTCAAGACCTATTAATCTTCAGCACCAATTCCCCAAAGCAGTCAGGCTTCTTCTCTCTGTCCTCAAGTCACTGTGTCCTGAACTCTGCTCATTTGCTAGCACTCTTCCTTATGCCCACAGTGCCATCATATTTTGGAGCTGAAATTAAATTTACATTTTGCAACCCAATTTTCCTGCATCCTTCATGACTCAATTCAAACCCTAACTCTTTTATGAAATATTTCCTGACTCTTCCCATTCATCATCACCCCCTACAATGAATTTCACCTTCCGGGAATTCTGTTAAACTATAATACCTAAAAGTGATTACATGCTATCCGTTTCCTTTATTTGATGTCTGTTTTCACTAAAGATTCTCATGAGATCAATGTAGGCACAGATTCCTCTATTTCTTTGATATTTATTGTAGTACCTAACCACAATTGTGCTGGAAATACTAGACTTTCCAAATATACTTTTTATTTATTGAATACTAATATTCCTAGGTCCTGTTTCTTTCATAATTTCTCTTGTTTTCTTCACAGAAACAACTTAAAATGGGAGAAAAGAGCCTCGGGTAGTGGTAACTCTTGACAAGAATCAGAATGCTTCAGAGCCTGTTTTAGAAGGGAGTCATTAAGAAGGGTGTGGCCCTGGCTGGTGTATCTTAATGGTTAGAGCATCTAGCCATGCACCTAAGGGTCTCAGGTTTGATTCCTGGTCAAGGGAAGGTACTGGGGTTGCAGGTTAGATTCCCCGCCCCAGTGGGGATGCGTGTGGGAAGCAACCAATTCATGATGAAAAATATTCCATTTGTGATTGTTCTCTCTCTCTCCCTCCCTTCCATTCTCTCTAAAACTCAATGGGAAAAAATATCCTCAGGTGATGATTAACAAAAAGAAAAAAGAAGAAGAAGAAGGGTGTAGAGACTTTAGGGTAGCACAGTTTGAGCCACTTGGTCAGCTGCCACAGCAGGCCATGGATGGGTGTTGGTTCCCAGACAGTGATATTGTAAGAAACCAAAGGCACAAGGTAACCCTGCTGTGTGGCCTCATGTTCACATGCAGTTCAAGTAGTGGTAGAACACAAGTGTCACACTTCAATTCAATGACCATCTAAGTCAGCGAAAGGGGCAGAGGACATCCCACCTATGGCTTACAGATCAATGTAGCCAGAACTCCAGAATGAGAAAGAAGTAGGGACAGAGCTGCATATCGGGTGTTTGGTTAGTGCCCTGAGCTTCCACGGGCCTTGCACTTGGTTAGTACTCTGCAGCTGACATCTTGAAATTCTTATTAGATTTTTTTAACAAGATGTTCACATTTCCATTCTGCATTTGGCCTCACAAATTATGTGGCTGGTCCTGACCACAGATACGTGTGCAGAACCAAATGGCCCACATAGAAGCTTTAGGGAAGCAATGATGGGCCTACAGAAGCACCCCTGGGGTAGCAGGAGAGAAACATAAGACAGAGCAGCCAGGGAGTCAACAACGAGGAGCATTAGCCTTGAGAAACCAAAGGGACAGAACTGAGACTGGCCTCCTGAACTTTTGTAGGAGGATGGTGAATAGAAGAAAAGTTCTTCCTCTAGCCTCCATCCATAAGATGGAGGGAGGACACCCAGCTCTGTGCAAATATAAGAACTTAGAGAAAATTTAACTCACACCATTATGTGATTCTCATTAGCCCCAGTGGACCCGATTATCATAGCACGTCTTTCACTACTACCTTCAGACCTGTGAACCTACTGTGATCTCAAGGCAATGGTCACCTAAGGGAAGACAGGCCTCAGTTTAAAAGAAAAAAAAAAACTGGCTTGAGAGAAGAAAACCATAATATTCAAAAATAAAATAACTTTGAAAGCATTTACGCTCTCAGATATCCAGGGAGACACTTTGAGAGCTTATGCCAGACTTAGCCTCTCCTATATATTTTTTAAATTTTTATTTGTATTCTTTTGAAGAAGTAAAAGCAAAATTCAAGTATTTACCCAGGAAACATAACATGGCAATTGTATTTGGTCTCAGATAAATATATAGAAACACAGAGGAACCATCACACACTCCTTCAGAAAATCAATAAATGTTTGTGGTTGCTCCCAAGAACCAGCATAGTTGAGATTGTTGCACATAATAGACTCTCATGTGTATTTGTAGAGTGGATGAACTCTGGCCATCAGATTAGCAAGATTCCAGAAGCTAGGAAGTAGGCAGGAGTGAGACTAGAGAAGAGGCACAACAGAAGGAAAAACAAAAATATAAGTAAACAGTCTCCAAACCTCTATTTATTCATAAATCTGAAAAGAGATGAAGAAACAAACCATGGGGGGAAAAAAATGCCTGAGTTAATGTTACAACACCACTAAGATGAGCACTGATAATGGCCAAGCTTTATGAACATTTGTAAAAGCATTTTCCATGTGTTAACTTATTTAATATTTACAACAACCTATAAAGTAGCAAATATTATCCATACTTTAAAGAATGATGACTCCAAGGCACAGAGGAATTAACTGACTTGTCCCAAATCATACAGCTTGAAAATGAGGCTGAGCAGTCCGGCTCTAGGCCAAAATCCAATGCGATTCTTTAAGCCCAAGCACAGGCAACTACAAAGGCTTTGCCTGGCAGGTTTCACTGGGTAAAGATGCTCTGGCCACACCACACTCGCACACAACAGTGCATTATGGCTCTAAGGGGAGGTGCAGGCAAGGCTCAGTCCCCTCTGGCTAGCCATGCTCTTATGCATATTAGCTCAGGTGACTTCACTCTTCAGTCTGTTTTTCTGGGGCCTTTGGCCAAGGTCTTCTATAAGCATCTCTGTGCCACTCCAAGCCCTCCTCACCCTCCTCTTCCCCTGGCATCAGGGTCCATGAAACTACTGAGCCTTTTGTTCAGGGTTCCACAACAGTGAGAAGACGCCATGTCTGCCCTGATCCTTCACAAGCATACCATTCCATGAGGGGACGGGATGTGGAAATGGAAAAAGGAAGCACGGGAGAGAGAGAGAGAGAGAGAAAGAGAGAGAGAGTGGGAGAGAGAGGGGGGGGGGGAGGGGCGGAGAGAGAGAGAGAGACATGGATTGGCTGCTTCCTATATGTGTCCTGTTGGGGGACTGAACCCTAAATGTAGGTTTGTGCCCTCCTGACGGAGAATCAAACCCCACAATCTTTTGGTGTATGGGACGATGCTCCAACCAACTGAGCCACCCAGCCAGGGCCATTTGGGTTTGTTTTTAATGGACAGCTCCTATGTCTGGCAGCTCAGATCTCTCTCTAGCTGAGTTAAGCTCCTGGCAGAGGTCTGTTTCATTCTGGCTCCTCTGCTGACTGTCACTCAGGTGAAATAAGTGTGCTTTAAATGCCAGAGAAAGGATCTGAGAGGCTGCTCAGTCTTTTCTGAAGAAGCTCCACACCTGGGCTGTGACACTGGTGTTTGTCTTAAGGTGTTGTAGAAGGTGCAGGAGAGTAAGTGCAGGAATTCCCAGGGTGGTCAGTGCACAGATGCTGTGTACTCAAAACTCATTTGTTAAAGAATACCTGTTGTTGGCAGGCGAGGCTGGTTTCCTTCAGCCTCTATGCATATATAAGATCTAACTTAATAAAAATGTCATCTTTGTGATTTAGATGCTTTTCATCTGTCTCTCAGTATCACTGGGGATCCTGCTGTGGCCCCAGCCTTTGAATCAGGGGCTTGGCACAGAGGAACATTAAAAAAAAAATTGATTTTAGTGGAGCTTAAACTTCTGATGATTCAGTAGTCTGCCCGTTGGCTAAAGATAAAAAAATCAGCAGAAGACTCATTAACAAATTAATAGTTTCTCCTTACAATTCTATTACAAAGGATTATTTTTCTTAATTTAAGTTAAATCCCTTGCTTGTGCATTAGTCAGGGTTCTTTAGAGAAATAGAACCAATGGAATATATAGAAAGATACATAAGAGGATTATTATTGCAGGAATTGGCTCCTGTGGTTATGGAGGCTGAGAAGTCCCACATCTGCTGTGCACTGGCTGGAGACCCGGAAAGACTGATAGTGTGGTCAATCTGAGTCCAAAAACCTGAGAATTGGATGCTAATGGTGTAAGTCCTGATCTGAGTCTGAACGCCTCAGAACCAGGAGCACCGATGTTCAAGGGCAGGAGAAGATGGACGTTCCAGTTCAGAGAGGGAAGGCTTCTTTCCGGTACCTTTTTGTTTGAGTTGGGCTCTCCATGGACCAGGTAATACCTCATGTCAGGACATCTGCCTTACTCAGTTCACCAGTTCAAATGCTAATCTCTTGTAGAAACACCCTCACAGACATATCCAGACGTAATGTTTTACTAGCTGTCTGGGCATCCCTTAGCCCAGGCAACTTGACGCACAAAAATTAACTATCACGTCTTTTCATAAGGTTTCAATTACACAACTAATATATATTAACTTTAGAAAAATTAGAACTACTACTACTAGTAATTACCTATCCTCCAACTGTCCAGATAAATTCACTATTGATATTTCAATGTATATATACCCATGATTATTTGACTTTTAAGTTAACACATGTTGTGAATTTCTCCTATGTATAAATATTTATATATGAAAATCACCTGGACTTCAATTCTTAATTAATTTTAAATAGGAGATATGCATTTTTAAAATTCAATCATGTCAATAAATCAGGAACCCACAACTATAAGAAGTTAAGGAAAACTTAACTCACACCATTAAGTGACTCTCATATTCAGTAGGAGGCAAATAAGAATCCCTTGCCTGAGACTGTCAATTGTTCCTGCTTGCTGAGGCCGCCAGTCTATGCAAGACAGTGCCCATTCCTTTACCGTACCACCTGGACCACTCAGCTTCAGATAGCTGATCATCGTTGGCAAAAATAGACTTTGTCAGAAACCCTAATAATTAAACAAATTGGACCTTCTCTTTGCCCTTCCCCCCAAATCCAGGAAATTAAGAGTTCAATGCTCCTTTAAAAATACACCTATTTCAAGGAATATATTGATTAGGAGAGACAGTGCTTTCAAAAGCTTTAAATATATTCATATCCTAGGAATTTATGCTTATGAAATAAAAAGTTTAAACAGAAACATTTTATTAAAGGATTACTTATAATTACAACAAAAAAAGGACTATAAATTTTTAACACTCCTATAGTAGGATGCAAACATCAGCAACACGTTAAAATATAGAAAATATTTAAACATTAAATGACAAAAAAGTAAAGCTGTATTTACAAGCTGAGCTTAAAATGTAAAATAAAATGCATAACAACAGAAATCACCAAAATTTTAACAGGTGTTGCCTCAGAGTGGTAGGATTACAGGTACATTTTTCCTCCTTATATTATTATGCACATGTATATTTTTTTCTTTACTGAGCATATGTTACATTTAAGAAGAGACCAAAGTTGAAATTCCAATTTGCAATCAGAAGCTGGTCATTTATACCGGTGCTCTTGGAATTGTCATGTGCATATGTTCACCTGGAGAGCTCGTTTAAAACGCAGATTCTGATTAAGCCTGAAATTCTGAATTTCTTAGAAGCTCCCCCATTCTGCCTATGCTGCTAGCCTGGGCACCACACTTTGAGTTAGGTTTCATGTAGAATAAGCAAGAAATAATCATCGTAGATCCACTTAAATCTCAGAGTCAGAGCCTATGGAGCTTCCCTTGCAAATTCTTTTCTTTTTCTTTTAAATCTGAGTCAGGAAGTTTGCTTAATGGCTACCTAAATCTCTCCTGTTGCAACGTAAGCCTGTTTCTTTTCCAACTGTACTCTGCTCTGCAACCAATTTTAAAACCCGCAGTCCAGCTCATGAGGTTTTCTTCTCCAGGGTAACCTTCCTTTGCCCCTGTTTTGAAATTAAATTCCATTTGTTCTGCTCATGTTGGCACAAAAATTGTCTCAAGTTACTTTAATAAAACCATCACTAAAACAATTTTCTTGAGTAGTGTGATTATAGAGCTAGTAATTAGACTCCTTACTAAATGAATAGCATCGTTAGATTACATTTAGACAAGTACCACATACCCCATTCCATTTTAATCACCCCTTAAATGCAATCCTGTTTGTTTGCATGAAAGGGCTTTTAAAATGGTAGATTTTTTAAATGGAAGATTATACTACCTATAAAATTAGCAAAATTTGGCATAAACCACATTACTGATTGTGTCTACCTGTGGTGGCAGGGGTGGGGGAGATAGGAGGAGCTTTCCTAACATTTCCTCAGTATGGGGAATCCTATCACCGCTGCAAGTAATGCCAGAATTCACTGAAGTCTGCACTGGGAATCGCCTATGACATCTGCTGGGAACACGGTCCCACATAAAGGTGTACCTTTGAAGCTTTGCTTCAGCTTTTCATGTCATCTCTTTCATGCATCTTCTGTGATTCAGCAACCTCTGCAGGGGCCCTTGACTTTCTCTGCTATTGGTTTTAGTGCCTGGTTTTGTGTTTCATTCTGCAACCTATTTATTTTCTTTAGTTCCTCAAAGTCACCTGCAGTTTACTCAAAGCATAAACAATGCAGACTGCAGGCACCATGCTACCCTTGGAGATTCCCACTCTAATGGAGCTCTCTTGTAAGAACATGCACATGCCATCAGACCATGGTGCTCTGTACAGGGATAGATTCAGATGACAGAAAGATCCGCTGTATATCCAAGAACACCCAATTTTCCATAGAAGATAACATGACATTGACCTGTCTTATGATATTCAAAGGATGGGGCACTCCTATAGCCAATAATTGGCTGTTTAATTCTGCGCTACATTCTTTAGCTGCATCATTCCACTTGATTTGTCCAGTAATTCCTGTTTCCCAGAAGGAAACCCGAGGCTCAGAAAGGTTATATAATTTGCCCAAGTTCAAGCTCAGAAATGGTTAATCAAAGAGTGGAGACAATGCTGTCCTAACTTCATGGTCCAAATTCCTAACCCTTACATTCAATCACTGAAGCCAAGGCCAGAGAAGCAGCTGAATACTACACAGAGTATCATGCTTTCTGGTCTCCTGCAGTTTGGTGGGGAAAGTGTGGTGCCAAGAGTAGCTCTGAGTTCTCTAGGTGCTTCCCACTGGCTCTTCAATTTCGGGCTTTCATTTCCTTATGTACAAAAGGATAATAATTGTATCTATGCCACTTACATCTTAGGAATTGTGTTTGTGCAGGTGTATAAAATGAGATAAGGTCTGTAAAAGCATTTTGCAAAATGCTTTTGTTATGGCATGAAAATTATTATTATTTCAATGACTTAACCAGATCCAGCATATTCATTGCTTAATAAATTGAGTCCATCTCTGCAGTAATTTAAATGTCTTATGTAATATCCAGAAAAAAAGTGTTATATTTATTACATGTAAATATTTTCTATGTCCTATATTTAAATTAACTTATCAAAATGTTGTAAACATACAAGTAAGATGCTTCTGTAGATGTTTTAAGCCTTCTTTTACATTTTACTTTTTATCCTGGTTTCAATTTGCATGTTTCCCCTTCCCTCCTCAGTAATAGAATTACCATGTTCTTGGCTGATTGATTCTAGGAATTTGCTGAATGCAGCCAAACTATGACATATTTGCATTTTTAAGGCTTGAAATGCTCTTTCAGTTTTTAAAATTAGTTTATTTTGAGGAAATGTATGACTTCTTGAACTAATGGCAAATTAAGTTAATAAAATTCATACCTGCTATGGGCATGATGATTATATATCAAAGGAAAAATAAATCAAAGGCTAAATTCCACACTCTCTAATAGGTCACATTTCCCATTCATTGCAGTAGAAATATTTTCTGTTTGGGATTATAATATAGAGGCATAGAACAAATGATTCTCCCTTTCAAGTTACTTTTCTCTCTAGCCTTTTCTCTCAGAAGCTACTGCTGTTGACATTGACACCCTCCTCCCACCCAACCACACAGCCATCAAAGTTTTCTCACCACATCTGTTCACTATACAACATATACTCACAATATTGCAATTTCATCTTCCTTAGGAAATATGTTTAATTTGTTTGAAATTGTGTTGGCTGATAACTTGTGAACACCAATTACATTATTTTAATGAATTTGAAAAAAAGCTGGTAAGAATGGGACACAAGGCTGGAATTCAGGCATATTTTCCATAAGACCCTGCTGTATCCAGACTCTGGCACTATCTAGGCAACTGACCCCCTCACTCATATTACACTTGAAGTAAGGCCAATTTAAGAGGATTTCAAAATGTTATGATCTCTGATAATATTTATGAAACTAGATAGATTTGAGTTAGTAAACATTTTATGAAGATCACAAATCCAAGTCTATCTGAGGCTGGACCATTTAGAAATCTTGGGATAAGTTAACAAATATTTATTCTAATAGATGTGTATCTCATATATGTACTTTTCTTGAGCCCAAACTAGAATCTCTTATATTATACATTAGAGGCCCGTTGCACGAAGATTCGTGCAATAGGCCTTCCTTCCCCTGGCTGCCAGCACCAGTTTTCCTCTGGCACCTGGGACCCAGGCCTTCGCTCTGGCTGCTGCCTTCCATCTTCACTCCAGTTGGAGCCTTCAGTTTTCACTCCAGCTGGAGTGCCACTCCTGTAGTACCCTCCACCCCCCGCCCTTCCCCTCATAGCAAGCGTCCCACCCTGCCCGCCTGGCTGCTTTGCGCCTGCATGCATGCTGCCCAGAGGCCCAGAGCAGCTGGGGGCTGGGGCTGCCTGCCATATTTGTTGGGTTAATTTGCATACTCACTCCTGATTGGCTGGTGGGCATAGCGAAAATCAATACATTTGCATATTTCTCTTTTATTAGTGTAACCCCAAAGGAAACAATCTTCTGGTTTTCTAAGCAACCCTATCTCTAATCTAGAGGCCCTGAGCTTTCTTAGGATCTAAAATGAGTGACAGTAATTTTCTTGTTGTTGTTTACACTATGTATTATATTAAAATTTGCTTAGTCAGTGTCTTCGTAGGAATAAAACACTGATGGATGGCAAAGTGTGTAAAGAGATAAAGCATGAAAAACAGCCTACTTAGAGGGAAAAAAGTTTCAAAGAGTAAGTTTCATCTGAGATGCAAAGCAAATTACCAAATAAAGAAAGATATTTGGACGATCTGTACTAGGGGGTAAAAATGTTTAGTAGAAATATTTCTGGCAAGTATACAAACAACAAAAGATCAAAGGAAGAATAGCATACTAGCTTAGAAAGAATATTATAAAAAATGGGTGGTCTCCAGAATTGAAATAAAATCAATACAATTTAATTCAAATGTAATAAGTATTAGCTTAGTAAATACATGGTGTGTGTGTGTGTGGGGGGGGGGGTCTAATATTGAATACATTGCCCTGACCTCAAAGAATTGATATCTAGAAGGTATAATTTGGAATATTCATAAATGAATACAAAAACAACTTACAAGATAATAGAAAAAAGTAATTGACTCTTGCAGAACTGGATTTGAATTATACTAAGTCCCTTAATTATCTTCATCTGTTTCCTCAGTGTGTATGGGGATAATAAGTTCACCTAGCCAACTTGACCATTCAGAAATGTTGTATGTGAAAGTACCTTTTAGTGTTTAGTCTTTTTTTCTGAGAATAAACTCATAGGCAGGAACTGAGGTGCTCAATGAATGACTGGACAAGTGAACATAAAAAAGGTGCCCCTGGAGTTTTCAACAGGGTGTGTGACTAGGGAAATGGACTCTAAGATAGAGCTTAATATTTCTGTGAAGGATGGTGAATGGGGGAATTCCAGAGGTGTGGGAACAGAAAGTGAGGAGTATATTCTGAAACTTTGATTGAAGTGCAGAATACATAAAATTAGTGAGAGAAAAGAAAAATTGTCTTTATTTAGGTAATGTGAAACCATTGTTTTTGAGCAAGGCAGTGACATAATCAGCACTGTGTTTGGAAAAATAGAATCTGGAGATAATATGAAGTAGGTTGAAAGGGTGGTGATAGAGAAGTCAGGAAAATCATCAGGAAGCTGTAGTCTACACGGGGAACAACAGGGTCTTGAGTTACTGAGGTGGAAGTAGCAGTGGGTATTACAGGAAAAGAAAAATTTGGTAAACGGTGCTAGGTTTTGCTTGGACTGCCTGAGCAAACGTGAAGGAGGACTGTGATAATGTTAATGGTAACAGTGACAAATATCTATACAGCCTTTTATAATTTACAAAAGTAGGTAAAGGTCATCTGACAAGGCTTGGATGGCTGGGATGAGTCTCTACTTCTGAGTAAATGTTTTGGGTCATCAGAGCTCCTCATTAAAGAGGTTGAATAGCAGTGTGTAAGTGGATTATAAAGAAACTAACCTCAGAGAGAAGAAATGGGAGATGATTAAAGTAGCTAGATGGTAGCCATAATTTAGTATAACTTAACTAAAATGTGTAGATAGGTAGTGAAGAATATACAACTAGTGCATGGTTTGGGTACATTTATCCATGCAATTTTAATATTTACATTGAGACATAAAAAATGTTACTGCCTATGTCCATACAACTCACTTTTTGTCCAGCTAAGAGTTTACAACCCAATTTGATACGTTGACAGTGGCCACTGAAAAGAAAGATGAGTGTGATGTCTTCTTACAGAACATAGTTGTTCACTTAATATAGGAGTTAAACTGGTGAGTAATCAAAGATGATACTAGGTTTTTTAGTTTGGGTGACTGGAAGAATGCTAATCCCATTAAGAGAAACCAAGAAGTTGAGAGTGGTGTACAGTTTTGGAAATGTTGAGTTTGAGGTGATGATAGATAGACATGGAGATAGAGAAATGCAATAGAAAGCTAGAAGTTTCAGAGCTCAAGGGGAGGAATTGAGCTGGGTGTGAAGACTAAGAAGATATAGCATGAAAACTGTAGTTGAAGTCAGAGGGGTGATTAATTTCCTGAATTAATAAAGCAGTCCCCATGATGGTCGATGAAGAAGCAATACTCATCAGCCCATCCTGGTTCCAATGGTCCCGATGGGAGAAGATAGATTTCTCAAAGTGGAAAGAACCTAGGCCTGTTTCTTTGTATTCGGAAGTAAAGGGAGAATAAACAATGATTTAGTTGATTTAATCAACTTAGCCTGCTAAAGCAGATAATTAAACCTCCTCTGCCACACTTCTATTCTCTTCCACTTTGTACCTGAATTACTCAATTTGTGTGGCTCTATTGATTAAATATCCAACTCCCCTGCTTTGGATGGGATACAATCATGCATAAGTCTTAAAGGAATTTTCCAAAGAATTTAACCTGATTTCAGATTCTAATAGCATGTGAAGTGAACCTAAATTATCAGAGCTTAATTTTTTAAAGACTGCTTTTACACATCTCTGATTCTGTTCTAGGCATTATTGATCACTATTTTATCTTTTGTTTTATTTTTAGCAATGTAAGATAAAAGTTTATTTTGAGAGAATTCAAACACTTGTAAGAGTTGCAAGCACAGAACAAAACAAAACAAAACAGATAAACTTATTTTCCCTTGAATCAGTTGAGAGTAAGTAGCTAATCTGATTCCTCATCACCATCAAATACTTAAGTGAATATTTGGTACAAATAAAAAAATTCTGTTATATAAGCAAAATACAGTCATCAAAATTAGGAAGTTAACCTTGATATATTACCATCATCTAATCCTCTGACCCAATTCAACATTTACCAATTGACTCAACAATATCCTTTATGAGAAATGGATATAGTTCAGATCACACATTTCATTTAGATGTCATGTCTCATTAATCTCCTTCATTCTGGAATAATTCCTCAGTATTTGCTTAATTTTCAAGACATTTAAAAATCTCACATACAAGTTTAAGCCGTACTTGACGACTCACAGTTACTCTGTAGAATATCTCTCACTTTCCAATTTTTCTGTTGTTTCCTATTGATTAGGTTCCTATTGACTAATACATATCTCTGTATTAGTCAGTCTTTTAAAAGTTGAATATATTAAAAAAAACATTGTAGAGGTTGCATCATCAAGATTGTTCTCTATACTATCAGAGGGATAGATATTGCTTCAAATTGAAATGGAAATAATTCTTATACTGAAAGGAAAATTATTGTGTAAATGATCAAAAACTAAGAAAGATGCAAATCATAAAGCTGTAAACAATATTCTATAATGCAAAATTTCAGGATTTTTGAAACTGAGTAGGGAAGTTACTTGTCAGGAAGATTATTGTTTCTTACCCCATGATTTACATATATTGTAATGTGAGGGGTAACATTTCTTGGTGGAAGGAAAAATGTAGAAAAGAAGACTGGGTTATGCTCTTGTGACCTTGGAGAAGGCATCTGACCTGCTTTGGTATCAATTATTTTACACATAGATGTGCTAGAATATATCCATATGCTCCAAGGAAGGCCTTCAGGATTTGCTTTGGGGAGAAGTGACTTAGCTTTACCCAGGATGGCCTCTTGCTTTATTTATGTTTCCCTTCAGGGGTATTTTTTTTTCTTTTAAATAAGAAAATGTTCAACTTAAAAATATATATATTTGCAAATCTTAGACTAGATGCCCTCTAGTTATCTCTAAAATCTGTGGAGTCTAAATTATTATATCTTGATAGCCTATCACTGGTGCAATTCATCTTCCAACCTGTCAACAATTTTACTTCTTCACAGAGATGCCTAAAGAATAAAGTCCAAACCCTATAAGCCTTGCATTCAGACACAATATTGTTCTATCTTAAATTTCAAGCCTCCATTTCTGATATCTCACACACAAGCTTAAGTCATACTTGACTACTCACTGTAATGTATGTTTATGGTTTTTTTTGCCTTTGCTTCTACATACTGTCCTTTTAACCTGAAAGTAGCTTATCTCAAGTATCCATCCATCTAGCCATATGTACATTTAGCAAATATTTACTGAGTTTGCGATGCATCAGGCAGGTATTGTGATAGGTATTAAAATTATCCCAACAAAGTATATATGGTTCCAGACCCTAATGAAATTCCACTTATCACCTATCCCCAGAAGGCTTAGCTCAAAAATCTCTCCACAAAGCCTCCCTTGAACTCCATACTCTTTCCAAAGATTTTCTTGGCTATTGTTAGCCCTTGGCATTTTCATATAAATTTTATAATCAGCTAACTAATTTACAAATAGACACATGCAATGTCGTGGAAAAGCATGAACTATAAATGAATTTAGGGAGAGATGTCCTTTGTACAATGTGAGTCTTCCAATTTATGAACGTCATATGTCCTCCATTTATTTTGATCTTTTATTTCTCTCAAAAATGTTTTGTAGTTTCAGTATACAAATCTCACATATTTTTACAATATTTATTCCAATGTATTTAATGTTTCTGGGTGTTATTACAAATGATATAACTAAGATTTCATTGTCTCTTTCTTGCAGGTCTATAGAAATAGAATTGATTTTCTATACTGACCTTCAATTTAGAGACCATATTAAGTATGTTTATTATATTTAAGTTGTTTGTAGATTTCTTTGGATTTTCTCCATACAGAATGTATGTATAATGCCTGTTTTATCACTTCCTTTCCTATTATTGTGTTTTCTTGCACCATTTTGATTGGTTTGGACTACCAGGACAATGTTGGATAGATGTGGTAAGAGCAGGCATCCTTACTTCTTTCCACGTCTCTAAGGGGAAAGCTGTCTATTTTATCTTTAATTTTCACCTGAGTAAGTCTCCTCTGGTCTGCTCCTCTCCTGAGGTCTAGCCTCCCAAGCTTCCACTGAGAGCCTGTTGTACCCACAGACCCCTACTTCTGGTGAGTGCTGAACTCCAACCTTTGTGTCCATAACATCTCCAGACTGCAGAAAACTCCACTCAGCCTTTAAAATCTGTTCAGCTTAGCTTCTCCGTTTCCTCCCGTGTGCAGTTTCAGAATTCAGCAAATGTCTTCAGGAGAAACCAGTCCTGTGCTGCAGGCTCTGTTTACTAGTAGCCCTATAACTCTTCCCAGGTACAGCTCAGACTCTGAGTCCCTTGCCCTCACCCAGAATCCACAGGGCCCCTGGATAAAAAGCTGTTGCAGTCTCCCCCTTTAGAAACTTAACTACTCTCTAGGCCTTATTGATTAAGCAGTTCTTGGGTGTCTTTAAAACAGGTGACTTTGAGATTTCATATGGTTTACCTAGTTGTTCTTAGGGGAAGGTGGTTTGCTGCAAGTGTTCCATGTAACTCCAAAGCAAAAGTCCCATTGTAGGTTTTTAATAAATATTTTCAAATTTCTCTTGGGCCTCAGCCTTGGATGACAGATGATCAAAAATGAAGTAAACACTAGAGGTCTTCTGTCTGAAAAGCAACCCAAAGTTTATTCCCAGAACTGCAATAATGAAGGGCCAGCCAAAGGAACATGTTAACTTTGGATGGCTATGAAGGGAGAGGGCAGGCTAAAAGACTGGCGTTTATCTGAGGCCTTGAGAGAACCAAATACTGCCTGCCTTTGAATGCTCTCCTCACCATTCCCTCAGTCTGTTCGGGCCACACAGGGACAATTGGCAGACGAAGCCAGCTCATCACACTGGAAACTGGAAATGACCTAGTGTACTGGCTCCATTGAAAAGCTCCCTGCCTGCTCTGTACTACAGACAAGCCATCTGAGCTTGGGAATAGGCATCCCGAGATGGATCCAAAATGGTTATAAAAAACCTCCATTAATAAAAAAAAAAGGGGGGGGATAGTAGGGCAATATTATGTAAGGAAAAATATCCTATAAGTAAATTACATCTAGAAAATTTTTACTTTACCAAATTAATTTTCCTTTGCAATGCTAACAGCAAGACGGCCATTAAAAACACACATGGTGTCTAAATAAGACAAAGGAAAATCGTATGAACAAAAATAAAAAGGATCCCAAATCAATTACATAGAAAAGATTCCTTTATTAACTTGTGGTCGAGAATATATTTGTATATTTTCAGAAAACAACCCCAAGACCAGATGGATTCCTGCAACAGAGAGGAATTGACAGGTGTGCTCCAACCATGAAGACAAGAGGAAAAAACAGTCCAGAGATGGAAGACGCTGACAACACCTTGCCACGCGAGCAGTCAGCAGCTGTGCACCGCTGCAGGACCAAACCAGAGAGGGTTGGACCTGCATTGCCACCATGTGCCCACCATCCAGATATCATTGCTGACATGTACACATAAGGAACTATTAGACATTGAAACGGGGACTCAGAACTGTTGGACATTGAAACTGGGACTCAAACATTTTTTTGTTTTGTCTTGTTTTGTTATTATATGTTTATTTCTAGTCTGCAAAGGCAAAGCTTTTTAAAGGAAAGAAATGGTGGGAAAAAGATACAGAGGCAAAGAAGCATTGAACAGACTGTCAAACTACATTGGGAAGACAGGGGAGGTTGGGCAAGGGGGGCTGTAAGAGACCAACCGAAGGACTTGTATGCATGCATATAAGCACAACCAATGGATATAAGACACTGGGGCAGGGGGGAGGGCAGGCAGGTGAAGGCATGTACTCGGGGTTAGGAGAGGTCGCGGGGAGATCAATGGGGGAGAAAAAAAGGAGACATATGTACTACTATTTGTAATACTTAAAACAATAAAAAAATTATATATATAAAAATAAATTTAAAAAATGGTTATAAGGGTAACCTGTCCCTGTTATTGCTAGAGGTAATTTTCCTGATCTGATAGGCAGGCAAGATTTCCCTGTCAAAATTCTATGTACATGACTTGTAGTCTTAAATACCCTTCCCAAATAGAGGAAGATGATTCCTTGATGAAGTGTATACAAGTGGCTGGCACATTTCTCTTCAAAGTATACAGGTTACCTGGCTTTAAACTGCTGAGGCTTATATGGGTTACATTCCAGCAGCCATATATCCCTCCATATAGTGTCATAACTCTCTGCTTTTATCTGGCAAGTCTTTTTAATCATAAGCTAAGTCCCTGTATAAGTGGTAAAGTGGTTCTTCTTAGGATGTGTTAACTTGGCTATGAATGTTCAGTGCTTTCTACAAGGGTGGGGAAGGATCCAAGTTGTGTTTTCTGGACAATGCATAGCAACTGCTCCTTCATTCAGTAGTCTCTTGGACATCCCAACTTCAACAGGAGTCTTTTCATTACTGCAAACACAACTGAGAATTGAAACCATTGGAGGCTCAGGAGTGATCACTCATCTGGGACTTAATTTGGAGGGATTCTCAAAGGATATCAGATTGTGGATTTGTCATTTTTTAATTTTTATTATTTTTTATATTTTTATTGTTTAAAGTATTACATATAGTAGTACATATATCTCCTCCCTCCCCCATTGGAATTTGTCATTTTTTTAGTGAGGATATCAAGGAAAGGAAAAAAAAAGGGGGCCCAGCTGGTGTGGCTCAGTGGTTGAGTGTAAACCTATGAACCAGGAGGTCATGGTTCTATTCCCAGTCAGGGAACATGCCCGTGTTTTGGGTTCAGTCCCCAGTAGAGGCCATGCAGGAGGCAGTGGATCAATGATTCTTTCTTGTTTCTATCTCTCTCTCCCTCTCCCTTTCTCTCTGAAATTAATAAAAAATATTTTTTATAAATGGGGGAAGCCATAAAATGCTCACTGGTATTTTTTGGAAATATTTGTTGTTCACCTTTGTTCCAGTGCCCTTTCATATTTCCCCAGATTCAGCTACTTGTTTCCACTTTAAATCTTGTGTAAGATTTCCTTCTCAGTAAAAAGGCCAGCATGAAAATAATTTATATTCATAAAGTCGACTCTGATGAAGACAATCCCCAGGGCTTCAGTGCACTGCATCCTGAATTAAAATGCTTTAGACGTTCAGGGTTTGGGCTCGTGTGTCTCTTGGGATGTCATTAATAGCTTATGTATATCAGGCTATTTTCCAAATTCTGCTCTTTTGCTCTGATAAATAAATGAAGAAATCCAGTTGAGATACATCTGGAAGGCTTTAAAAACTGGAAAGATTCTCATCTGGATGGATGGTTTAAGTGTGATGCTGCTTAAATTTGGGGCCTAAGGCTGTAGGACCTCTCCAGGCCATTTCCAATATTTGAATTTTATAATGCTATGAAAATCTAACCAACAATCCCCTCAGGGATAAATTTCAAAATTGGACATGATGTGAAAAAAAAATTCAATTATTTTTTTTTCATGTACTAGAAAAGTCTGAGCTGGGATTTTTAAAATGTGGCTTCTTGTCCCAGTCCTCCCCTAATTAATGAGTGGCTTTGGAAATTCACATAACCTTTCTGGGCCTCAGTTTCATTACCTGTAAATGGGGGTTCACTTGATAATACCCAATGCCTCTTTGAATTACCTCCCTCCCCATAAAGTCTTTAATTCTTTTCTTATACATCTGTCCTCGTCCCTCCACACTCCCTTCTCATTTCCTAGTTCTCATTCTAATTAATGCCTTGATCTAGCATCTCCTCTGACTATCTATGTGACCTTAGCAAATTACTTAACCTTTTTATGCTCTGAAAAAAAGAGTAGTACTATTGCCTGCTTCACAGAGTTGTGGTGAGGATCCAATGATTACTACATGGTAAGTAAGCACTTGGCTCAGAGTAATGAGTAAGTAAGTGTTAGCCAATAGTCATCATTTTCCATAGACCGACTTTGTTAACTCATGAGTATAGTTGATGCACTTTAAAAAAAAACATATTTTAATGATTTTTTTTACAGAGAGGAAGGGAGAGGGATAGAGAGTTAGAAACATTGATGGGAGAGAAACATCGATCAGCTGCCTCCTGCACATTTCCTATTGGGGATGTGCCCGCAACCAAAGTACATGCCCTTGATCGGAATCGAACCTGGAACCCTTCAGTCTGCAGGCTGAAGCTCTATCCACTGATCCAAACCAGTTAGGGCGATGCACTTTATTTCTATATAAAAAGAGATAGAGTTGGAGTTATTCTTAGCAAAAGTAGTCTCTACTATTGAAAAAAACAAACCTATTGCATTATTGATCCCATTTCTCTTGCCTCGTCTCATGCAGTTTATTTAAGAAGCTCTGTACAGTCATGCAAACTTCAGTATTTCTCTCTATCTATAACTCTTCTATCACCCTTATGCAAAAGCACAGAATAAATCATAAGGCTCATATAGGTTCAGAGACCCTGGCAAAAATATCCAAGCTTGCATCTGTCTTTGGCTCTTATAGGACCACTGTATGGGTTGAAATTATCAAATTCAAATATAGCCATATATATATATATATATATATATATATATATATATATATATGAAGTGAAATACTAGAAAGACTGGATAATACAGTTTTAGAGAAGTAGATTGAAAAATATGTTTATAGTTTAATTAGAAACTATAAAATTCCCAGCTTGTAAATGCCCAATTTATAGTTGTATGAGTTTTGACAAGTGGATGCACTTGTGTGCTCTGTGCTCTAATCAAGATGTAAAACAGCAACCCTAGTCAATGTCCTTCCTTGATCAGTGGCAACTATTCATTTGATTTATCTAGATTAATTTTTTTCTGTTCTTGATCTTCTCATAAATGTACTCTGTCTTGTTCCTTTTACTCAGTATCTTGTATTTGAGATTAATGCCTGTCATTGCAAGTATTAGCTGCTCCTTCCTTTTCAGTGCTAAGAAATTAGTGTGCCATTATGTGCATATACTATTAATTTGTTTATTCCCTTTCCTGTGGATGGATGTTTGCACTGCTTTCCTTTTTGCTATTAGGAATAAAACTGCAATTAATGTACACCTTGACTGTTAAAGTGACATTTTCCTGAACTAAAGTTTTCTGTTATGTGACTATATTTTTTAAAGTGAAAACTTTAAAAATGTATCTCATGGTCTTTTCAAGTCTTCCTTATTTCATGAGAATTCCACCTCCTTTCCCCACATTACCAATCACTCTCTTTTTTTGAACTGCTTTTGTATGTGCCCATGTGCAAACATGAATGTTTTGCACAGTGCCCTCAATCAGCTTGACTATTTTAACATTTCCATTTGTTTCTTGTGAATCAAGCTTTTCTCCTTACTTGGTGACACAGTTTCTTATATTTCAATCACTTTCCAAAGGGCAAAGCATAATTTTGGACACTAGACATACTGACCAAGCGTGTATTTTGTGCTAATTGCTTTGGTTAGTCTTGGCCATTGACTTTGGAGATAGTTAATTTTGTAGAAAGAGGAAACAAAGACCCAAAAGGATTAGATGAACTGTTCCAAATCAAAGCCCAGATTGCAATTCCCAGTCCAGTGCTTCTGGGCCCGATACCCAGAGTTGACTGTGCAACATGTTCACTCAGAATTTTTATTGCGTATCGTTTCTTTCCCAGATAAGAGAACAGGCCTGCTGAAATCTGCTTTGTGTATGTACCCTAAGTATTCTCCTTTGCCTAAGTGGAATGTGTTACCTGAAAACATTTGTAAAATTACCATTCAGATTATGTTTTCTTCATGAGATATGTGAAGACCTGATCATGCTCATTGTCACAGACCAGATAAGGGCTTCTAGTCCTGAGATGTTGTGAGGTGTGTGTATGTGTAAATGTGTGCGCATGTGTAAATGTGTGCGCATGCGCGTGCGTGTGCGTGTGTGTGTATGTGTGTGTGTGTGTGTGTGTGTGTGCGCGTGTGTAATGAAACCTCCATAAAAATCCTAACCAAAGGGGTGCAGAGAGCTTCTGGGTTGGTGAACCGATGGAAGTGTTGGGAGGGTGGGGCTCCTGGAGAGAGTATGGTGGCTCTATGTCTCTTCCCCCATGCCTTGCTCTATGCATCTCTTCTGTATAGCTCTTCCTCATTTTTGTCCTTTTATAATAACCTAATAAGTAAACATTTTCCTATAATCTAATAAATAAACATTTTCCTGAGTTTTGTGAGCCATTCTAGAAAATTACCAAATCTGAAAGGGTAGCTGTGAGAACCTCTGATTACAGCCAGTGGATCAGAAACATAAATGAAAACCTGGAGTTGCAACTGGCATCTGAATTGGGGGCAGATTTGTGCTTAAGCTATGGGTCTGCACTAACCCCAGGTACTTAGTGTCAGAATTGAATTGAATTGTTGGACACCCAGTTGGTGTCTGCTGGAAAATTGCTTAATATAGAAAAACTTGCACATTTACAGTATAGAAAATCCTGAGTGTAGAGGGAAAAGGCAATGCTTGTTTTCTTACATAAAATGTATTATTACATAATATTTGTTATTCTTATATCCTGGAGGTAACAGTATATCTCTCTGTTCTTCCTACTCACTTCCCTCTCTCACATGTCCTTCAGGTGCTCTTCATGAGCTCAATGCTCTGCATCCTGACGGCTCAAAGGTAAAGTCCATCCAGGTAAGAGGCTCCCTCCTTTCATGGGCTAGCTTCTGGATTTTCCATGTCATTTGGACACAGATTGGGGCCTCCATCTGTCATTTCTCAGAAAACTAAAATCTGCTGCAGTACTACTTATTGTCCAATAAAGCATCTTTTAATTTAAAATTATTGAATCACCAATCACTCTCCTCTGTTCACTTAAAGCATAGTCGGTTTATTACCCTCCACAGGGAACATAAACCTGAACAAACTGGCAGTTTCAAGTAATGTTCCCTGCTTATATTTCCTGACCAATTTACAAACTGAAAAGGCAGAGATAGCATGACTTGGCTGGGATGACCCAGGTTTCATGTGATGATCAAGGAAGGATTTCTCTACAAGGGATTTACCATCACGGCATTAAGGGGGAAAAAATGGTTCAAAACAATGAATATCTTAGGATTTCTTATACTAAGAAGTGATTTACATTGTTGAGATAAATAAAAAGTACATATCTAGCAACTAGGTTAACTCCTCTCTCTCTCCTCTCACTGTCTTATTATCTTTTTGGAGGGTAGGTGACTGACAACGTTGGGAAAGGTACCAGCATTTGTGTGAACTTAATCTCTGGCTCTGCCTCAACTTACTCAACTAGCAATGGCTACATTACAAAGGCAGACTAGACATGACGTGATGATAGCTGCTGGGGTTATTCAGCAAAGTCATGGCCATGCTTTCCCTAATGCATTCCTCAGGGTCATAGAACGACCCAAAAAGTAAACACATCTGCTTCATTAGGCTTCTCTGAGAATGGGGCCATTCTTAGCAAATGTGGCTCCAAAGCCCTGAGACACATCAGCTGTATGAGTGCACTGCAGAATAAATTGATTCATGGCAGATTCTGGAAGACTCAGCAAAGAAAAATTCAGTACTGGATTAGCACAGCATGGAAATACTAATTTTTCTTAATTGTTTTGTTTAGCCAATTATTAGTATACCCTTTCCTCATATATTTAAGCCTGAAAACTATTTTTGAGTGTTATTGTAGGATCTAATAAAGCAAAATATATTGAATAAAAATAATAATTTTGACCATTGTCATCTCAAAATCATGGAAACTTCCAATAATAGCACTTACAATTTCTCAAAAATGAAGCTCACAGCTTCTGAACAATTTCAGTAAACTAAGAATGACAATAAGATAGAAACTTTCTCCCCTTCCATGGACTACCATATATCTTAGGCTGTGTTGGTCCTGCAAAATAGGGAAACTTTGAGATTCAAGTGTGAACTGGTTATGTTGAACATACATGGCTTCATCATCCATCAAAGAGATTTAACAAAATATCCTGAAAACCAAATGGCTCAATGAAGCCATTAAATCCTTAAAAGTAATGTAAAACTTTGTATTCATCCAACACACTAAATCCTCATTGTCATGACTTAATATGAAAAACAATTGCCCACTTAGCATCCAGGAGATGACTTTCCTTTGTAATGCCAACCTGCCAGGTTTATTCAGTGTTTGACTATTATTCATTTACTTACCCAACAAACATTTTTGGATGTACATGATGCTAAGTGCTAAGACTGCAAAGATGAATAAGGTACTGTTCTAAACCTTGATGAATGGTTTTCCTGGCTATGATTTAAGGAGATAGATTTCATTCATTAATTGTTCATTCATTCATTTGTTCACCTGTTTATTAAACCACTGCTTCTTAAGGGCTGACTCTGAGCTGGCTTTTACTTTGCTGAAAGGGGAATGCAGTCTACAGACAAGAGGTAAATTGTTTAGGACATGTAAAAGCATTTGAGAGGTTGGTACTGAGGGTAATCTATAAGAGAGGATGGGTAATGTAGCTATTTTCAGAAATAAAATCCAAGGAAAGAACAGAAATGTTTAAAGATGATGTTAGGTAGTGATGCCTTGTATGATTTAACTTTGTACTTTGTTTTCTTAAGAAAACGTCAGTCAAATCTGTTTGTCCACCAGTGTTTTAGAAGTGCATTTGTTTTATGCAATGCTGAATCTGGCCTTAAAGTAGGTACAGAGTGACACTGAAAGCCTCCCTAAATGGGTCCAGGAACCATCTATTACAGAGATAAAAGGCAAAGCCAGAAAGCCAGTGGACATCCTCTAAAACAATTCAGTGTTGAGGCTGCCAGGCTGATAGATTTAAATCTATGTATCCTATTCGTTCTGTTTTCCTGGAGCATCCTGATTAATACAAGAGAAGTTATAAACCACTAATCTGTATAAAAATATCCTGCAAACAATAAAACACTAACCTGCAGGATTAATAAACTTACTGTGATAATCATTTCACAATATATACATAAAAATCAAATCAGTATGTTGTACACCTTAAATTAATACAATTCTATTTGTCCATTATAGCTCAATAAAATTAAAAAATAAGAACAAGTCAAAGGGTTAAATGAATTCCAGTAAAAATATTTAAAGGGGGAAAAAACTCACTAAAAAGAGCAAAATTCAAAATTTTATTGTTTAAATGTGTAGGCTTCTAAAATTCCAAAATTTGGTAAATTCCAAAATATAGAATACTTATTCCTTGACATCCCCCCCCCCCAAATGAGGCACTCATATGGATTTTGAATTGTATTTCCAGGATATGGAAGAGATTCCTACGTTAGAATTCACCCAGCAGAGCAGTGAGTGTTGTAACGAGAGTCATCAATAGTCCTGATTGGTGGTTAGTGGTCCCTGCAAAGCAAGCCATCTGTCTGGCATTGTCTTTTTTAAAAATATGTTTTATTGATCTGAGAGAGAGAAAGGGAAGAAGGAAGAAATGTGTAGAGATAGAAACATCGATGAGAGAGAAACATCATTGATCGGCTGCTTCCTGCATGCCCACTACTGGAGATCCAGTTTGTAAACCAGGTGTGTGCCCTGACTGGGAATTAAACTATGACCTCCTGGTTCCTATGAGATGCTCAGCCACTGAGCCACACTGGCGAGGCTGTCTGTCTGGCACTGTCTTGAACAAGGCTGCAGTTCTGCATCACACATGTTGCACCCCTCTGATCATCTTTTCATTTTTCACCTCATTTATACATTTCTTGGACCTTTTAATAAAAAGTCCATTCAGCAAATGTTTATTGCATGGCAGCTTGGTGCCAGAATCTGTGCTAAATGCTGGGGAAACGTGGATGATCAAGAGAGAAAGAGACCCTTAGAAATAATAGCCTAGTAGGGGAGAGAGAAGGGCAAAAATGATTGCTATTAAATAATAATAAATACAACTGATAGTGAACTTGTATTTATTGAGCAACCACTGTATTCAGCATCTGCAAGAGGGATCTGTGGTCTATCTACTTATTTATGAGTTTGGTATACTGATTACAATCTCTAGATGAATTTAATCATGTGGGAGCAGACAGAAAATATGTCAATAAGATGCTGTACAGCAGTTAGGTAGACTACAAGTTTAACCCATGGCCATTCCATGTGGTTACAAAACTGCTTTAAGGAACTATGGCACCCATACGATTGTCAGCTGATTTCTCAACAGAAACTATGCAGGCCAGATGGGAGTGGCAAGAAATATTCAAAGTGATGAATAGCAAGAACCTACAACCAAGATTACTCTGTCCAGCAAAGCTATCATTCAGAATTGAAGGGCAGATAAAGAGCTTCACAAATAAGAAAAAGCTAAAGGAGTTCATCACCGCCAAACCAGTATTATATGAAATGCTGAAAGGCATTCTTTAAGAAGAGGAAGAAGAAGAAAAAGGTAAAGATAAAAATTATGAACAACAAATACATATCTATCAACAAGTGAATCTAAAAATCAAGTGAATAAAAAATCTGATGAACAGAATAAACGGGTGAATATAATAGAATCAGGGGCATAGAAAGGGAGTGGACTGATAATCCTTGGGGGGAAAGGGGGGTGCGGTGCAGGAAGAGACTGGACAAAATCATACACCTATGGATGAGGCCAGTGGCGGGGTAAGGGCATGGGGTGGGGTGGGGTGGGAACCGGATGGAGGGGAGCTATAGGGAAAAAGAGGAACAACTGTAATAATCTGAACAATAAAGATTTATTTTTTTTAAAAAAAAGGAACTATGGCAAATCAAAGGTTTTTCCAATGATCAGTTTCTCCCTTCCATGTGGGCTTATTTGCCAACATCTAAGTGTTTTCTTACAGTTTCAACTCTGAATTTCAATAAGTGCTAGCAGGAAGTGACAGGACTCTAAGAACAGTTTCCTTCTGAGGAAAACTCTTCAGGGCTCAGAAGAACTTAAAGCTGACTAAGTAGGTCTGTGCCATCTCTCAACAAAGGAAAGGGGAGACAATGGTTGAAAGTGTGCTGTGTTAATATACAGACTTATTTCTCCTACTCTAATCTGAGGGGACTTGGACATTTCTGGGTCAGCTGTTCAACCTTGTAACTTCCACTAAGCATAGGGAAGAGTGATAAGACATCCAATCATGGTAACCAGATGAAGAGGCAATTGCCTTCCTCACTTGCCCTCTCATGAGAGGGGTCAGCTGCCCTCATCTGTTTAATAACCAAAGGTTGGAGAGAAGAAAGAGTGTTTGTACCAGAGCATCAGGTGGGAGGTGGACAATCTCTGTGGGTGTTCATGTCAATTATAGAGAGCCCTGTTTTAAAACTGTCACTTTGGAGGATCCTAACCACTACAACTAAATGGTGACCTGGATAATGACACTATTTGTATGAAAAAAATAAAAGGAAGAGTGGTGCAGAAATATTCTCTAGGGTCCTGTTCAGAAAACTTTACCCCACAAGAAAAATCTATTGTCATTGAATTTAATCGGGCAAAAAATTACAGTAAAATAAAAATTCAAAGGAGACAAGAATCTCTGATATTTGATGAAGCCTCTGCTTATCTTAACTGGATGGGTTCTGAGGCCATTTCTTTCATAATGTTCTCTTCTGGAGCGCTTTTTAAATCAAGGAGAGTACTTGAAGATTCTGCCCTGCTACAACCTGCGCTTCTTGATGATAGCAACCTGCCAGTCTTGTTCATTGCTGCACCTCCTAGTCAGAACCTGGCACTCAGTGGACACTCAAGAAATATTTAAGTGAATGAATGAATGAATGAGCAAATTATGGCCTTTTGAGGTACTGATGCTGTCTTAACTACCATCCTGATAGCTAACATCATGAGGGCTTACTGCAATGCCAGCCAGTGTACTAAAACATTTTATAGACAACCCTCTCTTTTAATGAAACTTTAAAAATGTATTGTCTTGCCCTGCCCGGTATTGTTCAGTGGTTACAGTGTTGGCCTGAGTACCAAAGGGTCATGGGTTTGATTCCCAATCAAGGGTTGCAGGTTCAATCTCCGACCCCAGTTAGATGTGTGCAGGAGGCAACCAATCGATGTGTCTCTCTCACATTGATGTTTCTCTCTTTTTTTCTCTCTCCCTCTCTCCCTTTCACCCTCCCTTCCACTTTCTAAAAATCAATGGAAAAATATTTTCGGGTGAATATTAACAAAACGAAAAATGTATTGTCTTCCAAGACCTGATGGCTAGCCAGCAGGAGAGTTCATTTGTTATACAGGTGGCTGTGAGTCCAGTGCACAGGACAGAACATCCCAGTTTTTCTTTCCAGGTTGCAGCCCCCATTGCTCACACCAGGATGATCTGCACATCCACACACTATTCGTTCAGGGAAGCGGGGCACCTCTTTTGGATCTTTATAACTTACGCATCTTAATATCTGTAGTGCTTCATAGCAGTTGACACAGAGAAACACTGCTTAATTAAACTTTCTTGAAAGCATGTCACAAAATGAATGCAGAGATTATTTAAATACTTCCTGTGTGGGACATACTGGTACAATTTTGGTAGCTGGCTAAAAAGGGCAGAAGAATGTGGGAGGGGAAAAAAAGTAGGTAATAAGGTAACCACTCTATTTATCTGGCCTAGGCTCTTTGTCCCTATCTGTAATTCACCTTTCAGCCTGTCTTTCTTTCGATCATCTATCATCTGTCTTGTTCTCTTTCATTATACCTATACATCTATCTATCTACCTGCTTATCTATCTGTCTGTCATAGCATTTCTGAGCAATATGATTAAGAGCACTAGGGTTTTAAATGTGCTGCTTCCTCTGTCAAAGCCTGAAATGAAAAACTTACTTCTCCATCATTTGTTTTACAACACCCGAGCTTCTCCACTCAGTATCTAGGTGAGGGCTTAGCAATGGTTCATAACTAAAATATGAAAAACTTCATTGGTTCTGTGATCTTAGAAAGGGTGCTATAGTCTGGAACAATCTCCCTCACTCTCTCTCCAACATGATTGTTTAAGTTGAAAAAGCTCTTCTTCCCTGCCACTTGGAGCCCCAGGTCTCCTGGACACCCAATCCTAGTGTGAGCTCTAATCAAAAAATCCCTGGCCTTCCTACCTACTGCCCAGGGACAGAGACTGGCTCTCTGAATAAAGGTGGACTTCTGTGTGGTAACATGACATTGGGAGGACTTTGGAGAACCAGAGGTCATCTTTGGGGAGAGACACAAGAAAGTGGGGGACCATCCATAACAACTTAGCATGGTCTTAAATTTTCCAAGGTCCCTGGTGGTGGCATCTGGCTCAGTTCTCCTTGGTGAGCACCTACCCAGGAGTACTAGGTCCCACAGGTGTCCAAGTTTCATTTAAAATGTTTTCAAACCTAGTCTGGCTTATGTGATCTCCATGAGGACCTCATGTGAAATGAGAGAGAATGAAAACAACATTGCATTGCCACGACAACCAAACAAAACTCTGAAGTAACACAAAGGGACGCGCAAGAACATGCAACCCAGGCAAATGCTATGGGAAAACAGACAAGTGCCAATGGAATTTCTCTTAGTGAGGAGTTGCAATAATCAGTACTACCACTAGCACCAATATGGCCGTGTTCTTTTGGTAGACTTTCAAAAATGTCCAGTAGAACCTTAAGCACATATGCAGGTAAACTCAGACAAGAGAACTGAGTGACTTTAGAGTTAGTATAGACACATTGTAATTCCACAGGAGTGTAATTATCTACTCTCCTGTAAAATACCAAGTTTAAAAGAATACAGGGCATTAAAATAAAAATCTAGCCAATTTGGGGTGTATTAATTTCCTAGGGCTGCTGTAACAAAGTAACAAGAACAGAAGGGCTTGAACAGCAGACATTTATTGTGTCACCATTCCAGTGGCCAGAAGTTCAAAATCAAGGTGTCAGCAGGATGCGTTCCTGTTGGCTGTAAGTCCATCCTACCTCTCACCCAGCAGGCAATCTTTGGCATCCCTGACTTGTAGTAGAGTCACCCTGATCTCTGCCTTCATCGTCACATATTGTTTGTGCGTGTGTATATATGTGTGTTTGTGTGCGTGCAAATGTTTTAGATATTGCTGTTTCATGATAAATTCTAACCCCGCAGCCCCTGCTTCCCCATTTGAGCTTATTCTGATAGAATTTCTGCTCTGACTCCCAGACTCACTCTTTTCATGTTTATAGAGCGGGCCAGGTACCAAAATTTATCACTAACAGAGTTTCATATGTACATGTGAAATAGTTTGTAACTTATAATTGGCATCACAATCACAAAGTAATCAAAGTGCAGGACTCATTCATATTTTTTAAAGATTCTGGAAAACTTATAAACATTTTACCTATTTAAAATTAAATTTCTATCTATAAATGCTACATAATGTTGATTCCAAAAAGTGTTCTTGAAAGCTGATAGCTTTTGATGATTTTGGTTCTATGTTTATAAAGACAAATAGGAATCTTTTCACATTTTTAAATAACAAGTGACTGCAATAGTCAAATGAGGGGCTCTGAGTATCCCTATAAACAGAGTGACATTTTAATCCCAGGGTAATTAGATAAAAATAGACAGGCCATCCTATTTCTTTGAACTGGTATTGCAATAAGAGGACTATCAGGATTAAAATTGGTTAAGCCTAAACTGTTGGTGTGTTTTTTTCTCATTTTTTTTTCTATTTTGCAGTGTTAAAACTTAGACTTATTTGTATCAAATCTTGTAACAAAATATTGCTATGAAATGACACCCATTAGCATCTGATGGTGAGCCTATCCATTGGCCCAAGAATACCCTGGTTTAACTGAACAACCCAAAACTGCCTGTGTGATGAGTTTGGGGGCCAATGTTAGCAGCATATGTCACTATGTCAGGCCAGAGTGCTCAGATGAGCAGTTGTATGGTGGCTCAAGGCTCTAAGAATAAATATTCCAGCCAGCAAGGTGGAACTGCACGGCCTCTTCTGATCTAGCCTTGGAAGACACACAATGTCACTTCTGCCACATTCTGTGGGCCACTGATGGATGGCTGAGGCCAGCCCAGGTTCACTGGGCAGAGAGGGGACAATTAGTTTCCCACTTCTCAGTGGGATGAGTGTCAAAGGATTTGCATCCATCCTTAAACCACATGGTTAGTTTTCTAAGACAACTACCTTGTCTCCCTCAGTAGATACAGTAGGCAAATACTGAGAGCACTGAGCACTCCTCTGGGATGAAGCCATCACAGTGAATGCTTACTCTGCACCACCATTCTTACAGCACCTGAACAGAGTTTCTGAGAAGATGGTAGCTGGGAGGGGCAGGATTGTGGGGGCATAATAAATTCATTAAATCATGTTTTCCCCCAAGGATGTTTTTCCCTCTCCAAATTAATAAAATATTTTCCTGAAGGTTCTCTTTCAATCTCCAAATATAATAAACATGAACATTTTTATGAGCAAGCCAATATTTGCACAAAAGTTGCATGCTGCAAATAAAGCAAAATGAGTTTCTGTCTGAAGTGATTGCATAAAAAGTAGTCAATATGCTTTAACTTTTTCTAAAAGTTTCATTTTCTTTTTCTAATACTTTTCCACAATGTTCCAAATTTTTCTAGACACTTTTTGTTCCCTTTTTTCTTGACAAATAACTTCAAAACTTTCTACAATGAGTTTCAATATGAATTTCTTTCCAAAGCAAAAACAGATGAAAAAACACACACAATCCAAAATTTCTGTTCTTTTCCAGCTGAGAAACAGCAAAACTGATTATGACCCATAATTAACTGATTTTTGGAATGGTGACCAGTTCTTTAACAGCATAATTTAAGGAAATCGTATTTTTTGAATTTACTTCTAGAATAAAAACTTTGACATTGTTTAAAAATTTTTAAGATTATTTTTAAATATTGGTTTGCTTTCCAAGAAGATTTGAAAACTTTAAATATAAATTTTATAAACTTATTTTGGATTTTTATCAATTACTGTTAAATTATATTAACTATCATTTCATAAGACAAGAGAAAAATTTGGGTGCAAAAAATAACAAAATCAAAAATTGGACTATTTTGACTTGTAATTTAGGTATTGCTTTTTTTAATTTTTCTTTTCTTTTTTTTGTTAAGTGCTAGTATGTTGTGGTTGGAGCTAGCATACATGTAATTGTTCTATATATTTTTTTCTTAAATTAGAAAAAAATCAAGTTAAAAAATCTCTAATAATATATAGTTAAGATACAGAAGGGATAAAAAAATACATTAAGGAAGTAAGAATCACTTTTCATGTATGTTCAGTGATTATGAGAGAGCTCTCTCTCTCTAAGCTTAACTCTGAAGGAATTTAAATGCTATGAAAGAAGTAACCACAGACTCAGAATTCCTCTTCTGAGTGAATGTACTGCTTCATCAGGTCTGCTTTCAGTGTGCCCACTGGTTGTCTGACTGGCAAATACCACCCACCCACCTCCCCTTTGGGGTTAGAAATTTTCCCTGTTTTACTCCCTGACTCCAAGATGTTGTCTCCTGGCATACAGGTACACATACAAATCTGATCTCTGAAATGTAAATGGAATTTTAAAAACTGTTTATTTCATAAAATAAATAAAATAGAAATCAATTTAATATATTTATTTAAAAACAGTTTCATTATTATTGCTATAATAACAACAATAACAAGACTAGCATTTATTGAGTGCTCATCACAGGTAGATACCTTGGTTTTTGAAAGTTAGCATTCCACCACTTTGCTTTTACAAAAGACCCATGTAGTCCCTGTTTTTGCTAATGAAAGAAATCCAAAGAGAATATTATTTTATTTTATTATTTACTTTATTTTAAAAAGGCAAAGAGCAAACATAGCATTTAGCATTTGTTTTTCAGGCAGCACACAAAACAGGCACTGGGAGTGGCCTCGCCAAGCTCCTTCCCTAGGAACCATGCTCAGCATCTCAGCATCTAGCCTCAGAGCTTTGAGAGATGTCTGCAAGCATCTGTGCTTTATCTAGACATGTTTTGTGCATCCTTTAGCAAGATGTGTCCTCAGGTATTAGAAGTTTAAGAGAGCTCTAAGTACATTTGGTAAGATTTGGTAGGTTATTTTAGGGGTCTGAGAATATTCTATGTTTTTTCCATATAAATTAATGGTAATTATTTCTTTGCTTTACCATTTTGATTTACAAAAGGTTTCAGCAGAAGGCTCTACTTTAGGATAGAGGGGGAAACCTATATATGCTGTGATTTCATTTGTAGAAAATTAAGAATATTTAGAGTGGGGCAAAAGGAGGTTTACAATTGTTCATATAAAAATAATACAATAATTAATAAATATTGGCCAATATTCCTGATGAATATAGATACTAGAATCCTCAAAAGAAAAAATGAGCAAACCAGATTCAGTAATATAGTAAGACGATCATACACTATGATCAAGTGGGATCTATTCCGGGGATGCAAGGATGGTACAATATCTGCAAATCAATTAATGTGATACACCAGGCAAACAAAATGAAGGATAAAAATCACATAATCATATCAATAGATGCATAAAAAGCATAAAATCCAGCAGCTATTTATAACAAAAAATTCAGCAAAGTAGGAATACAGGGAACATACCTCAAAATAATAAAGGCCATATATGACAAACCCACAGTCAACATTATACTCAATGGGCAAAAACTACAAGTGTTTCCCTTAAGATGGGGTAGAAGACAAGGATATCTGCTTTTACCACTCTTATTCAACATAGTACTGGAAGTTCTAGCCACAGCAATCAGACAAGAAGAAAAATTAAAAGGCATCCAAATTGGAAAGAAAGAAGTAAAACTGCCATCATTTGCAGTTGACATGATACTGTATGTAGAATAGAGAACCCTAAAGATTCCACCAAAAAACTACTAGAACTGGTAAAGAAGCAGGATAGAAAATAAATACCCAGAAATCAGTTACATTTCTATTCACTGATAATGAACTATCAGAAAGGTAAACTAAGAAAACAATCCCATTTATAATTACATTTTAAAAAAAAACACAGCAACCTAAGAATAAATTTAACCAAGGATGTAAAAAACCTGTACTTGGAAATTTATGACATAAGAAATTGAAGAAGAGCCGTACTGGTTTGGCTCAGTGGCTAGAGCGTCGGCCTGCGGACTGAAGGGTCCCAGGTTCGATTCTGGTCAAGGGCATGTACCTTGGTTGTGGACACATCCCCAGTAGGAGATGTGCAGGAGGCAGTTGATCAATGTTTCTCTCTCATCAATGTTTCTTTCTCATCGATGTTTCTAACTCTATCCCTGTCCCTTCCTCTCTGTAAAAAATCAATAAAATATATTTAAAAAAAGAAATTGAAGAAGATATAAAGTGGAAGCATTTATGGTTATTTAATATCTGAAAAGGAGGCAAGAACATACAATGGGGTAAAGATAGTCTATTCACTAGATGGTAATGAGAAAATTGGACAGATACTATGCAAAAAATTAAACTAGACCACCAACTTACAACATACACAAAAATAAACTGGAAGTGGATCAAAAACAAAAATTCTATAAGGAACCATAAGCAGTAAAAACTCTGACATTTCCCATAGCAACATTTTTTTTCTGATTATCTCCTCAAGCAAAGGAAATGAAAGAAAAATAAACAAATGGGACTACATCAAACTAAAAAGTTTTGCACAGCAATGGAAACCATCAACAAAATTAAAAGACAATCCACTGAATGGGAGAAGATCTTTGCCAGTGATACATGGGATAAGGAGTTAATATCCAAAATTTATAAAGAACTTCTATAACTAAATACCAAAAAAAAATCCCCACAAAAAAACAACAATTCAATTAAAAAATGGGGAAAGGACCTGAATAGACACTTCACCAAAAAGGATATACAAATGGCCAATAGACATATGAAAAGATGCTCAATGATCCTATTTATCAGAGAAATGCAAAAACCACAATGAGATATTAGCTAACACCTTTCAGAATGGCTATCATAAAAAAATCAACAAACAACAAGTGCTGGTGAGGATGTGGAGAAAAGGGAATCCTCATTCACTGTAGTAATGCAGATTGGTGCAACTACTGTGGAAAGCAATATGGAGCTATCTCAAAAATTAAAAATGGAACTACCTTATGACCCAGCAGTTTCACTTCTGGGAGTTTATCTTTAAAAAAACCCCAAAACACTAATTTAAATAATTATATGCATACCTTTGTTAATAGCAGTTATTTATAGCTAGAGGCACAGTGCATGAAATTCATACACGGGGGCGGGGGTGTCCCTCAGCCTAGACTGCACCCTCTCACAGTCCATGAGCCCCACGATCAATCGCCCCAAAGAGGTAGGCCCCGCCCACCCACTGTAGCACCACAGCGGTAAAGCCTGGGCCTCCCTCTTTGGGGTGATCGTGGAGCCCCTGATTGATTGCCCCACTGCCGGTGGCCTGGGCCTCCCTCTGCAGGGCAATCATGGGGCAATGGTTGGCCCCCGACCAATCGCATTGCACCTGCCTTGGCTGGCCTGGTGCGAGTGGGTGTCATAGCACAGTAGTCCAGATGGTTGTTTGGCTGTTCAACCATACATTTGATTTGCATATTATGCTTTTATTATTATAAACTAGAGGCCCAGTGCATGAATTTGTGCACCAGTGGGGTCCCTTGGCCTGGTCTGTGGGATCAGGCTGAAACCAACTCTCTGACATCCCCTGAGGGGTCCCAGATTGCAAGAGGGCATAGGCCAGGCTGAGGGACCCCACTGGTGCACAGTTGGGGCTGGGAGGGACACTGGAGGTTGACCAGCCGAGGAGGAACAGTGGGAGGGCCCCAGGGCATGTCTGGCCTGTCTTGCTCCCAAAGCTGGACCCTAAACTAACCTACAGATCAGAGCGTCTACCCCCTGGTGGTCAGTGCACATCATAGAGAGCAGTTGAGCAGCCTTAGCATATCATTAGCATATTACTCTTTGATTGGCTGAACAGCTGACCGGACAACTGGAGACTTAGCATATTAGGTTTTTATTATATAGGATAGCTCAAACTTGGAAGCAGCCCAAGTGCCCATCCAGAGATGAGTGGATTTAAAAAATCTATAGTAAATTTACACAATGGAATAATAGCCATAAAAAAGAAAGAAATGTTACCTTTTGCAACAGCATGAATGGATCTGGAGAATGTTGTACTAAGTGAAATAAGTCAGTCAGAGAAAGACAAGTACCATGAGATGTCACTTATAGGTAGAGTCTAAGGAACCAAATAAACTAACAAACTAAATGGAAATAGAATTGTAGATACAGAGAACAGACTGACAGCTGTCAGAAGAGAGGGGTTTGGGGGGCTGGGTGAAGGGCTTAAGGAAAAAAAACTCTCATAGCCAGACAATATTATGGTGATTGCCAAAGGGAAAGGAGGATGCAGAAGGTAGGAAAGGGTAAAGGGGGGATAAATGGTGATGAGAGGAAACTTGACTTAGGGTGGTGAACACACAATACATTATATAGATGATGTATTATTGAATTGTACACCTGAAACCTATATAATTTTATAATATAAACCAATGTCACCCCAACAAATTCAATAAACAAATTAAAACATAGTTATAGAAAAAAATAATAATACAAGAAAAAACTGATTCCTGTAATCACAATTGTAAACCTACTTTTGTCCCATCCTACATATCTGTAAAAAAAAAAAAAAGGACCTCTGAAAGCATGCATAGCTCTATCGCTTAGCATACCAACTATTAACCTGTTGGTAGGTATCATTTTTACTTGTTTCCAATAATAAATAAAATAATGAAATCACTTTACAATGTTTTATAACCTGCTCTGTTCACTTCGCACAATGTGAGTTATTTCCTTTGTGTATAAAAATCCTTCCTTAACAGTATTTTCAGTAGCAACATCACAGGCTGATTTATTTAACCGATGCCCAGTCACCAGGCATTTAGGTAGTTCTTAGTTTTTGCTATGACCTACACAGCCACAATAAGCATTCCTAGAGCAATATATATTTTTTGCATAACAATGATTTCATCATTAAATTTCTCCAGTTATAGTAAGTTTGAAAAGTCAGAGAAGACGTTAAAAATTCACCTTTTTGAGGGACGTTTTTACATAACAAGAACCAAATCCCTTAAAAACAGATTAGAGGATTTTAGGCATTACCCATTGAGTTAGGAGAGTTTGTTGGTTTGTTTTATTGGCACTAAGACTGTGCAGCGCCCTCCACCTCCCTCCCCCCCCCCCGAAAAACACACTGAATCCTGAAACCAATCTATTCCAACTACTCAGAAGGTCAGCCTTGGCAGGAAAAATACATTGGTGGAGGAAAGTCCATTTGAGAAATGCAGTGATCTGGGAGAGACAATGCAGAAGTTCATTCTCTCATCTTTCTTTGGCAAAAAAGTCAAATTCTCACTGCTGCCATCACTTAAATCACACCTGATATTTCTTCTCTATCCGATCCATGTGAACATCTGTCAGGATATTCCTTTATACACCCTGAAGGATGTTAAGTCATATTTGAATATATTCCCATATGTTTCAGATTTATACTGAAAATTCTATAATTAAGTAGAAAATTCTTAAGTATTTCTGAACCAAATAAAACACATTTATCTGATTATTATAATGGCAAGATATTGTTTCATTTGCAGAAATGTTCATGAATACAGCCAAACAAGTGTGGATTATTTTTTCCATTGATGTTATCTTTCTAACAAAACCAAAAAATGTTTAGGAGAGCAGAAGGCAGATTTGGCAAATAGACATTAATTCTTCCATCAGAAACTGAATATATTCTAGGGATTCTCTAAGATGTATGACTTTTCAGAAATTGGCACCCTCCATACCTCATTCTCTGGATCACAGTCTGATTTCCATTTCTGTCGATACAATAGTGGTGGTTTCACATTATGGTTGGCCATATTCACAGTTGGTAAAACCCTACAATCTAAGTGCCTCCAAAAGCTCGTTAACTGGAAAACCTATAAACCCAAACTCTTACTAACCTCTAAATCATGAACACCCCACCCCCAGTAATTTTATTGTCAGTAAAATATAGAGACACTTGTACAATGGACCCATATTGATTTCAAAATTATTTAAAATGGCACTGTTTCCTTATTTCTGGCTTCTCCATTTCTTTTTAAGATCAATAAAAAATACTGAATAATATGACACTTCTTTTTTAAAAAATACCTACAGAAATAGTGTTTTTAGAGAGGTTGCAATAGCACCTTTACTGAAAATTCTTTAAAAATATGAAGATGATGTTCTCTCTGATTTAAGAAACTGTTCTTAATGGAAAGATATACTATTTGAATCCTTTGAATATGTATTATTATATCTACTTAAAAGGAAATATATATTTCTAAATAATCACTTATAGTTTAAATATCTTAGTATATGTCTCTCTACCAATAGCTATACCAAAATTAATAGATGTATAATTCAACTTAATTGTATAAAATGTTTCTAAAAATTAGTTTTTCAGTTTGGAGTTGTCTTCATTCCCTCCAAGCTACAGCTCCCTTCCTTTCACTGTCTTCTTCACCCCAACACACAGACACACACCCACATTCAACCATTGTTAAAAGGAAAACATGAAACATGCTGGATATTTATTTTAACTGCTGACATTGAAGAACTAGAACATGGGTACTCTGTGTTATTTCCTTTCCTTAGACCAGATAAAACACTAAAATCTTAACTATTAATTAACTTAATAAGTATTTTGAACCTCTTATATTAGTTGGCTTATTCCTGTGTTTAAAAGAACTATCTTAGTGGTGCATTTATTTCCTGCACATATGTCTTTGGCTCAACTGGGGCCCTGCTGCTTTGGCTTTAAGCTGTGAGCTGGTTCAGGTGGGCCCCACATATCTCTCAACCTCGTAGTGTCAGCAACTACATGAGTCATGTTCTTCTTGTGGTAAAGACAGAGAGGTTCAAGAAGGCAAGGATGGTTGGAGCCTGGACTTATTTATATCAACTAAAATTCAATAAAGTTTTATGGCCAAAACCAAGTCAAGGTGCAGGGAAATATTCCTCATACACCATGGGCTCAAAGCAAGTTGCATAGCCAAATGAACATCAGTATGGCAGAGTGATATTGTGAAGGCAGGGGAAGAGATGAATATTTGCTGAACAATAAATAGCCCAATTTATCTCTGCCCCACCCATGCACTTTGTTTCATACTGGAAATGGTAAACAAAACTAGCTGTGCCATCACATGATCTACATTTTAGAGGGCGAAGCAGATAGTAAATAAATAAATAAAGTTAGGTGGTAGTTACTCTAATGGAAATTGGTGGTGGGGGAGGGAGGTTCTCATTTAATAGGTGGTCAGGAAAGTTTTCTTAGGATGAGATATCAATGAATTGAGAGGACTAGCCATCTGTTAAAAGAGTTTTCCAGCCAGAGTGAACAGTCTGGAAATAGGCCTTCAGAAAGGAACTTGCTTGACATCTTTAAGAAAGAGCAAGGCAATTGGGTATGTCTAGAGTATAATGAGTATATATAGAGTCCTAGATTACATGATCTTATTCAGGGTGAGATGGGAAACCAATCATGGCTTGAGATCAGGTGAATTCTGAGTGGAGAGAGGGACAAAATGTGAGGATCTATATGAGTATTTCCAGCTTAATGTAGCTAGCCACTTGGAGAGATGGAGGTACTTAGCTAATACAAATTGTTTTTAAATTCAGTCATTAATCTCTAAGATCCAAGGTAAACATGGTTTTGCTGAAATATAGTCCTCAGTTTGATTTCCATTTTCACAATACAATAAGATTCATTCTGTTTATAGATTTTTAAAAACTCACAAACTGATAAATGGATCCAACTGCTAAACTGGCTTCATTTTTAGAAATCTCATGAAATATCTAACAATCAAGAAGATGCCTTATGGAAATGACTTCACAGAACTCATCTCCCATTGTTTGATCTTCCTAAATAGCTGTGTAATCTGCTTGATACCCCTCCTAGGTGAAGGAGCCAGGAGTGGAGTGAGATTTAGTGTAAAAATGTGCTTCAAGCCCTTGCTGGTTTGGCTGAGTGGACAGAGTGTCAGCCTGTGGACCAAAGGGTCCTGGGTTCAATTCCCATCAAGGGCACATACCTTGGTTACAGGCTCCTCCCTGGCCTATACCTGGTCAGGGCTCATACAGGAGGCAACCAATCAATGTGTTTCTCATACATCGATGTTTCTCTCTGTCTTTGCCTCTTTCTTCTACTCTCTCTAAAAATCAATGGAAAAAATATCCTTGGGCAAGGATTAACCAAGGAAAAAAATGAGCTTCAAAACACCCTACATTTTTTAAAATGTGGGGTAGGGACAGTTGTAATAGCTGTGTCCACAATTCTGATGCCAAGCCTGCCATCCCAAGTCCCTGCTTTATTTCTTTGCCATTTAAAAGGAAGTTTAATCATCTTTTACCAAATTTGTCTTACATAGCCAGGGGATTTCATAGATAGGAAATAATAAATCCCTAGCAACACAGACTCCTCACAGATGGTAGCAAACAGGTTTGAAAATATTTCAAAACCTGCCCTAATTTCCATTCCCCAAATGTCTCTCCCTCTCAGCATTTATTATAATAGCAGTTTCCTTCATTGTCTTCCAATGGTTCCATTTTGGCTATAATTTATGCTTCCTTATGTTCTAAAACTGTATCCAAATTACCCACAAAACACGGGCAACTCCAAAAAAGAAAACTTGTAGCATTTTGAAAGTTTCCATTCATCTTATTGGTTGGAATATTCCATTGAAGACAACGACAACAAAAAAAGGACATTCTTTTTTTAATGCAAATTTCTCAGTAGAAGAGAAAAATGCTTGCATCAGGTTTATGCTAAGAAAAGTGAAAGCTCACCTCATTCAAAGAAGGAGGATTTTGTTTTTGTCTGGCACACAAAACAAATGCATAGCTTGTTATTGAGAAGAGGCATTGTATAGCAATATAATATCTCACACACACACACACACACACACACACACATACACTGCATACACTTTACTATTGTTCACCAAACCCCTTTGCCTTTACCTTATCCTTTGAACCTAACAACATTCTTATGATGACAGATGGGCCCATGTTTTTGTTCCCATTTTACAGAACAGAAAACTGAGGGCGGTGATGGGGGAAGGGAAACAGAGGTATTAAGCAGCTTCTCTGAGATTACACATCTGGAGCTGACAGAGCACAAACCCCCAACCCTAACAAGCTTTCTCTTTCTCATTTTTAACATTTGTTTTCTCTTGGATTGCAAATTAATATGTATTTGCAATAAAAATGCTTTGGCAATATGAAAACACACATAGAAGAAATTAAAAGCTTTACATAGTTCCAGCACCCAAAGGAAAGCATTAACATTTTGCCTGTTTAAGCATATAACTACTATTTCTTATTACATGCCTGGGATCATTCTTGGCATACTGGTTTGCAATCTTTTTTACTTAATGGCAATTTAGTAATCCATCAAAATAACTGAGCCATAATTAATTTATCCAATCCTTTTAGTGGATTGTCTCTTATTTTTTTTCCTGTGAGAAACATCCTTGACATAAATTAGTGCAGGAATGCCTAGGGAGTGTAGAGTCCTCATTCTTTTTCCATAAGACACATTTTTAGAAGTGATTTTGCTAGATTTAAGGGTATCAACCATTCTAAAACTTTAAAAGTCCATACTAGGTGACTCATCACTAAATTTATTGCTATACACGCTGCAATCACTAGGGGTCTCACATCCACTTCCTGGACCCTGGACCTATCCAAACGCTCTTTCTCCTGGAGTTGGCACCCCTTTCAATAACATTTTCCACTTTTAAACGGAACGCATAAGGAGATGATAAAGGTGGGGTTCTCTGAGGATAAAACACTGCTCACAGTATCTGCCAAGGCTAAAATAAATCAGTTGCTCTGGTCACTGGAATGGCTCAGGTTGGAGGTGACTAATGATGTGTTCTGAGAGTCCCATGGAAACCCATTATCCTGTATACATCATGGAAGCCAAGTCTCTGCCTCACCCCTTCCACCATGTAAGGACTCAGTAAGCAGAAGATTATCTTTGAACTAGGAAGAGAATTTCTACCAGACACCAAATCTGTGGGGCACCAGCCTCCAGAACTGTAAGAAATAAGTTTCTGTTGTTTATAAGCCACTCCATCTATAGTATTTTGTTATAGACTCCCCACATGGACTAGGAAAACTGTCCCTGTACACAATTCTTTGGAGCTGTGTTTTCCATACTATTAATTTGTTTAGCCATAGTGGCCATTAAAGATGAGAAATGTCAGAACAACCTCTTCTTCAAATTTCTCCCCCCTGTTGCACCATTTATTTACTCATTTATTTACTCATTTTTTCACTTACTTATCTCTTCATTTATCCAACAACTATTAAGTATTTACTATGCAGCAGTTTTAGGCTTTAGGGACCCAGTGGTGAATGGAACCCTTCTGGAACTTACATTCTGGTGAGGAAGACACTATCAACAGATTAGAAAATAAAATGCAAAATACTAAATGTCACAGTGTGAAAATTCCAATGGAGAAAAATGAAGCAGGGTAAAGAGAGAGAGTGTCTTGTGTTTGGGGGTGGAAACGGCAAGTTACGTAGGTGGTCAGGGAAGACCCTCTGATGAGGTGAAAACTGCATTGACATCTAATGGGAGTGATGAAGAAAACTACATAGTACTTTAAGGGAAGAAACCCTCATCCACCTTGAACACAAATTGACAGTGGCCCTTTACGGCTTGAAGTAGAGTCCCTGACCAAAATTTCACTTGGTCCTCACAAATTCACTGATCAGAAAGATAGGTAAAAGAAAAAAAATGTCATATATGGGGACAAAAATATTCTTTCTTGCCCTGGCCAGTGTACTTCGGTTGGTTGGAGAATCCTTTTGTGCACCAAAAGGTTGCAGGTTCTATTCCCAGTCAGGCAAATTCCTAGGTTGTGGGTTTGATCCTTGATTGGGACATGTATGGGAGGCAATTGATTGGCATTTCTCTCTCACATTGATGTTCCTCTTTCTCTCTCTTCCTTCCTCTCTCTTTAAAAAAGTTAAATATATATATATATATATATACATATATATATATATATATATATGTATATATATATTAGTATATCTCTTTGGGTGAGGACTTTTTTAAAAATTCTTCCTCAGTAGTTTTTTAAAAGTGACTCAAACACATTGTCTTCCCCATGTTGGACCATTCCAAAGAGATTTTCATTAAATCAGTGTTGGCTACCCCATCTCCCCTCATACACACATGTCCAAATCCACCCAATTACACAGATTCATTAATGCATTTGAACATCTCTGAAAGTTGAACCTGAAGAGTAGAGAAAGAAAAGCACCAAGAACTAGTATGTATTTTCACTTCGCTAAAAACAGTATATACCTTGAAAGTAGAAATAAGGCAGAAGTAAGTGTGACCAACATTTATTGATTTACTAATTCATTCATGAGCTGCAGTTTGTGCCTGAGACCATAGTAGGTACCAGGGCTACATGGAGAAAGAGGACACAATCCCTGGATTTTCATAAATAATAAACTTGGAAGCAACCAACATATCCTTAAGTAGGTGAGTGTATTAACAAATTATGGTGCATTCAGCCAACTGAATACTATTCAGAGCTAAAAAGAAACAAGCTATCAAGTCATGAGAAAACATGAATATTTTCCATGCATATTACTAAGAGAAAGAAGCCTATCTGAAATGTCTACATACTGTATGATTCCAACTCTATGACACTGGAAAAGGCAAAACTATGCAGACAATAAAAAAGATCAGTGGCTGTGAGGCATTAGTGGGAAAAAGGGATAAGTAGAGCACAGAGGATATTCAGGGTAGTGAAACTATTCTATACTAGAGGCCCAGTGCACAAAATTCATGCACAGGTAGGTTCCCTAGCGGCTATTGGCCACTAGCTAGAGCCTCCCTTCCCAGGCTGCCAGCTGCTGGCCAGGGCCTTCTTTCGTTCCACACTGCCTCCTGGTGGTCATTGCACATCTTAGCAAGCAGTCAAGTTCCCAGTAGGTCAAACTCTGCCCAAAGGGACAATTTGCATATAGGCTTTTGCTAGTATATATATAGATAATACCGTAAATGTGGGTATGTGTCTTTATACAGTTGCCCAAAACCAACAGAATGTACAAAACCAAGAGTGAACCAAATGTAAACTATGAACGTTGGGCAATGACGGTTTATCCTTGGGGAAGGGAGGTGCTATTCTGGTAACATAGATAATGGGGGAAGTTATACCTGTATGGGGACATGAGATATATGGGAAATCTCTGGATCTTCAACTCAATTACTTTGTGAACATAAAACTGCTCTAAAAATAATAAAGCCTTAAAATAATAATAATCTACACTAATAAAAGAGAAACTGTACCTCTGCTAAGCCCACAAGCCACGCCCACAAGCCAATCAGGAGAAAGTATGCAAATTAACCCAACCAAGATGGCTGTGACCATGGAGTGAGCAGGAGGCTTGGGTTGTACCTGGCGACGGAGGAAGCCAAGCTTCCCGCCCACCCTGGCCAGCCCTGGCCTCCACTTAAGGCTACAAAGTTTCAATTATAGAAGATAAATAAACCCCAGATACCAGGGCCTCTGCTTGGGTCGCTGGGGGGCCTCTGCAAACTACCACAGGCCCCTTGCTCAAGCTGCTCCATGCCCCAAGGGACCCCCCACCCTGATCTGGGACACCTTTCAGGGCAAACCAGCTGGCCCCCACCCATGCACCAGGCCTCTATCCTATCTAATAAAATAGTAATATGCAAATTGACCGTCACTCCAACACACAAGATGGCTGCCCCCATGTGGACACAAGATGGCCACCACAAAATGGCCAGCAGGGGACGGCAGTTGGAAGGGACTTCAAAGGAAAGCAGTTGGGGGTGATCAAGCCTGCAGGGAAGGGAAGTTGGGGGTACCAGGCTTGCAGGGGAGGTCAGTTGGGGGGGACCAGGCCTGCTGGGGAGGGCAGTTAGGGGTGACCAGGCCTGCTGGGGAGGGCAGTTAGGGGTGACCAGGCCTGCAAGGGAGGGCAGTTAGGGGCAATCAGACTGGCAAGGGAGCAGTTAGGCATCAATCAGGCTGGCAGGGGAGTGGTTAGGGAGTGATCAGGCTGGTAGGCAGAAGCAGTTAGGGGAAATCAAGAAGGCAGGCAGGTGAGCAGTTGGGAGTCAGCAGTCCTGGATTGCGAGAGGGATGTCCGACTTCCTGTTTAAGCCCGATCCTGGTAGGATCAGGCCTAAATGGGCAGTTGGACATCCCTTGAGGGGTCCCAGATTGGAGAAGTTGCAGGCAGGCTGAGGGACACACCCCCCATGCACCAGGCCTCTATGATCGGACCATCAGGGGAGGGCAGTTAGGGTCGATCTGGCTGGCAGGAGAGCAGTTAGGCGTCGATCAGGCTGGGATCCAACTTCTGGGTTAGGGCCACAAGGATCGGGCCTAAACCGGAAGTCAGACATACCCCGAAGGGTCACAGATTGGAGAGGGTGCAGGCGGGGCTGAGGGACACCCCACCCCCAGTGCACAAATTTTGTGCACCGGCCTCCAGTCATTTATAATGAGCCTGGAAGACCTTTGTCTAAAACTCTCCTGCCACCATGGTCTGAATGGCCATCATTCATACATTAACACTTGGGAATTAACAAATGTCCTATTTTTTAGGTGACTGCATCTAGAAAGGATAGTACATTAAGCTGTTGTAAGCCATTAACAATCTAGTATGAGTTACTTTACTCTCTTGTTTTTCTATTGATTATTCAATTAAGATCCTGGAAATTGGAGAGTAAGATTTTCAAAGGTTGACAGGGTTGGGGTCGGGGGGGGGGGGGGGTGGGGGGACAATGTAATTTTGGACTATAATAATATAACTTTGATGTCCATAAACCCAAAGCCATGGTGTGTGCTGTGGAATAACCATGGGTTAGAATTTGAGCCTGGGTGGCTGAGGGGCAGGGATTTGAAAGGAAGGGATGCCAACTCCACTTTGTACCCGGACCACAGGACCCAGTTTATTATTGGTTTGATTTGTTCAGTTGGTTTGTGTGTTTTTTCTAAGTAATTAGCACATCCCTTGATACATTCTATGTGACCAGTAAATGTTAGCCACTATTTTTGTTATCTTCTTTTTTTTTTTCTGCCACTATCACTGACAATGTTCCTTCTGGAAATAAGAAATGGGGTTTGACCCAACAATTCCACTCCTGTGTATATACCCGAAAAACTCAAAATCATTTATACTCAAAGATATATGCACCTCTATGTTCACTGCAGCATTATTCACGGTGGCCAAGAGTTAAAAACAGCCAGAGTGCCCTATGATAGAGGACTGGATAAAGAATATGTGGTATATATACACAATGGAGTACTACACAGCCATGAGAAAGGATGAAATAGCATCATTTACAACAACATGGATGAACCTTAAGGACATTATGTGAAATGAAATAAGTCAAACTGAGAAAGCTAAGAACTATATTTAACTCATATGTGGAATATAAAACTGAAACTTATGAACACAAACAGCAGTGTGGTGGGTGCCGGAGGGAGAGGGGCGGGGGGAAGAAAGGGGTCCTAATATGAGGTGACAGGAGAAGATTTGACTTTGGGTGGTGGGCACATGGACCTATATACAGATTTTGTAAATTAGTAATCCACACATGTAACCTATATGTTCATGTTGACTAATGTCATCCCAATAAAATTTAAAAAATTTTAAAAATAAAGAAATGGGGTCTGAGAAAAAATCAACTAGAGAGCTGGAACTAAATCAGGGTTGTAGATGAGGGTGCATGTTCTTGGGAGAAAGGAGCATGGTGGTACAGATGAGCACATGACTCTGCTATGTCACCCAAATGAGTCTGAGAGCTGGGAGGGACAGGGCATCACCTCTCCCAGCTGCCACATCTTCAGGTAAGCCAGGAAGATTTCTCCAGTTTACAATTCAACAGTGAGATTCAGAGATGTCAATAGCTTCCCAAGGCCACAGTGCTGGACAAAGGATGGAGGTGACGGGGCTGGAGCTCAGTAACCAGAATGAAGGCTTTCTACCACTACGTGCAGTACCTGGGTAGATATATGTAAGTTAACCATCCACAGCACAGCAGATACCTCTGTGTCCATTGGCTAAATGACACGACGAGGGGGCATGGTAAAACTGCATGGTGAGTGAGAACATGAGTTCTAGAGTCGAAGAGATCGAACGAGAATTTCCAGCTCTGCCACTTTCTAGCTGTGTGACTTGGGGCATGTCAATTGGATGCTCTGAGCCTTCATTTATTATCTAGTAAATAGAGGTCATAATGTCCACCTAGAGGATTGTTGTGAAGATTAAATTAATGTAAGGTAACATAAAGTGATCCATAAATGTGAACTTTTATTATAATTTAATGAGGCGATTGGGCAGAGAATGCTTCTGTGACATTTTCAAGGTCATATAATCAGAGAGTGGCAAGAGCCTGGCTTAAAACTAGCTCCACCAATCCTGGAACGATGCCTGCATGTGCAGAGAGGTGTTACTTCTTTCCAGTCCGGCCTCTAGCCAAGTTCAGATGTCCTCATTAAATACTAATTACTTCTTCCTTATGAAAATTTGATAATTCTTCTAAGCCTAGGTCAAATCACTGCTCTGATGCCACATATTCTGGGTGGTATGTTAACTGCTCGCTTTTTGTTTTCCATAGAAGGGCTTAAGGAATTTCCCTAAATCACATGTGTCACCTCAGAAAGAAGGTTCATTGTAGTCCAGTTGCCCTAAACTGCTGGTTCTTTAGCAAATCTCTGATTGCTGACAGTTTTGACCTAGGAAATAAAAAGAGAGCAGTGCGCCCTGTTGAAAGGAAGTGGCCTTTGTCACCTCTCTGCATCTGAAAGGCAGTTGCTTTTCTTGCGTGGGTCCCAGCGCTGTGTGCAGAAGATTGAGGCTGCCACTGCTTGTTTGTCACCACCTCCTCCCCTGTCACCATGAAGACTGGGCAGCTCTCGCCTGTCCATTCATACTGTCCTTGGTGTGTTGGATTTGTCCCAGCTTGAACACAAAGCAGTCTGACTGTGCCAGAGTTTCTCCATCCAATAATCCCAAGTTTTCCATGAAGGTTCCTGATTCCCACTCTGTGTGTCCCAAAAGAGATGGGAGCCACTCAGGCAGGTGGCCTCAGGAGTCAGATAACAGTGTCACCTATACCTGTGTCAGCTGAGGTAGATTCTCTCTTTTTAGTGTCAGTAGACACCAAAGACTCCACACTACTCATTTCATGGTTGAGGAGACTGAAGTCCAAAGAGGAGATAAAGTGCCATCTAAGTTCATATACATTAGTGACAAAACGAGACAGGAATGTGTCTGCTCTCCCCATCAGTATCAAAAAGGGATTCATGTGGAAGTGCTTGGGCTATCCAACACTCTGAACAATTCTCTTCCCCCTCTTAATCTATTTAAAATGAGAGATGTAATATTAGACTGACCAAAAATGACTTACTTCTAGTCTTACCTCATTTGGAAAAATGTTCAGGATTTACAAAGCAAAGTGTTTCTCCAGGGCTACTTCCATGAACGCCAACTCCCCCCCCCACCAAGGGCATGCACCCTCCGGAGTGTCCCTCGAGTTGCTGTCCACACCCTCTACTTTTAGAAAGAGGATTATCATTGGACAGTGGACCTTAGAAGGCTTTGCAGTCTAGTGGCAAAACCAGACAATTCCCTCTGAAACCTTTTGCATATTATTAGTTCCACAGAACATGTTCTTCCCTTGTTCCTCCACACGCCACCCCTCCCCATGCTTGTCTGTCCCCTGAATGTCTACTTCCACATGTGGACTCCAAGGAGAATGCATCCCATGTGTTTCTGATTGATTTACATTAACTCCCCTGCGCATGATTATGTATGTCCCATAGAAGCGCAAGCAGGCTTTTGCACCATCCCCCACCTCCCCTTGACTCCATCATTTTCAACAGGAGATTTCATCATTGCCAAGGTCACACTGGAGAACCAGCCTATGGTTTCCTAGTGGGCTTCAAGGCTGGCCCGCACACTTCACCCTCTCAGTCCCATGGGACTTTCTGCTCCCACTAGGAGTGGGAATTAGGAACATGACATGAAGCAGCCCTTGCATCTGTCCATTCCAGTGCCCCCCAAGTGGGGCTCCATTAATCCAGGAGACCCCAGGAGGAATTAGGGGCCTGCATTGTCTGCTCCCGCCCCCACCTCTCCAGCAGTGCTTTACAGCTGTGTTTCTATGAAAACAAGGGCATCAGAAAAGGAGAAAAACACTGTTTATGGGGCTGCCTAGATTGGTGAGTCATATTTCAATAGCCTTGAGATATACACAGCTGACTACTTATGCAAATTTCAGAAGTCGTGTTTGAACAAAAGGTTACGTAGTAACATAACCTGAAGCTTTTATTACTAATGAGGCACTTATTTCCATTTGAATACAGAAGTGCATTTTTTTTCCTTTTTATGGCTTCTCATAATTGTGTCTAATAATATAAAAATAACATCAGGTCTTTATCGCCCATGGCTTAGACATCACGTGTCATCCGGTCCTTAGGATAACTTGACACTGGGCCCATCTCCCTGTCTTCTTTAGCACAGTTTGAAGACACTCTGCCCTGGAGCCCCTTTGAAATGAGAAAGTCCATTAACTTTGTTCACTTCTGAGTGCTGCCTGTCCTTTAGATGTGTTTTAAAAATTAATAGTAATCATGATAATAAAGGAAGATGATAAAAACAGTCATGTTTGGTTTTTATTATCAAGTAGGTAAGACATACCTGGCATAGATTAATAGCAGCCTTCTTCCTGCCAGAGTGACTTGTATTTTGGTGTGATACAGGCAGTTAGAATTGGCAAAAGGTGCACTTCCTGACCTGATATATATTTTCATAGGTAGACGATTGTGCCATACATAGCACACGTTATTTTAATGAATAAAATAAATGAGAGATAAGTGAACAAGCAAATAAAAAGATAAAGATAAATGACTTGAATAAACAATAAGAATTAATTAATAATTCTGAACTTGCACCAGTATATATTTATATACTTGCATACACACACATACACACAAATACAAATGCACACACATTTAATTTGAATTCGCCTACTGCCACAGATTTAGTGAGCACAGAATTTGAAATACATAATGGATCACTGAACATGGCACCCTCAAATCTCTTTGTAGTGAGTAAGCTTTTAATCTTATATATTTTCTCCTTTAAAATGTGATTACTTTGGGCATTTAAGAATCAATTTTTCAGGGTGGAGGAAATAGGAAGACAAGGGCAAAGGGTACAAGATTTCAGTTACACAGGATGAGTAAATTCTAAAAATCTAAATTTGGTATATACTTGAAATGTATACTTGAAATTTATTAAGAGAGTAAAACTTAAATAGTCTTACTACACATACAAAAAAATGCTAACTTTGTGAGGTGATGGAAATGGCTATTAGCTTGATTGTGATGAGCATTTCATAATGTCTACATATATCAAAACATCATATTATGCCCTGGTTGGTGTTTCTTAGTGGTAGACACACTGAAGGGTCGGAGGTTCAATTCCATCAAGGTCAAAGGTTCACACACTGAAGGGTCGGAGGTTCAATTCCATCAAGGTCAAAGGTTCCATCCCCGGCCCTGTCATGTGGAGGCAAACAATATGTCTCTCTCACATCGATGTTTCTTTCTCTCTATGTCTCTCTTTCTCTCCCTTCCTCCCTGCCTTCCACTTTCTCCAAAAATCAATGGAAAAAAATATCCTCAGGTGAGGATTAGCAGAATAAAATCAAACAAAAACCCCTATGACATTGTAACTTTAAATATATATGATTCTTATTTGTTGATTATACCTCAATAAAGTTAGATAAAAATTTTTTAAAGAATCAATATCTCAGATGCAGCACTTCTGTGAGGGAGGCAGATTTTACAGAGTATTATCCCCCATAGAGTGAGTGATGACCCCTGGTGGATGAGCTAACTCCAACTGAGGGCAAGAAGAGACCTGGAGGTCAGACTAAAGCCAAATGCACTCGTCAGGGAAGTAGAGAGGGGAGTGATACAGAGAAGGTATGCAAGAAGGCCCAGTATCCAGAGGTGGGTTTGGAGACAGTAGAAAACATTTTCAGGATCCCTCCCCTCAAGTAAAGAACAGCTGGGCTGAAACTCTTTAGAGTACTTTGTCCTGCACCTCTTCCTGCATAATCAATCCATCCTTGTAACCCTGTGATCTGAATGAATCTCAGCACCCCTCCTCAGCTCTGAGAAAGGCTCTGGTTTAGTTTACGAACATTTTAGTACCGCTCACCCTACCCTGGACTCCAACATGCCCAAGACCATCTGCCTAGACCGAGATGAGATAAAGGAGTGTCCTCAGCTTTTTGTTGACTTAAACACGGGTGATGTGATGGTGGATTGTATGTGACAACTAGAATGGGCCACAGGGCCCAGATATTTAGTCAAACACTATTCTGGATGTGTTGGTGAGGGTGTTCCTGGATGAGATTAATATTTAAATGGGTAGATAGTAAAGCAGATTGCACACCCTCTTGTGGGGTGAGCCTCATTTGGTCAGCTGAAGACCGGAATAGGACAAAAGACTGAGTGAGACTCCTCTCTCTCTCTCTCCTATCCCTCCCATCCCTGACTGTCTTCCAGCTGGAACATCAGTTTTCCCCTCAGTTCAGACTCAAACTGAAACATTGGCTCTCTCTATACTGGAACTTACGCCGCCAGCTCCCAGCTTGTCCACTGCATCTTGGGACTTGTTAGTCTCATAACTGTGTGAGCTAATTCCTGATAATAATGCATCTCTTCTATGTGTAGAAACATGTTATTTGTTCTGTTTCTTTGGAGTACCCTGATTCATTCAGGTGTTCAAAAGACAAAAAAGGAAAAGCATGTGATATTTTTCATTCCAAAAATGGGAACTCATCTGTTACAGAAAACCAGGTCGTCAGCTCCAGTGTCAATAGGAAGAAACAGAGTGGCAGAAACCTAATGTATTGGGAAGAGATTTAGAGAGTAAAATTGTAATTTCCCTCTCAGAAGAAAAATCTCTTCCACAATTTTCACATGTCTCTGAGCTTGCAGAAGGATGAGAATCAAAACAGGCCTATATGCATGCATACAAGTCCTTTGGTTGATCTCTTTCCCCCCCTCCCCAACACTCCACAAGACACTGGAGGTGGAGGGATGAGGGCATGTAACAGGGGGTAGGGGAGGCTGGGAGAAGGTCAATGGGGGAAAAAGGAGATATATGTACTACTATATGTAATACTTTAAACAATAAAAAAATAAAAAATTTAAAATAAAAAACAAAACAGGCAGCCATCTTCCCCAAAGTAGAGATGCCTGGAAACAACCCTGGCTGCTAGTGGTGAAACCTAACCCTGGGTCCAGGCAGAACATTAAATTCCATGGGGCAGACTGATCCTCAGTCTAGCCTTGTGGTTGCTGGGACTCACCCCTTCCATTGATTTTATTGGAAGAAGACACACACTTCTGGCTGACCAGATTTCCAAAGGAGATGCTGACAGAGACATCAATTAGTTCCTTGAGACTCCATCTATGGCCAAGTACACTGTCTCCATGGTTCTTAACTATTCATCTTTCCCACAACTGGCACTAGGTTGAGCACCAGAATGACAGAAAAATCAAGCCTAAGAACCAAAAATGGTCCTCTACAGCATTCTCTCTAAATCCTTTACTTTAGAGATGGAGAGACTGGGACTCAAAGAGGTCAGCTACATCCATAGCTGGTGAGCAGCAAAGTTAGAACTAGAAACCCTACAGGCTACAGGCTCTCAGCTCCGTGTTTTCTCTACGACACTAAATATCCTTGCATCCCTGTGCCAGGATAGACCTAAGGAAATAGGCTGTGCCCGGGGGCATAAAAGCATATGGGATTACTGTGAGGCTGGAGTCTTTTAAAACTCTGAGTAAGAGATTTAAGAGGTATAAGGGCCCTCTTTACAAGCAAATTAAAGTGGTCTCAGTTTTCAGGGTGAGGATGAAGTTGTGGGAATGGAAACAGATATCACCAGGAACTCAGCTATACCTCTTTGCAGGGGCTCCGGGCACACAGAGTCCAGCTCAGGGAAACTAGAAAAATGTGCTTATACTCAGCCAAAGGTGGTGGGCTGAGCAACTGTTCAACCTCCTGCATTCAACTCAATGCATCGTTTCCCAGAAGTTAAATGGGCTTAAAAGAAATGAGGTTGTGAGCTTAAGAGAAATTTAATAACCTCCTCTCCTGTCTGTTCCCTTTTTTATTGGGCTTGCAAAGAGATTTGTGCTGGTGAGAAAACCAAGCTATTGCCTTCTCATACAGAGAGCAGACAAGGAAAGGAACCTTGAGTAAGGGCAAAATGGTGCCAATTAGTGAAATGCTGTTGAATCCAGAGATTGTTTTTAATCCATTTGCCCTGCTTCTTTGAGCCCTAGGTATTTGGGCAAACACCTCTCTTTGCTAATATTCCTTTAAATTGGTTGAGACAATTCCAGGAACCAGGCCCTGATTCAAACCACACAAACTCAATCACACATTTGCATATATGCCATACACACACACACACACACACACACACACATCTTGTATTTGGAGTTGGGAGATAAGTGAGAGTTGCTTCCACTTTGGCCAGTAGACAGATAAACCTGGGAGGCAGCTCCTTGACTAGCAGAAGCAGCATCTGCCCATCTTGTTTTCCTGGGCAAAACCACACTGATTCCAGGACACCTCTGATCACTGGCTTTGAAGAGCAACCCATGCCCTGAGCTTTTCTTTTTGTTTGTTGGTGTCATTTTATTTGGTTGGTTGTCTATCTGTCCTGTCCTTAAACCAGAGAACCTACAAAATTATGTTGGGGCTTGGGCTGAAGTCACCCACCATGAGAGGTGTGTCGCTTGAGTCAAAAGCCAGTACCGCCCCAGATCTTCTAACTCCCAGCCAGAAATAATAACTATGGTAGCTAATACTTATTGAAAGTGTTATGTGCCACATATTGCACCACATACTTTATATCTACTATTTTAGTTCATCCTTTCAACAACTGTCTGTGGTATGTGCTCACTGTACACATAAATGAAGCACAGAGAGTTTAAATAGTATGCCTAAAATCATGTAACTAACCAGTTTTCAGCACTTGGGGCACTCCACACCCTCTTCCCTGAAATCCTCTGACCTATTTTAGTTACTGATTTAATTTCTATAATCAGATGGTTTCCCCCCCCCACCCCTCATTTTACTGGATTTGCATGCAAATAACCCCACAATAAACCCCACTTGATATTCCAGCTCTCACTTTCAGCAACCCCAGAAAACTGCTAATGCAAGGACCATTTGTATCTAGAAGAGAAGTAAACACTCTTATCTATTTACATTGCATTTGTTACAGTGTGGTCACCAGAGAATGAGGACTTTCAGGTGACAGAAGACCTACACACGATTAAGAGACATGATTCCTTGAAAGCCTAAGGCCCTGAGTAACTGAAACCTCCAGCCAGAGCAGAGGCAGGTCAGGGCAGGCTTATTTAGTTCATGAATTAGACCATGGAAACTGCATGGAAAAGTGATTCCCTGTGGTTTCTGTTGCCACTTCTTTCTTTAGAATCTTGATTGCAAGAAACATAGGATTTTCCTCAGATGGGGACTATGGTATAATTATTATTAGTATTATAAATATAAATGTAAACATAAATGTAAATATAAATACACATATATTTGGTCTTTGTCCCTGGTTCCTGCACAGAGGTTCAATAACCCTTGGGATTTCCTGAGTGACAGGAGTGCCTCTTGTCATTCATAAGGAGCCCCTTTGCACCAGACCACATCTGAGTTTATGCCAACAAGGTGACTCATGATAGGCCCTTAGGTAGTTTCAAGGGAGGGTCTGGCCAAGCATGTGATTAGAGGACTGGAACTCTCAACCCGACCCCCCAACCTCCAGCAAGGCCAGAGGTTGAGTGCGATCACCAATGAACAATGCTTTAATCATCTGTGCCCAGGTAATAAAACCTTGATAAAAATTCTGAACATTGCAGCTTAGAGAGCTTCTTGGTTGGTGAACACATCCATGCACCAGGAAGGTCTTGTGCCCTGACTCTATGGGACAGGAGCTCCTGTGTCCCCCTCCCTCGCTCCCACCTAGACCTCCCCCTTGTGTCTCTTCCATGCGGTTGTTCCTGAGTTATATTCTTTATAATGAAACTGTAATTATAAGTTTCAGGGATTTCTGTGTATTGTTCTAGCAAATTATCAGACCCTAGGGGAGATGGTCTTGGGAACCACTGAATTTGTCATCGGCCTAGCAGAAGTGTAGGTGGCTTGGGGATACCCAACACTTGCCACTGGAATCCAAAGTGGGGACTGATCCCTAAACCTGTGGGATCTGCACTAACACTGGGTAGTTAGTGTAGTGTCAGAATTGAATTGAGTCACAGCACACCCAGATGGTGTCAGAGAACTGGATTTGCATCGTAGAAACTAAAGTGAAATGGAAAGTGACTATGTACTGAAATACAGTTCAGCATTCGGTCAAAGCACAAACATGAATGGCAGATTATTTAAAGTTATTTTACAGTGTTTTCCATTTGTCTGACAGGAGCCAACTACTTAAGGTACAGACTTTTCTATGGCTCCTTACGGTACCCTTTGCTGACCCACCAAGCTAACTTAGACAGTTCTCTCTCTTTTCAAAAAATATATATTTTTATTGATTTTAGAGAGAGAGGAAGGGAGAGGAGAGAGAGAAACATTGATTGGCCATCTCCTGCATGCCCTCCACTGAGGATCGAGCCCACAACCCTAGCATGTGCCCTGACTGGGGATCAAACTGGCAACCTCTCAGTGCTTGGGACCAGGCTCAACCAACTAAGCATACCCGCCAGGGCTAGACACAACTCCTTTTGACTTCTGGTACGTATCTCTCTCCTTGCACATATCACATGGAATATCACAGCTGACTTATTTTTTAGTATCCTTCACTTACTAGTTCTCAACTGGGGGAAATTTTGCCCTCCCCCCAGGGGACACTCGGCAATGCCTGAAGACATTTTTGATCCTTACACTGGCCAAAGGATGTGGGTAGGAGCCTGGGTGCTTCTGGACATTCTACAAGGCACAGGACAGTCTCCACAACAGAGAATTCTCCAGTGCAAAATGTCAATGGTGCTTTGATTCAGAAACTCAGGGTTTCCACTGGACTGTGAGCTACTCAGGGATGGAGATCATATCTTATTTTGTTCCTGTAACCTTAGTTAACAGGAACAAAATAAGCAACACTTGCTGAATGGATGAATGAGATAGAAAACTAGGATACTTCTCGACAGCTATAACTGAAAGACTGGTACCTTGAAATGTGCACAAGCAAAATTAACACAACACATTTTTATGAAGTGAGCTAGGTTTAGTGCCTTGGGATACAGCACAGGGTTCCCAGAGAATGAGCATAAAGGAGGGTCTGGTGTGGGACTGAGTGAAGAAGTGTATAACAGTGGTGAGAAATTGGGCTTTGACACCAAAAGGGGACACTGTCATTCACAGTGTAATCCTGAGTAAGTGGTTCTTCTCTTCTGTGTCTATGTTTTGTTATCTATAAAATAGGAATAATCATGCATATGGTTTTAAGAACTAAATGATATTCACAATAGCTAGAAGGTAGGAGCAACCCAGATGTCCACTGATGGATGAATGGATAAACAAAATGTGGAATATACATACAATGGAGTATTATTTGACCTTTTTTATTTAAAAGAAAAAGAAAATTCCAATGCATTTTATACACAGATGAACCTTAAAACATTATGCTAAGTGAAATAAGCCAGTCTCAAAAGCACAAATACTGTCAGATTCCACTTTTATGAGATGCCCAGGGCAGTCAGATCAGAGACAGAAAGTAGAGTGGTGGTTGCCAGGCACTGGAGGTAGGAAGAGGAAGTTGGTTAGTGGGGACTTCGTTTTAATTTGGAATAATGCAAAAGTTCTGGAGATGGATGCTAGATGGTTATACAACAATGTGAGTGTACCTAATATCACTAAATTGCGCGTTTTAAAATGGTCAAAGTGTTAAATTTTGTTATGTATATTTTATCACATTTAGGAAAATGCTTGTCAAGTGTGAAAATTAATTAGTTCTCTTTTCTGTCTAATAAAAATGTGTTGAAATAGTCTATTATGGTGGGGAACCATAATAGCCTGCAAATAAGAAATAGGTGCATATACACATAGATTTGATAATGAAAAAACATTTCAGAGTCATTCTTCTTCTTAAAATTCTAACTCCCTGTACAATTTCTCCCAAGAGTTTTCTAGATGTATCAGAAGTCCATGGCATTTTGTTCCAAGATTAGCTCTAATACAGACTAAAGCAGCCATGTAACTAGGAATAAACGTGTTGCTAGTCTGAAAATTATGCTTTACTGATCTGCTCCACCAGTTTTATCCAGGGAAAAGCTAAGTCAATCAATCTCTTTCCTCTTGGACACTAGTGATACATTACACTGGGCAAAAGACAAATGACTAATAGCAAAAGGCAGAGAAGCAAATATGTATAGATCAATGAATTAAAATTTGCAGATAGGTCTTTATAATAGGAGTGAACATCTATTAAAGTTTATGGTGCGCCAGACATTGCTCTCTGTGTAGTACATATTTCACTTAGTAACCATGAAAACTCCATTGGAGGGGCTACTATATGATTATACAGATAAGATCACAGCCTGGCCAATGTTGCTAGGTGGTTAGAGCATTGACCCAAAGGGTCATGGGTTCCACTGGGTTGCAGATTCTATTCCTGGCCCCAGTCGAAGTGCATGAGGGAAGAAACCAATCCATGAGTGTCTTTTATATCGATGTTTCTCTCTCTCTCTCTCTCTCTCTCTCTCTCTCTCTCTCTCTCTCTCTCTCTCTCTCTCTCTCTCTCTCCCTCTGCCCCTCCATATCCTCTGGTGCTCTGGTGAGGGGTGAGGATTAACAACAAAAAGATAAGGTAACAGAAGGAACCTGCCTCACGTTGTATAAGGGAGGTAGAGAGCAGAGCCAGAATCTTAACCCAGACACTACTACTCTATACTGCTTCCCACTGTTGTTGAAGATATCCACATTCTGTCTGGAGCAATGTCTGTCTACCCTGCAGATCATAAGCTCCATTAGGGTACTTATGAGTTCTCCAGAAGTATTATTGAATCAATGAACATGGTTCTTGCACTTGTGCTTCAGATCTCATACAAATACCAAGCTAAATGACATAACCTGGAACAGGAGTCTTTAACAACTGAATTGGCACCCATCAGTTCCATGAAGCCTAACCCAAACCTCCACATAATCATCTCTTCTGTACACCTGGCTCTCACCCCTACTTCTACAAAACCCCCACCTTACTTACAAGTCTGTTGGGGTTTATATGAGGAGCATTGACCATCCCTTTCAGCTCCTTGGTGAGGAAATTTCCTACCAGCATCACTCATCTCCCACACCTACTCCAACCTTGGAACTACACAGAGTTTTGTTCTTCCTTTTTCTTCCTCTTGTGTGCTCAGGATAAAACCCAAAACTCTGTCACTCCAAAGATTAGGAACCTCTAATTCAGTTCAGATAACGAAAAGGCCTAAATTTGTATTTAATCTGCCAATCCTGATTATTTATACATACTCAAGGAAGATTCTTTTCCCATCAGTATTTCATTTTCCACTTTGAAAATTGGAATTTTAGCATAAACTGCTATTAATCCAGAATCTAACCAACCAGAAAATTCATTACCATTTTTTTAAATCAGCTGTCAGGAAGAGCAATCAGCCATAAGAAGACAGAAGAGCAGGCCAAGTGCTCAGGTGGGAAGAAATATTATGATGACCTGTTTTCCACTATGTTTTTTTTAAGGGAATTATTTTAATTTTAAAAAGGAATTATGTTTGTTTAAAGAAATGATCCTTCTCTTTGAATAAAGGGAATTTGCCTTTTTCGGGGGTGGGGGGAAGCAGTGAGGCAGAAAGTTGATATGAAAGGAACACAGAAAAAAGGGAGCTAACCTAAAATAAAGAAAAATGTTACCAGGCAAGAAGAGGAAAGGTAGAGAAGGAAAGCTAGGTATATAGAAGAACTTGGAAGAATATGGAGTGGGAATGAAGAAAGGGCAGACAAAAGAGAGTGGTCAATAATCTGTGCAATAGGCAAGTGAGACCTGGCTGGTGCAAAGTATTTCAAGGCATGCATTGTGGAAAGCCAAAAAGAGAAGCTTCAACAAGAAGAATGGACTCTAGAAGGGTGTCAATATCACTGTGTATTTAGAAGGTTGGGACTAGGAGAGCTTTGGTGACTATGCTGAGGTCTTGTGCATGTTCCCTCGCACCAAGGTTCACACAGAATGTTCTTTAGGTGAGGCTCTCATTTCAGGGTGCTATTGGATAATGCACTGGACTTGAAATGGAAGACCTGGGCCTCTGTCTCTTATTAGCTGTGTGATCTTGGGCAAGTTACTTAACTTCAAGTTCCATTTCTTTGTCTTTGAGATAGATATATCAATACCTACATCATAGAGTTGTTGTTACACAAAATATCTGACATCATTGATGGCACAGAGGGAACTCAGAAAATGTCAACCCCATCAGACTAAAGGTTTACATGTGCCTAGAGTAACTGTGTTCAATGCACATAGCTTTCAGCTAACAATTAGAGTGGCTCTGGTCTCCAACACAAGCAAAAGCTTCATATTAGAGAATATAGTTGACTGGCTAGCCATGTGTACTTTCTGAAAGATGATTATTTTAAAACTAGGAAAAGCTTATGAACACAAGATATATGTAGTGAAAAAATATTTTGATTATGAAACTGCAGAAAAAGTTGGTGAATTTTTTAGAAATGTCATTGCAAAACATGGTCTAACTCTAGAACAATTTTAAATGCAGTTAAAAACAGTATATTTGGGTTATGCTTGCTGAAATTCAGTCATCAAATTTCATTGGAATGCCATTCCTTGTCTTAGTGCTACAGGCTCAATGAAATAAAAGTGTTGGGTGTGAAAAGTATAACTACCCTGGAATTGGTGTATTATATATTAATTTGTTGCTTACAAAGGCCAAGTAAGTAAGCTTTAAATAGGTAAAAAAAATAGCTATATTTTTTCTGCCTTGTCTCATAGCATGTTTATAATTCCAGTGACTTTCAGTGAAATTACAATTTTAAGGCATAGGTTTACCTGAAGTGGAATGTGGTATGTAGAACTCATTGGAAAGTAGGGTTAATATATGAAATATATATGTGTGTATATATATATTCTCATCTTCCTATTGCCACTAATACACATCATTGACTCACTCTCTGTACCCAGACAGTACTAAACTATAAGGTTTATGATTGCAGAAAAGGGGACACAGGAAGATGACCAACTGTAAGATTTGCAATCTTGATTCTACACAGAGGAGGTGGTTTTAAAATGTTTGTTTTCTTTTAGCCTTAGATTATATTAAAATAAAAATTAAAAGAATTGGGTATTGTTTTGCAGAAATGAATTCTAATAAAGAATCTGAAGACTTTCATTATTCATCAGATCTCTAAAATGAATTCAATTAATGCTGTAATCAATTTCAAGTCGAGGAATGTTTAAATACAGCAAGTTTCAGAGAACTGTTTTTATTTTAAGTAATTAGCCACAACCACAAGCCAATTTCCTATGTTATCTTGAAAACAGATTTTTTTTTAGTATGAACTAAAACAAAGAAAGGGCAGGTAGGGCTGTGCATTTTATCCCATTGTGCTAAATAATTGAAAGCCAACTTGCTAGTTACTTCCAGTTGGCAGCTAACATTAGTATAACTTCCAACCTGCTCAAAGTTCAAAGTTGAATATAAACTTATAAACTTGAATATTTCTAACATGTAAAAATACTTATTTGAAAATTTGGTAGCACATAAACTTCATTAAATAGTACCATGCAACTCCAGAGGGTATTGATAAATAAGTTCTTTTTAAATGATGTTGAGTTTTCTGTCTTTAAGATATATAATTATTCTGACTCAAAAATGTACTATCATTAGAAGTGAACATTTATAATGAAAATGTAAAAAAATTCTTTGACCATGTATATATATAGTACTCTTTGTTCAACAACAGAGAAATACATACTGAATTTTTTAAAGGTCTAGGATAATTACATTTTCCAACTACATGAGTTTTAATTTTTTGAGCCTATGGCATTCAAATATTTAAGAACTCTTCTATTTAGAACCAGGGTTGTTTATTCTGTTTACATTAGATTATTTTCTATTTGTTTTTATGTTGCTTTTAAGGATTCCTAAGTAATTTTTATGGATGAATCATAATTTTTTCTTGTTATTCTTTCATGCTGTCTGTCTTATTCCACCTCCGGCCCCAGCACCCTCTTCTGAATAGTGGTTCTAAAAGGTACAGGTGTTCTGCTTTATATTCATGCTAGTGCCTCGGTGCATAGATTTGTGCACATTGAAAGAAATTAATTAGAAGGTGGCCAGTGGGGCAGGACTGGGCATGATGGGCTGGACACACCCTGGAGCCAACCTCCCTTGATGCCTCCCCAGCCGGCTGCACCTGGGGTGGCACCACAGCTCGAAGGGTGTTTGCAGAGTGAGTGGGGTCTCTCCAGTTCACTGTTGGCCTGGCCTGTGGGGATTGGGCTGAACCCGGCTTTTCGACATCCCCCGAGGGGTCCCGGGTTGCAGTAGGGAGGTTCTCAGGTGACACACCCCGGAATCGGACTCCCTCCTCTCTGGTTTCAGGGTGACTGCCGCTGCCAAGTCACCGCAGCTCAGCAGCTCTTGTGTTGAGTGTCTGCCCCCTGCTGGTCAGTGAGCATCATAGCTACTGGTTGGAAGTTGGATGGTCACTTAGCCTTTTATATATATAGGTTACCCTTGAAAGAATGGGAAGAAAATGTTAGAAATCATGTCCTATACCGGGTTAAGGTCTCCATTAGCCTCATACAGAAAGCTAAGCAAACAATGGAATCTATCTTAGTCAGCTCATGCTGGTGTAACAAAACACCATGGAGGGGGTGGCTTAAACAACCAACATTTATTCTTCACAGTTCTAGAAGCTGGAAGGTCAGAGTGAAGGTGCTGGCAGATTCTGTTCATGGTGAGAATCTGCTTCCTGACTGCAGAAGTCCACCTCTTCTGTGTCCTCACCTGGTGGAGAGAGAGCTCTCTCCTCTTCTTATAAAGCCACTTATCCCATCATGAGAACCCTATCTCATAACTGCATATGATTCTAGTTACCTCCCAAAGGCCCTGTCTCTAAAAACATCTCTCTGGTGTTAAGGCTTCAACAATGAATTTAGAGGGTCAGGGGATGGGGAATACCATTCAATCCAAAGCAAGACCCAATTTGAACAAATTAGTTGCAGAGCATTGGTCTAAATTAGTTCTAGAGACAAAATTCCACGGTGTGCCCCTTAGGCTGTCATTCTAAGGGCCCAAGCTGTCAAATACCCTATACTTGATTTAGGACTCTCCACATGGGCCTGATAACCTGAAACCTGATAACCTGATAACCTGATAGCCACCAGCAAGCAGGCACTCCAAGCCTTGAGCACTGACCTGCTACTTCCCCCAGTCCTATCTGTGGTTTTCTTTACACAAGTTTTAGATTGCTAGACTCAGTGCCATCGTAATTCAATGCATATAACATGCTACACCAGAGTGGAGACCCCAAACCAGAGCAGGATCTGACAGTGAATCTCTGATGTGTTCCCTGTTCCAGCTCCATCTTCTCCGTAGAGGGAGAATGTCCTTCATCCTGGCCCAGACCCACCCATTGCCCTTGTGTATGAGAGAACCTTCCCTCTTTAGTCTGGCTAGGCTTGAAAATGGGACACAGGAAACAAGAATGGCAGCTGCTGGTTGGCATCGGAGCTACTCTATCATTGAAATAAGAGGAGGTACTGTGTTTTTGAGAATGGTGCAGCCTTATTTCAGGCAAACTATTCTGTAAGTAGCTTAGGTTTAAAAAATATTGGCTTCTTAGGATTGGCCAAAGATACAAAGGGATTATTAGATTTGCAAGTCAAATGTCTAATCTGGTTAAAGGAATTGAAAAAAAAAGAACAGAAACTATAATACTTAGAAATAACACTGTTAAGAGGGAAAATGGGGGAGAGGGAGAGAGGCAGGGACAGAGAGAGAGAAAGAAAGAAAGAGAAAGCCTGAAAATCAATCAGATTTCTAAATACTTTAGTCATTTGGCTAACAATTGCTAAGGATCAATTACATACATGACATAATCAATACAGATTTAAAAATTATCTAGAAAAACTAAACCACCTGATCCCTCCCATTGCAGAGTTTGAAGCCCAGTTGATCTGTCCCTTTCCCCTGAGGTTTATCTCCTAGTCCTGACAGATATGCCTTGCCCCCTTTGCCCCCTGCTCTCTCCCCCAGGCCTCTGCAAGACGCTGTGAGATTATTTATGCAGCTGAATCAGGATGCTGACTTCAGCCAGTGCCCCTAAAACACAGCGCAGCCCTGGGGAGTCCAGGCAGCAGGACCTGCTTTGCTGATAGTTTTACAAGCCTCCTTAAGTGCCCATGGCTCACTCCTCCTGCCTTTGTGCCCCTTGCATTTCAGTCACTTGCAGGCTGGGAAGTGACTGCTCTACTGTCTGCTCTGTGAGCTCACTGACAGAACTGCCTAAATGAATAAAAAGGTGGCCTCGTCCTGGAAAGCAACTACTGCTAATTCCATCCCATCAAGACTGCTTGGACACTGCACACAAGAGACATGCTGTGGTGAGCTCTGGCTTTCCTACTCACGCTGGGAAGACTGTTCACCACCAGCCTATAAACTTGAGACGCTCTAGAAAGGTATGTTTATCAACTAAATAAAGGCTGGAAGACGTGCCAGTGTTTCCTAAGAATATCTTTTAAACGTCATTAACTCCAAGAAAAGAAACACCCAACTTCACCCAGTTGTGGGAACTTAGATAGAGACAATATGCAGTCTCTTGGAGAAGCAGAAATAGTCTCTGTCTCTACTCACATTCCTGTCAGAATAAACACACAGAGGTGTGTACATACACTTGCCCATGGGGTGTTCTCTCATTCATTCCCTCTTCTCCTCCTCCTCCTCCCTCTTCTTCTCCTTCTTCTTCTTCTTCTTCTTCTTCTTCTTCTTCTTCTTCTTCTTCTTCTTCTTCTTCTTCTTCTTCTTCTCTCTCTCTCTCTCTCTCTCTCTCTTTCTCTCTCTCTTCCCCCCCCCCCCCCCGGCTGAGAATGTTAAACCCGTGATAGTTGGTTCTGCTGAACGGGCACATCCAGGACACTTGAACACCACAGAACCAACCATAGACACAACTTCCATTCGTTGTCAACATCCAACCTCCTGCCTGCAGGGCCCTCTACTAGGCACGTGGCTGCCACAATAGCTGACACAATGTGACTCCTGCAAGGTGCTACACAAGGCATTTTATCAGCATTATCTCATTTATTCAGCACAGAGGAATACAAAATTTTCTATGTTTCTATGGGTTGGAACTTTTCCTATCTTTAGTGACAGACACTGTAGTTGAGAAAGTTTAAATAATGGCAAAGCTAATAAATGACAGAAGTTGCTTTGAGCCTGGATCCTTTAATTCAAACCCAGTTTGTATCAGTTAGCTATTGTCACAAAGATGAAGTATAACAAATCACCCCAAAATCATGATCACTTAAAACTACAGTAAACTATTCTCAGTTGTATGCAGGTCAGGGGTAAGGTCAGATGACCTAGGATGAGTGCAGTTGGAGGTGCTCTGCTTCCTGTGACTTTTACCCTTTTCCTGGAGCCAATGACCTGGCTGGAGCATGTACCTGGAAAACGTGCATGTTGACATACATACGCCCTTGGTCCAGTCTTAGAAATGGCACACCCTACTGTTTTCTGATACTATAGGGCAAAAATAAGTCACATGACTAAAACCAGAGTCAAGGAGTGGGGAAATACATGGCATTTTTGTGGAGGGGTGGCAGGGGAAGAATTAAAAACTCATGAGGCCAAGAGTATAGACAAGCAGGGCAGAGAATTGAGGCCAGGAGGCACTATGCCTCCCCACAGCTCTTAGCCTCCACACTCTCTCCCTAGAACTATTCTTTAGGGTTGACCTTTCTGGGAGCTTGATAAATTAATTTTCATGTACATTCTTCAATGTTGGGAGCTATCATAGTTCTGGTCAAGAACACTGGCTTTGACATTAACCTCAGAAGACTATCTTCCTGAATGTCAGCTGTTACCCACTGACCGGGGGACTTTGACCAACTCTCAAAGCCTCATTTTCCTAGTAAATAATAAATGCCATGAGCTCAACCTGGTGGTGTCAATATTTCTGGGCATCTTAGAATTTACAATTCAGTAGGAAGTAAATGTCTTAGATACTCTTCAAAAAGTACCCTTGACATGGCAATGGAATGGGTGACTTTTTTCAAGAAGGACAAGCTAACAATCAGCTCCTTTACTCAAAATATCTCCCCTTTAACCAACCCTTCAAGATACAGGGATAAGAATGAAGAAGGGATGCTTCCTCTCCTGACTCCAGAGCCACTGCTGATGAGGCTCGTTTCCCATCCTGGGCCTTAGAACCTGGCTCAGTGTTCTAATGCATGAGGAAGTGGGATGGATGCTCCACAACCGTGTGGCAGTGGGGGACAACTGGGCTGAATCTGGCTCCTCTCTTGTTCTGCAGAACTAAAGCTGTGCCTGCATCTGGCCAGGACAGCTGAAGCGAGGACTGGAGATGAGCTGGTCAGTTCACCATCTACTAATCCATCTTCAGGGCCCTAGTCTAGATGGTAAAGTAGGTGACAACATTGCATAGTGTTTAGGTAACAGGCAATGTGTTCAAAAGACCTGGGTTCAAATCTAAGCTCTGCTACTTATTAATAATGTGATCTAGGACAAGTTATCGAGCTTTCATGCCTCAATTTTCTCACTAATAAAGTGAGCATTATAGTTTCTAACTCACAAAGTTGTTATGAGTTTAAAACATTGATCTACCCTTTGTAAGAGTAAATCGAAAATGCTCAGCAAGCTTTAAACACCATTCCCTTACATCCTCTCACAGAATCTCTCCACAGTGATCATTCTCTATAAAATGTTGGTGTATTAGCACAGTACGTCTTTCAAAAAAATGATTCATGCGTTTGCTGCAGCTGTCCATTCTCTGGATAATTATACTGATCCTTGTGTGAGTCTGGATAAAAACCACCTTTCTAATTCTATCCCCTAATATTTTGTTAACACAAACCTTCACCTGGACCACGTAAACTCTTTATTTCTATCTAGTAAGGTCAGAACATTTACGTATCTACCTGAAATCCTCTCTTCCCTTCTCCACATCAACCTCCAACACTCTTACAGGGTCCACTCAGTCCTACCTTTCCCCAAAACTTCCCATCACTACCAAATTCAGTTCAACAAATATTAACTGAATGCCTATTATGTTCTGGGTCAGACAGTGAAAAAAAAAAAGAAGGCAGACATAACCCTCTCCTTTAAAGAACTGGCAGTGAGATAGGAAAGCAAGAAGGAAATGAAAAAGTACTGGTGGCAGGATGATTTATTGAGCTGGGAATTTGTGCCAAATCTTCACATTTTCCTCCCATGCTCTGGCCTCCAGCATCCTCACAGATCCCTGGGAAACTGGCAAAAACATATGGTGGGAATGGCTGTGAGACTGGATCCTGCATGGGCTTGAACATTGAGAGGATCAGTAATGACCACAGTGGGTGGGCGACAAAGGCCCTGACTCAAGAGTCTGCTGCATGGAAGGGCTCAGGACTACTGGGGGGCTGTGGAGAAGGGAGCCCCAATTATGGCTAAGGTTGAAGTCTTAATGACATTGTGAAATGGGGGCTCTAAGTAAAAACAAATTTGACTTAGAAAAATTATATAGCATGACAGTTCTTACAAATCTAAGCTTGTAAAGCATAAGTCATACTTTTCTCTAAAACAACTGGTGTCAATCATCAAAGTCTGTGTTCATTTCTAGTGTGCTAGATGAGGGAAAAGGCATTTTTGCTTTCCAGGGTCAGGGAAGTCAGATAAAGGCAATTTTCGGAGAGGGGAGAACAAACTGATTATTAAAAGACTAGAGGCCTGGTGCATGAAAATTCATGCACTGGATGGGGGGGGGGCCCTCACCCCAGCCTGCCCCCTCTGACAGTCTGGGAGCCCTTAGGGGAGGGAGGCAACCCGGCGATCAGGGGAAGGTGACACCCCCATGACACCTCTGCTGCTGCCACTGCCGGCAGTGCAAGCCTCAGCTGGCCCTGGTTACCTGAGCCTCAGGTGGTCCTGGGCATCAGGGCAATCGCCATCCGAGGCTTGCCTGTTCCTTGGGCTGGCCCTGGGTGACTGGGGGGCTGAGGGGACTGGGGAACTCCAGAGGCAGGTATGCGGCATGGCCAGACTCGCCCCCAGGCAAGGCTGAGGGGACTGGGCGTCACCACCTTGTGTCTGTGGGTGCTGCCATCTTTGAGGGCATGGCAGTCAATTAACATATTCCCTCCTTATTGGCTGTGGGCTCCTCCATCTTTGTGAGGGCATAACAATCAATTAGCATATTCCCTCTTTATTAGATAGGATAAGTGAGAATCGATCTGGTGATTGCAGAAAACCACAACCATCCCCTACACAGGAAAACAATATATGTCCAACATGGGGCAGAGACCCAGCTGCAAAAAGCCCCAAGGTATCCCCTCTCTTGGAAGTCTGAAGTTGGAAGTCAGCAAGCTGCTCATCCTGTCTGCTCCCAGTTCCCTTCTGAGGATGTGTCCACCACCCTGGGCTGATGGAGGGAAGGAAAGCATGCCCTTACTGGCCCTCTATGAACCCTATTTAGCATTTATATAAGTCTTTGTCCAGCATTTCCATTGGACACCTGTCAAGGTATGTCCCCTTATTCGGTTTGTTTCCTCTAAGGGTAAGCAGACTGCCACCCACTGTAGGGAAGAAATAGTGGCACAATGTACCTCTCTCTCTTGCCTTACATCAGCAGAGTGTCCTGCAGGTAGGAGACATATCATACTTATTAACTGACCTCATGAATGACCAAAGGGATCAATCAATTAATCAATCAATCAGAAAGGACTTTGCATTTTGACAAAGGATGGCACAAACAAGCAAGTGTGTATCTAAATGGGGTAAGTAATGGTGGTAAGATGTCAGGTGCACTGCAAACAAGGTTGGATGAGGAAGTGCTCCTTTAGGACACTTTCAAACCATTCCAATCCACAAAGACCATCAGAATCATGTGAGGAGCTCTTAAAAAGGCAGATCCCTGGGTCCCAGACCTGCCTCACTAATGGGATTTCTGGGGCTCTGGATTCTCAGGTGAACCCAGTGATGGCTCAAGGACAAGAACCAAGAATACAGGGCAGAGTCCTCACACTTGAGTGAGGTCAGGGGCATCTGGAGGGTGCTTTCAAACAGACTCCTGGCCCCAACTTCAGGGTGTCTGATCTAATATGTCTAAAATGAGACCTTAGCATTTGTTCTTCTAATGAGTTCTCAAGTGAGGTTGCTGCTGGCCCAGGGACCACACCCTGGAGGCCACAGATGCAATGGCCCTTGCCTCCTCTGGCCAGGGCAACTCCTTTTCAGCTCTCTGGCCACGACCCTCCTCCAGCAGGCATCTCAGGATAACCTCCTTGCCTAGACTGCCACTCACCTTCTGGATATTTTCTACTCCTTTCTGTCTTGAGCACCCACAGCTTATTTTTGTCCTATCTTTTAAGTTACCAGTGTTAATGACTTGAAGTTGTGGAAAGAAGATGTGGGGATTTCAGAGCTGTCTTTGAGCATGTAGTTTACCAGTAACCAATGAAATTCCCAGTGACTAGTCTCCAGTGCTGGCAGAGCTGTGACAAACACTACCATACTGTAAATTGCTATAAGCAGCTCACCCATCCTCTCAGAAATGCATTACCAGGAGAATTTCTATCAGTTCACCGTATTTGATAGAGATGAGAAATGAATCCTTCTGAGTCCCCATAAGTCGTTTCTATGGACATTTATTCACAATTTTTTTTTCATTAGAAATCTCTCTGAAGTAAAACCTCTCCTGTATATTAATTAGCTTGGACTAAGAACTAATGGGCTTCAGGGAGCCACATTTAAATATACCTTGAAATAGTTTCATTGAAATTTCTTCCCCTGGCCACATTTTCTAAATGACTATACAGAGGTGCTCTTGTTTTCCACAGTTTCTCTTATAATCACTGTCTCCCTGGTGTGGCCTCTTCCTTTTGTGTTTATAAATGGAGGTTGGTTAATACCCTCCAGCAAAGGGTGTTTGCTGAGGACAGGCTCCTTGAAAAGTCCCCATGAACAGTGGCAATTATAAAGGCAAGATTAGAATGGGGACCGGAGGGGGTGAGCGGAAGGAACAGCGAGCCACAAGAGGACATTATGCTTCTAAAGTCATGTGTGTGCACATGTGCATGTGTGTGCTCATAATATTTCTAACTCCTTCTCCCCAATCCAACAACCCAACAAACTGTTTTACTGTGAAAAAATAAAGCTAATTCAGAATTGTGGGCACCTTGGTTACAATATCCAGAGCCTTAAAATTCCTCTGGAATTGCTTGGCATGAAGCCATTGAGAAAACACATCTTGGCCTATACCTGCTTAATATGGGGACACCAGGTCAGAGAAATAATACTGCTAAGAAACCCACTTCTGATCAATACAGAGTATATTTGAACTTAGAGCTAATGACAGTACAGTTATTCAATGGAATCAGAGCAGACACAAAAAGTGGACCCTGGTCACTACAGGAAGGTAGGATTCTATACTATTTCTCTTTCCTCCTTTGGATCTTTATTTTCTAAATTTTCAACTAAGAACTTCCCCAGAAAGTGGCTCCTCTCCTACTCTGCACCATATCACACCCACATATCCATCGGAGGTTCCTCCTTATTCTAATAATGCCCTATGCTTATATCTATCATTCCACTTAACCTTGTTCTTTAATTATCTACTTATTTAACCCATCTTGCTCGTGAAGCTATGAGATCCTTGAGGCCAGAGATTGTGTCTTATTAACCTGTGTTTTCCCAGCCGCTATAACTATGGTAATTGCTAACTAAGTATTTGCTGAATGAATGAAGAACCCAAACCATTAATAGTGGTTGTCTCTGTGTAGTGATTTATTTATTTCTCATTGCCTTTTCTATTCTAAGCATTGTTACATTAAGAATAGATTACTTCTATAATCAGACTAAAAAGGGTTTATAATAATTGAGCCACTTCTTTCTTATAGTTGATCTAAATGAAGAAAACATGATGACTAATTAAATCAATAAGCACATTTTTGCTCAGTGCCTATTACATGCACTATGTGTACAGATCTAGCTGTATTTAAAGAGTCTGCCATTTAAAGTACTTTGAAATTTGGAGATCCAAGATGCTGGCAGAGCAGGTAGAAAAAAATAACAGAGATCACAGCAGATATTAAAAAAATAGAGTCTAAAAAAAACCACAATACAAAAGATCAATGAATCCAAGATCAGTTTCTTTGAAAAGATAAACAAGACTGAAACCTTTAACCAGACTCATAAAAAAAGAGGACCCTAATAAATAAAATCAGAAATTAAAGAGGTGAGTAACAACTGATACCAAAGAAATACAAAGGATTGTAAAAAAAATATTATGAATAACTATATGCCAACAAATTAGACAATCTGGATGAAATGGATAAATTCGGTCATAAAAATATGATCTTCCAAAAATTAATCAGGAAGAATTAGAGAATTTGAATAGCTAGATTACAATTAGTGAAATTGAAGCAGTAATCAAAAAACTCCCAACATACAAAAATCCAGGACAGAGTGGTTTCATAGGTGCATTTTATCAAAGATTCAAAGAAAAACTATTTTATCTCAAACTATTCCAAAAAATTCAAGAGAAGACTCCCAAGCTTATTTAATAAGACCAGCATTATCTTAATTCTAAAACCAGATAAAGACACAACAACGAAAGAAAATTATAGGCCAATATCTCTAATGAACATAGATGCTAAAATTCTCAACAAAGTATTAGCAAACTGGATCCAGAAATACATTAAAAAGATCATACACCATGATCAAGTGGAATTTATTCCTGGGATGCAGATAAGTACAATATTCACAAATCAATAAACATGATGACCACATAAACAAAATGAAGAATAAAAACTACATGAGCATATCAATAGATGCAGGAAAAGCATTTGATAAAATCCAGCATCCATTTATAAGTAAAAGCTCTCTGCAAAGTGAGAATAGAGGGAACATAACTCAATGTAATAAAGGACATATAAGATAAACCCACAGTTAACATTGTACTCAGTGGACCAAAACTAAAAGGGTTTTCCTTAATATAGGGAACTTGCCAGAAATGTCTGCTGCCCCTACTCTTATTCAATATAGTACTGGAAGTCCACAGCAAACAGACAAGAAGAAATAAAAGGTATTCAAATTGGAAAGGAAGAAATAAAACTGTCATTATTTTCAGATGACATGATGCTATAAAGAGAATCCTAAAGATTCAACCAAAAAACTACTAGAACTAATACATTAATTCAGTAAAGTAGCAGTATCTATATTTATAATAGGGTAATATGCAAATTGTTGGGACACCATCACATAACAACCAATCAGCAGGAGGGTGGGTCAGTGAGCTACAAGTGGTGGAGAGCTACAGGAGGGTGGGGCAGCGAGCTACATGCGGGGGAGAGCTACAAGCAGCAGTGGGTGGGGCAGCCAGCTGAGGCAAGTGGAAGCGAGCTACTCATGCACAGATTTGTGTGCAGGGGCACTAGGACAAAATAAATATCTGAAAGTAAGTTGCATATTTATACACCAATAATGAATTATCAGAAAATGAAACAAAGAAAACAATCCCATTCACAACTGCATAAAAAAAGAAATAAAGTAACTAGGGATAAATTTAACCAAGGATGTAAAAGACTTGTAGTTGGAAAATTATAAGACACTAAAGAAAGATATTGAATAAAATACAAATAAGTGGAAGCATATACTGTGCTCATGAATAGGAAGAATTAACATCATTAAAATATCCATACTATCCAAAGCAACTTATAGATTCAATGCAATTCCTATAATACCAACCTTAAAATACCAATGGCATATTTCACAGAATTAGAAAATACATTCCAAAAACGTATATGGAAGCACAAGAGACCCTGGATAGCTGCAGCCATCTTGACAAAGAACCAAGTTAGAGGAATCACACTACCTGATATCAAACTATACTTCAAGGCCACAGTAATCAAAATAGCCTGGTACTGGCAGAAAAGCATATAGGTGAATGGAACAAAACAGAGAGCCCAGAAACACACCCACACTTGTATAAGTCCATTAATATTTCACAAAACAAGCAAAAACATACAATGGGGTAAAGATAGTCAATTCAAAAATGGTGATGAGAAAATTGGATAGGTATATGCAAAAATACCCCAAATTAGATCACCTTCTTATACCTTATATAAGAATAAGCTCAAAATGGATTTAAGACTTAAATATTAGTCTCAAAACCATAACCCACTGAATGGGGGAACATACTAATCATTGAAACATCTGCAAAGAGGTTAATATCCAAAATTTATAAAGAACTTATACAGCTCAACACCAAAAAAATAAGCAATCCAATTAAAAAATGGGCAAAGGACCTGAATAGGCTTCTCCAAAGAGGACATACAGATGGCCAATAGACATATAAAAAGAAGCTCAATGACACTAAGCATCAGAGGAATGTGAATTTAAACCACATTCTCACACCTGTCAGAATGGCTATCATCAATAAATCAACAAACAACAAGTGTTGGCTAGAATGTGGAGGAAAAGGAATCCTTGTGTACTATTGGTGGTAATACAGATTGGTGCAACCACTGTGGAAAGCAGTATGGAGTTACCTCAAAAACTTAATAATGGAACTGCCTTATGACCCAGCGATTCCACTTCTGGGAATAAATGCAAGGAAACCCAAATCATTAATTCAGAAGAATATATGCACCTCTATATTCATTGCAGTGTTATTTATAATAGCCAAGATTTGGAAGCAGCCCAAATGCCCATCAGTAGATGAGTGGATAAAAAGCTGTGGTACATTTAAACAATGGAATACTACTTGGCTATAAAAAAAATAAGCAAATCTTACCCTTTGTGACAGCATGGATAAACCTGGAGATGCCTATGTTAAGTGAAGTAATCCAGTCACAGAAAGACAAGTACCATATGATTTCACTCATAATGAACAAAATAAACTAACAAGCAAAATAGAGACAGATTCATAGATAGCAGGCTGACAGCTGTCGGAAGGTGGAAACCTGGAGAGGGTGGAGGTACTGAGTAAAAAAGGGGAAAAAAAGAAAAAAAACAATAACTCATGGACCAGGACAGCAGTGTGGTGATTGCTGGGGAGAGGGTGGATAGGAGGAGGTAGAAGAGGGTATAGACAGGATAAATGGTCACAGATGGAGACTTGACTTGTATTGTGGGGAACACACAATACAATGTGTTGTAGAATTGTATACCTCATACCTGTATAATTTGTTAACAGTGTCACTCCAATAAATTCAATGAAAAGAAAAAAAAATTAAGTACTTTAAAAATTTTTAACCAGACATAATCTCATCCAGAATTTCATTAAATATCCCTTGCCCTGGAGTTCAACTCTGTGTGTAGAGTAAACTGCTGTATGAACCCCTCTAGCACTCCTCAGTTGAAGATACATAGATGGGTGGCTGTTTTGGAAATAGGCTTTTTGTCATGAGTGGGATGTATTTTCAAAACACTTGCCTAAGTCTTTAAATCCTTTTATTTCTAGCTCATGTAAACCCATTTAGAGAAATAATGTTTTTGTCCCTTATCAAAAACTGTCCTTGCTATGATTGTGTCAGAGAGTGCAGAGGAGCCCTCCAACACTGCCCGGACTTGAGGCCCATCCATCTCACAGACAGGACAGGAGGAGGGCGCTGCTATTTGGAGTCTGAGTTGAGGGCAGTCTGCATTAAGTCACTTCCTAAACTAGAGAGAGATAAAGCAAAGGCAAAGCAGTGACTTGAGGAGGCAGAGGTGTCTGCTCCTTCCTTGACTTACTTCCTCAATGACATCTGAGAAGGAAAATAAGCCTCCCCCGAAGTCTGGGAACTAATGTGACTTTACACCTAGGCTTCAGTGTTATCACAAGCTGGCCTGACGCTTTCGGCTGAGCCATGTGCTCTCCCCTTACACAAAAATAACTTCAGAAGATCCACCAAGACCAGGTCATGCAAGATACCAAAGTCCCCAATCTTGCTATCGAAGTGACTGCTACATCTTTACTGATTCCCGCTTTATTGTGGCTCTAGTCTGCTCTCCCTGTAGATGACATTTATTGAGATTCCCATTCATAGAGTTGTCCTTGTTTTTTTGACAATATCCAATCTGGATCAAACCTCCAGGTCCTTAGATCCTCCCCAAAATCACCCAGCCAAATCCCAAATCCTGGAACGTTTCTTTTGAACACCCTCTTATACTGAGACACCCCAATTCCCCATGCTGTGTGTCCTCTCTCACTGCAGCCAGTAATAAACCCACCTGCCCAACTATAGGTGTGCTCCCAGTGGCCTTTGGCTGCAAAGCATTGACACCTCGTCAGTATCAAGTTGAGGGCTTACTAAGAGCTAAGCACTGTTCTGAAACCTTACTTATTTTTTGCTTACTGACTACTTAGTATGTTAAATAGGACAGGTTGTCAAGGTTTGGACCATTCTCCACTAAATGCTGTTCTTGCTAAATGTTATAATACAGCACAGTGTTTTACAGATCAGCTGTAAACAGGAAGAGCTTGACAGGAACTCAAGGGATAAATGTAACCAACTGCAAAGAAGTAATCAACATGTAATTGACCAAATAGTAATATATAAGCAAAGGCTAAGCCTCCTTTAGGGGAGGCAGAGCTTTGGATAGGAATTCGTTGTTTCCTTTACTTGCTGCAAGTAAATGAAACTACCTTGTGACATGGGAATGCCCCATGTCAAAACCCTTGAGTTCAGTAGCAAACACTTTTTTTGTATAGAACCCCTGTGAATCTCAGACCACAGATGAAATCAGTACCACTGAGAAACTCCTCTCATTGTCCTCTCTCCTGTGGTCCCTGTGGGAACCACACCAGAGACTCCTGTGGTCCCTGTGGGAACCACACCAGAGACTCCTGATCGTCGAGGCCAATTAAAGCACGAGGCCTTTTTGTCAACACACCGGACTGTCCAAGGCCACTCTGTGCCTAGGCTAAGATACATAAGCAGCTGCAAGGCCACAGAGATCTCACAGTACGCTGTGCCTTGCTGTAGCCAATATGGTTGATGTCACTGTTGGCAACTAGCCTTCTTTGTCTCTGGAGTAATATACAGGTTACTGACCAGGAGTCTGCTAGAGAGAGCAGTTGGGCAGAGCTAGTGAAAGAAGTAGAAGCCGTAGGCACAGAGAATGTAGCTCCTATGTGTGCAGCAGAGAGGAGAGCTAAGAGCTGGTACTGCAATGATGTAAGGCTAAGAGCTCATAGAAAGTTCAGATATAGCTACCATGTTTACCAGACAGTGTGCTGGGCAGGAGAGACAGGAGAAGCTGCTGATCCAGAGAGCTCAGGTACCGCTACGATGTGAGGCAGTGAGTCTAGTGGGCAGCATGTGGCTGCTCAGGTAATAACTGTGGGTACAGACTGCTACTACTGTGTAGAAAAGATATGCACTTACCAGCCAGTGTACGGCTATCTGTATATGAGACTTTGCTGTGAAGGGCTGTCTTTTCTGATGGCAATGTGGCCACTGGCTTCTGCAATAAAGACTAATTCTTATATAGTATATACCCACAACTTCTCATGGCTTCTCCGTCTAAGACTCGGTGTCTAAGAAGGTCCAGTCCCTAGAGAGAGGGGGGTTCAGACCTGACACCTGTAACTCGTGAGCAGAGACTAAAGGAGGAACTTGGACTAAGTTCACAGTAGTTAGTACAGTGGGCAGGGTTCTAGGAGGAACCTGCCCTATGCTTGGCGTAGTCCAATGGAAGAATTTAGAAGAATATATGGATTCAGAGCAGTACTCCTGCTGCCTCTGACAGTCCCTCACTCACCTCCCAGACCACCAGTCAGAAATCCCAAATCAGGGACTAAATATTTACTGAGCACTTACACACTAAGCTTGGGCTACAGCTTATGGGAAAAGCTTTGCCCTCCATTTTTTAACTACCCACCAAATGCCGCCTATGGTGTGGAGACAGCTTTGGAAGCTTAAACCTGTGAGAAATACAAGACAAGCATAGTGCAACAAACCTGAAGCTACAAACCAGCTATGTCATCCATCAGCTCTTTCTTATCACAGAATTGGCAGAATGCATTAACAATAGGGTAATTATTTATTAATGGTTACTTGAAACCTGGGGTTTCCCCACATGATTGAAAAACACACAGGACCATTTATTTTAAGTGGTTTCCAGACTTTGATCGATGGAATGTTCTGTCATGCTGGCAAAGGCATAAATGCACTGATGCTAACCAGAGTAACTGTAGAAACGATTCTTTCGTGGTACAACCTTAGAACATTTCTGAACAATCATCCATGTGAAGGAAACATCAAGGGGATAGAAAAACCATCTGGTCTCTATAGCTAGAACACTTGAACAGCTTGTAAAGGGAAAAAAAATTAAACCTCACAACAAAACTTTGGCAGCTGATAAACACAAGATTTTCACGTTAATCAGCCAGTTGCTATAGACCAAGAACAATATACACAGAGAAAGAGCACTGTCAGAATCCAGCACCTCTGGCTGGAATGAAAGACGAGCAGAAAAAACTTGAAATTGAAGCTGATTATAGTTATATTTCCCCAAACACCAGAAAGCTATTTATTTTCTTTACAGATGATGGGAAATCCAAACAGAATAAAATTATACAATGCAAGGCACAGCATTTCTATGGGTGTTTCCTGTTCAGATGGAAGCAAATGTAACCACACCCCCATGAAGAAAGTCTGTTCTCCACTGTCTGAGACAATTTTGAAAATTTGAAGATAATGACCAAACCAAAGATAATTGCAACCCAAGCCTTTCATTGGAATAACCAACATTTCCAAGTAACCCCCAGCTCATGGGTACAGATAGGGTCCCTCCTAAATATTTCTTAATGAGCCAAATTGGGCTCAAGACTCCATAACAGAGAGTCTTTGTGTGGGTATGTCAAACATATGTGCAGTCACCCAAGTCACTGTGCTTCTCTGAAAACAGAACTGAAACTTTGCTAGGGCTTGGCTCACTGTAGCTCATCCTTCAACATAGCCAGGTGGTTTTTCACGTGACCTCCATCTGTCTTTATATAACAACAGTCCAAACAGTTGGCAACGTAAGATAATAAATATACTATTTACTGAAAAAAAATTTAAATTTTCAGTCTTTTTAAAGCTATTTAATGTAAATTTGTATGTGTGCATGTGTATGTATTATTATGTCACCTAAAAGACAATGTCCTCTAAGTATAAAGGGTATCCCCAAAAACTGTATACATACTTTAAATAATTATTAATTCTAATGGGTAAATCTGAAAACAAAGGAACATTAATTGAGCTATCAGCTGTTATGTGTATACATTTTGGGGGACACTCTATATATCAAAAAGGGAGTCTGGCTCCCTCTTTTTCCCTCTGTCCCCTACTCCATCACCCAGAGGAAGCCACAGCTAACAGCTTTGTGTTGATCTTTTTATGCTCATCACTTGTTTTGTAAACAAAAATTGTATCATATTTTACATTGTTTTCTGCAACTTGCTATATTACTTTAGGATTGTAATTCATTCATGGCAGGTATGCCTTCTTATTAAAGGCTACACAGTTTTCCATTACCTAAGGGATCCTCATCCATCCATGCATTCCCCTAGTTCCTTCCAATAACAAACAATGGTTTCAATAAACATCTTTAAACCTGAAAAAGAAAACACCAATTTCCTAGCCAGCTTGTAACTGTTTTTTTACTTCTCAGCTGTTAAGATAAATGTGGTAGTTTCATGTGTCTAAGGTTCTTGCCTTCTCCCACACATAACCCCATGAGCACCCCTAGTTAGAAAGCTGAGGTTTGGAACAAGTCCTCATGAGATGGCACCTCTGTCCTAGTTTCAAATGCAACAATTATACACATTTCTAAAAACTCTTTCCTTTTATTGATGCTATGATTGACCACCAATAGGTAGAGTCACCATAGAACTCATTGAGCTTATGCTTCTGAGCCCCTCACTTACTCCGGTCACTCCCAAGATCCTGTATCTAATTTTAAATTAATACATTTTTTCTTCTTCTTTAAGAGGACCCCGTAAACTTGATAAACTCCAGACAACACAAACCTGGATTCTCCCTCGTCAGCCACTGAACAGTTTTGTCACCTTATACCTAATCAGTTGTTTCCTTGCCTCCTGGGCCTTTGTCCACCATGGTATTATTTCTGCTGTCTCCTTCAAGCAATTCCACTATCTAATCTTCTACAGATCAGCATGTTGAGATTTCCCCAGGTGGATCTGATTTTGTTCCTTCTTTCCTCCTCCTTATACACTTCTAACCTCCATTTAGCCCTCTGCATAGGACTTGATCTTCCGTGCTTTTCCTAATATTTGCCAATTTAGTATTCCTGGCAGAATTCATACACATTCTTCCAACTCATTGATAAAGATTTTTAATAAACTCAGTCCTCACAATAACCCTTGGGGGCATTCTTTTAAGCACCTTCCAGCAACTAGATTTGCTGCCATTTATTTGTCAGTTCCATTACCTTTGGTTTATGGTTTTGGAGCCAATTTTCAATCTGCATTGGAATTCTCCTATTCCAGCCAATTTGAACTTGTTTTGCAAGTAAAATTTCATGAGACATTTTTATCAAGTGCTTTAGTAAAGTCCAAATAAGTAACATCTGCTGTGTTGCTTTTAACCATTCATTTGGGTGATGCATGTGTGTTTGTGTGTGCATGTGCACGTTTCTTTTCACAAGGCAAGCTATTAAGTTTGTCTGGCACTATTGGTCTCTAAGAAACCCATGCTGCTATTGGTCCTGGATTTCATTATCCTCTGGTTTGGTGCTAATTAATCTCCATCATTCAGGATTTTCCCCTCCTCTTAATATTTGTCTTATATATAAATAATGAAATTGAACTTATTTCACAAGATCGCCTTTTCCTACATTTGAGGACCTCAGGGGTTTGCTCTCTGCTCCCAGCTGCTTCCAATCAAAGTGAGTTCCCTCCCACAGCCTTCGCCCCACTCTGAGTGCTGGCAGGGATCTCCCCATTGAGCAAGATGACTCAGGGTGCTTGGGAAACACAGTCTCATTTCCTCCACCTTCCCACAGCTTGCTGCCGGCCCCCTGCAGTAAATTTACCTATTTTACATGCAACTCAGAATCTTATCCACCCATCTCTCTTGATATCCTGTGTGTCAGCACTTTCTGGAAAGAGAAACAGTTCCCTACCTGACAAAGACCTTCCTTAATGAAACTTTACTCTGGATCCTCTAATACGCCTCGTCCTTGCCAGACCTGCCTAGCCCAGGTTTGGCACCAATCCTGCTAAGTCAGTTTAGAGAGAATCCACCATCCTCCAAATTTGGTGACCCTCAATTTCTGACCAAATTCTTGGTCAGATGTCTAATTACCCTGGACTGCCTTCAGCAAGAACCCCCTTTACTCCAGCTGCGTCCTCTTCTTAATAGTTTTCCATCCACTGACCCATACTCTGTTACTTGGCAATACTAGTAAGTCCCCACTTGCCCTTATTGTACTTGGAATTGAGCCCAGTTCTGTACTGAGGTCTCTTTTCCCCTATTGTCAGAGTCCCTGGGTAAAATCTGTTTTTACTGCTTTAACTACTGTCCAGCTCAGGGTTCCCTTACCATACGTATTCCCCAGCCTGTTGCAAGGAGACTGGAAGTGGAAGTAATTCATGTAAACAGTCCTCAGGCTCTAGAGATGCTGCCAAGAATGGTCCACACTGGCCTAGAAGCTTCATGGAGGGCTGGCCATACAGATGGACAAAAGAAAGGGGATGGAGGCTGAAAAGAATATTCTGAGGGTAACGTAATTTTACTAGTAGTGACTTGGGCGGGGGGCCGGGTGAATGAAGGAAAATTGGGAAAATAGAGATTGCATAAGGTGCACACATAAAGGTCAGGGCTTCAGAGAAATGACGATCTGCTAAAAACAGTCTGTGATGGTGGCAAGAATCTTCTGAACTGAAAGGTGGAGGCACTCTGAACATTGAAAGTTTTTAAGCTTCTTTCTTTCCACTAATCTTACCCTCTGGGCTTACAGGGGACAGGAAGCACCCCAACTATTGCTCACAGACAATGACAGTCTGGGAGCTTGGAGATGATGCCACTGCCACTCCCACTTTGCTTCCTGCATTTCCACAAAACAAGGGTGACATGAGGAAGTAAGAGGATCACAGAGTATACATGTTTGAGTTCTACTACATTTCAATCCCTGGAGTTCCAGGGTTCATTTCCTGGCCCATTGCTAATGCAGTATTTAGAACATCCCATTCTTTGCAAACATGCCAGAAAAGAAACATTGCCCCTCCAGAAATCGAATCCTTCTTAGGTTCTAACATGTGTTCTTTAAAAAACAAAAGAGAGACTGTCCTTACTCAGAACAGTGGGTTCTAAATGACAGCCATTAATGTGAAGAGCAACCCTGACATTATTCTGTGAGTGTCTGAGAACAAATTTCATAACACTTTTGATGGTTAGCTATCAGCACTCCCATTACATTTTTCTTGTTAAATGTTAAAATGAGCATCATGAAATTCTATGTGAGAGTGTAACTAATAATATTATGGTCATTAAAATATTACTACTCCTTTATGATTGAGACTCTTCACAGCCACTCAGCTACTATCCATTCCTTTATTCGGTACATATTTATCAAGTTGGGGACTATTTGTCCATCAGGCGGCATATTAGGCTGTAGGAAAGCTCATCTTAAGTCTTGAATTTACCTCTCTACTGTCTCTATTCCACCCTTCTTTATCTGCCTTGAATTTACCTCTCTACTGTCTTTGTTCCACCCATCTCCCTCTTGCTCTCCTTTCTGTACCACCTCATTTTCCACACCTGCCATCATCACCTTTCTGATTAAAAAGTAAAAATTATCTCCCATTCTGAAAGTAAAATCCTGCCTGGCCATTCATCAGGCTGGAATATAGATACAGGCAGCTGCAAAGCTAACAGGAAATAGTATTTCTCCCAGGAACACACTGCACCTGGAATGTGTCGTAACAGCCCCTTCTTTGAGTCAACTACTGCTTTTTTACTCACTGAGAAGCTTTGTTCTCTAATATCATAAACTGGAGGAACCTCTACTGTTTGAAATTAAATCAGTAAGAGTGAAATCTCCCACTTTTGCCTGGAGGACCTAGTCACTCTGGCCACAGAAAAGCAGTTGTGATTTGCCAACAAGGTGCAGAAACTAGAGAGGTAGAGAGGAGTTTTGGTGCAGAATAGTCCACATGTCTCTTAACTTTTTTTTTTTTTTTTTTTTTTTTGGCACAGAAACAGGACCCTGGATCCATTTTTTCAGTCTAGATCTGATATTGATCTGTACACCAAGCTACATTTCCTGGCTCTGGGGGTTCATTGCTTTGAGCTTATCAAAACACTGCTTCATTCAAATTTCATCTAAACTCCCAGAGACCTAGAATGCCTCTATTTGCTTCTTCATTTGGAGAGATGCCCTCTGGAGGACCTTCTCCCTCATTGCATTGAATCAGTAAACCCAAGCTTGACAGGCTGCTGGTTTGTGCCTAGTGGTCTTAAGCTCAAGGACACTGAGCACCTAATGTTCATTTTGCCACAAATAGAACAAATTTCCTCAAAGGTCAGCAGAACCGTTACAATGCTCATCATCTATACTTATGTGTGCATCTATATACTTTTTTCAAAGTATTTAGAAGCCAAACCTTTGCTTGTTTGAGGGATATTAAAACATAAAATGGCCCTAACTGGTTTGACTCAATGAATAGGGCATTGGCCTGTGGACTAATGGGTCAAGTCCTGGTAAAGGACACATATCTCCATTGCAGGCTTGATACTAGCCCTAGTTGGGGCATGTACTGAGGAAACCAATCAATGTGTCTTTCTCACATCAATGTTTCTCTCTGTCTCTCTCCCTCCCTTCCACTCTCTCTAAAAATCAATGGAAAAATATCATCTGGTGAGGATTAACAACAAAAAATTGGGTATTTCAATTATACAAATCTTGTACTCAAGGAACCAAGATCAGTAAATATTGTCAGGTAAACTTGGTCATAATTGCCCTAAACAAGGTAACACAGTTATTTTTCTGTAAAGGAGCAGGTATAAGTAAATATCTGAAGCTTGATTACAACTAGTTAATGTTGTAATGGACTGAATTGTGTCCTCCCCCAAAATTTATATTTTTAATCCCTAACCCCCAATAAGATGGTACCTGGGGATGGAACCTTTTGGAGAATTTGGAATGAAATTACACATGCAGGAAAGGCTATATATATAAACACAGTGAGAAGGCAGCTGTCTACAACCCACCAAACATGGAGACGTGGACCCTGCTGATACCTTGATCCTGGACTTCCAATCCCCAGAACTATAGGGAATCAATTCCTGTGGTTTCAGCCAGGCAGTCTGTGGTATTACTATTATGGCAGCCCATGCTGACTACAAGACCCCTCAAGGAAAAATCATGTATAAACAAAAATCCTTGAAATGACTTGGTCTTTTCAAAAAGTTCCATTTGAAGAAAAGCATAGAATACTAAGGAAACCACAGCCTTTACTCACTTTTGAGACCTGAATAAAATAAGCTATTTTGGCAGAAAGATTGCAAGTTTTTCCCTTTAAGTGCTCAGACCACAAACTTTCATTCAATATCTAGACTAGAATAGGCTGTGATTTTTTACCTTTTGTAGGGTATACTTGCCTTCCCCTAAGCAGCAAGCAATTAGTGGCCTGCCTTTGTAAACTGCAGAGATGACTTCAATACTTATTTTAGAAAATGATAACAACCTAGATTCTTTAAAGAATACATTGGTGTTCTTTAAAGAATACATAGCTTATCACACTACATCTTACTTAATGCCCTTTTACTCTTTGGAAGGAGATAGACAGGATAACTGGGCTGCAGGTTTCAGTTCATGAAACTCTAGAAACAAGTTCCCTCACAAAATGACACAAATCAGTGTGCGGCAAAGATGGAGCAGCTGGTTTTGCAAGTAGACTCTCTTCAAACTAAGCACTTAAGGAACATCTCATGTCAGGAAAGCCTCATCATGGCCAACTTGGTATCTTACTATACTGATTTATGGCACACCATCATCCTTGCCCACTCAGTCTAGAGACAAAGGAGCTGTGGCAATACAGAAAGGCTAAGCAAGCCGATGTTGCTACAGAATTCTCAGGAGTCAACTCTCATATCTGGGTTATTTGTCTTTGGTTGCCAGATAAGTCTTTGAATTTTTTGGAAAAGTTCTAACAGAAGAACTTGGTAAATGACCACTTCATTAAAAAAAATAAACTAGATATATTATTTATTTACTTAGCCTATGACATGCTAGAAACCAACATTCATGAAAGAGAGTACGATTTTACTCTAGTTAATGAAGCAGAGGAGGTATCATCTTTGTTTCCACACCGTGGCCCATCAGAGAGCAGACCAGGAGGTTCAGTATATTCACAGTTTTCGGTAGAAGAACACCAGACTAAAGTGTAGTCTTAGCTCTTTAATTTACTAGCTCCTTAATTGTGGTTATTTACTTAACTTGTTTCAGGCCTGAGTTTTCACACCAGCAAAATGAAGATCATAATGTCTACCAGCAGAGCTGTTATAACAAAATGTGTTTTGGAAACCAAGGAATATTATCTGCAACCAAGATGTCAGTAAAGTCTTTCCTCTTTCTGGTCAAAATCTCTTCATGTATACATACACATCCTATTGGTTTTGTTTCTCTGGAGAACCCTGACTAAAGCAGATGGTGATACCTATGTTGAAGTGTTGTTGTGAGAGATAAGTGAAGGTACTTGATCCATACCAAGCACTTGGTAAATATTCTAATTTTACATGTTAAAGGGAAGAGGAAAAGGAGAGGGCAAACATCCTGCCGTAGCTACTACCTTGGCAAAAATGATCCCACATATTATTCTTTCTGTATGTAAAGGGATACCTTCAAGAGCCAGGGATCCTCTCATAGACCCAATGGGGAAAAACTTCCAATAAAGTTGGAAGAAAGTCACTGCTTGTATTTGTCTCCCTGCATGCATTTTTCAACTCCTTGGAATTCAGGGGGTGCCTCTAAGATCTTACTCTCTATGTGCCCACTTTTAGAGCAGAGCCATAGAGATGGCCTTTTCCCTTCAAATTTTATGGTGGCCTCATAAATGTGTGATCACCAGCAATCAAGGCAGAGCCCTCTGAGGGGTGGTTTATCTAGGATAAAAGGAGAAGGGTCTGCACACTTGAGAAGAACAACATATGTGGGATAACTGACACAGAGATTGGCTGTGAGTGTGGAATAAATCCCAGTTAAAACCCTTATTATTCCGTAAGCACACCTTAGAAAGATAAGTGTCTTCTGCACTGTCTTGGAGGAGGGCAGCAAAGAACAACTGAAAATGAATCAAAAAGTTAAAGTCCATGGTAAATGAACATCTTCAGATTAGAAGGAACCTCTAAAGCTCCTGTAATTAAAATTCCAGCCCGTGGGGAAAACGACAGCTGAGCCATGGAGTGAAGAGGGTAGGTAAATGAGACAGGAGCTGAATTCAGCTCTCCTGCCTCTCAGCCCTTCCTTCTGACCACGGAAATGAATCCCCTCTTCCACCACAGAATAAACAAAATAATTGGGTTTCTCTAAGTCTTATGTAGGTGTAACTTGCAATTCAGAAGATTCTGTATGTTTAACTGCATCCTCATCTGACCCAGGGGGAGTAAAATGAAATAAATAAAACCAGAACAATGCTGGAACTGGGCTCCGACGGCCCTCAGTGCAGCCGGCCTCGACTGTAATTGCGCCACTGCAGCAGATAAAGGGACCCGAGAGCTGCGGAGCGTGGCTGAATACAAAACCGAAGCCTCCCACCGCCTCCCTCCCATAATTAATCTTTTCTGCTTTCCGCAGGAACTATCCTCTGCGGCGCTCATCATTTGGCTGAGACTTTCCCTTTTGTTATCGCCATCGCTGTCTTTGTTTTTGGAAAAGGAGAAAGAAACATCCATGGCACAGAGACCCCACAAGAGAAGGCAGCCAAGCTTTGAATCCATCACGTCAGATGTAAAATTCATGTCGCTCTCCCCCTCTATTAATTTGAACATCATTTCTATTCCTAAAGAACTTAGGAAATGCAAAGGCAACCTGCATTCTTTCTAAGATTATAGTCCCAACATTTTTACTTAATAACTCTAAGAAATGGAATACTTTTTAAAAGAACATCATGTGATGCAGAGATTCCATTTATGCTCCGAAAGAAACCAATATCTCTGAACCCCTTTACCCTTCACTGATGTAGTTGCCATGGAAACCATAACATTAAGCCAGGCAGTTACTTTCACATTACATAATATTGTCTAATGCTTAGTTACTCCTGAACAAACGTGTTTATTCAGTAGCTTTTTGTCCATGTAATTAACCATATATGCTTTGATTTGATTAAACAAGGGGCACAGCATAAAATCATCTAATGAACAAAGCTATGTGCCTGTTACTCATCCAGAAAATGACAGGCTTGGGTATCTGCCAGGCTGTGCACCTGAACTTGTGGGAAGAGGTTCTGGCACTGTTGACACATACGTGTTTATGGATCAAAGGAATTAAGATTTAAAAGAACTGAAGTTAGAAACTAGAGTAGAAATATTTAAGATGAAATTATGATAGTTTTAAACCTCCTCTTTTTACCCAAAGGGGAGAAGACAGTTGTGACTGTGGGAAGTCTATAAAAATGTTTGCTATTAAAATTCTTGTTCCGGTTAAGAACATTATTTCCCATGTTAGTAGTGGGCTCTGTGACAGGGTTATTATCTATTTACATGGTATTTAAGAGACCATAACTGACAACAAATTTTCAAAACCCTGTTAGTTGTGGCATGAAACAATCCCTTTATTCCTCTTCAGTTCATTTTAGTACACACTTTGGGTTATTTCCCAATGAGTGGCAATAATGGATAGAACACCCAGACATAAAAAATGCTTGTGAGAAAAGTTCTTTAAGGTAATTGAAGCTTGCTTTTCCCCATACGTGAGTCTACTGTCTATATCTTGCAAGATCTGAGGAAATTTATTCTCTTCTCCCTACTCATCCCCTTCCTCTCCTCTCCCCTCCCTCTCCCCCTCTCTCTTTCTTTCTTCTTACCTATCTTTCTGTCTGTTTTGAAAAAATATTTAAATAGATGTTAAAAGAATTTATTGAGAAATGAATTGAATCGTAGGCTGGCTTTTTAAAAACACTTTACTAAATATTTGTATAACTATATAATCTATTCAGTGAGTTTCTGATATGTCTTATGTTCTTTTTAAGACACAATGATAATGTGCATAATTATTTTAGAAAAAAGATAAGCTAAAAGTCCATTAAAACCATTCAATAAATAAATAAATAAATAAATAAAACCACTCAAAACTCCCATCATCCAAAAATAATGACTTGTGCCATTTTTATACAAATGGAATAGCACTTAATTAGAATTTGTAAAAGAATGCCTCTTTTTCTGATTGGGTCTGTAATTCCTTTCTTCCTGTATGGTTTCTTCTGTTGAGTCTCTCCTGTTCTACATTGACATGGCACTTTATTTCAGCATTCTCATTTTTTTTTTAGTCAGTCTTTGTATCTGCAAAGACTCCAAGTTAACTTTTCTTGTTATTCTGGAGGCTTCGTTTCCCTCCAATATGCCCCTCTCTCCTTTTCCTTTTTGCTGCTCCTAAGGACTCTGACCTGGCCAGCACCAGCTGCTTTCAAACACATCTCCTTTGTCTGCCATAGTCTTCCCTCCACTTCCTCCCTCACCATCTAGGCATCATGACCTACCCCTCTCATCTCTTAATGTAAGACTCAGTTCAGGCATCAAATCCTGAATAAAGTCACCACTTCACAACATTCCTCACCATCCACCAACCTGCTGAATTTTCCCTTCCTGCTTCCAGCGAGGCACTCTAGCCTGTGTCTGTTTCTATCACAGCATCTATAGGACATTAACTTCTCAGTTGTTGATTAGTCCGTCTCCAATCATTTACCAAACACATATTTTTGGGACCCTACTCTACATCAATCCAAACCAGTGGATCAGCAGAGATGAATAAGATCAGCTGGTTCCTGAAGAAGTTTCCCCTCCAAGGCTTGAATTTCCCATTTGCTCAGTGCTTAGAAAAATGTCTGGTTCATAGCAGACACTTAATATTTGCTTGTTGGATTGTTTTTTAAGTGTCCAGTTTTATTACATGGTATAACTTACATTTTAGAAAAATAGAAAATATAAATTAATAAAAAAATAATTTACCTGAATCTTTTTTTTAATTTTATTTTTTAATTGTTTTAAGTATTACAAATAGTAGTACATATGTCTCCTTTTTTTTCCCCCAATGATCTCCCCCCGACCTCCCCTACCCCCCAGGACATGCCTTCACCTGCCCACTCTCCCCCCCGCCCCAGTGTCTTATATCCATTGGTTGTGCTTATATGCATGCGTACAAGTCCTTCGGTTGGTCTCTTACAGCCCCCCTCGCCCAACCTCCCCTGTCTTCCCAATGTAGTTTGACAGTCTGTTCAATGCTTCTTTGCCTCTGTATCTTTTTCCCACCATTTCTTTCCTTTAAAAAGTTTTGCCTTTGCAGACTAGAAATAAACATATAATAACAAAACAAGACAAAACAAAAAAATGTTTGAGTCCCAATTTCAATGTCCAACAGTTCCTTATGTGTACATGTCAGCAGTGATATCTGGATGGTGGGCACATGGTGGCAATGCAGGTCCGACCCTCTCTGGTTTGGTCCTAGGTAACCTGCAGCGGTGTACAGCTGCTGACTGCTGACATGCCAAAGGCGTCAGTGTCTTCCATCTCTGGACTGTTTTTTCCTCTTGTCTTCGTGGTTGGAGCACTCCTGTCAATTCCTCTCTGTTGCAGGAATCCATCTGGTCTTGGGGTTGTTTTCTGAAAATATACAAATATATTCTCAACAACAAGTTAATAAAGGAATCTTTTCTATATAATTGATTTGGGATCCTTTTTATTTTTGTTCAAACGATTTTCCTTTGTCTTATTTAGACACCATGTGTGTTTTTAATGGCCCTCTTGCTGTTAGCATTGCAAATGAAACTTAATTTGGTAAAGTAAAAATTTTCTAGATGTAATTTACTTATAGGATATTTTTCCTTACATGATATTGCCCCACTATCCCCCCCCTTTTTTTTATTATTAATGGAGGTTTTTGTAAATTTTATAATGCAGTCTTGATAACTTTAAATTTAAAAATTATTTTTCCTACACATATGACTGCTTTAGGTTCATTGCATATTCAAGAATTTTACCATGAGATGAACTACCAATAGAAATTTTAGTTATTACTTTAAGAACAGCTTTTTGTCCAGTACAATTAACTTTACTTGAATATTCACTTATTTCAATTAGCCTATTTAAATTAATCTGAAAACTCGATTACTATTTTACTGTCAAATTTAATACTCTACCAACAATCTTAGTTTACCCTGTAAATATTAGTGGGAAGGATTATTTGCATTCTTGAGTGGGCCCTGAGCATTCCAGATGCTAGGCTGAATTTAGATATAGGGCAACTGCTGTCGGCCAAGTCTCTTGTCTGTTACCTGGGTCCCGATCTGAGCTGGGCCAAGTCTCTGTATCTCGATGTGAGCTAGGCCAGGTCTCTTTCTGTTGCCTGGGTCCCGTTCTGAGCTGGGTGTGGGAAGCGCGAAGCAGCCATGGGGGCAGGAGACCTCCTTCAGAAGGGGTGAGGGTTCAAGCCCCTACAATGTTGGGGGAGTGAGGGTCTGTGCCCCACTTCTGTTGCCCCTCCCCAAGTTCTCTCCTGATGGCCCCTCTGCGACTGTGCCTGTCTTAGGTTGTTCCTTCCTTGAGGAATCTTACCCATCTCTGGCTAACCAGCCATCCTCCGGGGCCAAGCAGGGTGGTGTGAGGTTCAGTTCTGTCTCCTTGGTAGCCTATGCCCCCGTGGCCTCCACAGCCAGCACCTGCCTTGGGAATACCTGGCCTGCTGGCAGGGTCCCGGTGCTGATCACATATCTCGGGGAACTCGGGTTTCTTCTCCAGTGAGGGACCAGCTCACACAATTGGATGTGAGACAGATCCATGGTACCAGCCCCCATGAGGCTTCAAGCTCAGCATGAACAGAAAGCTCAGGTAACAGCTGAGGGCAGTTGGGTTGTAGGAAGAGGGTCCCTTTTGGCACAAAGGGCAAGAGGGACCAATATAGGATGCTCAAGTGCCTTCCCAGTGCCTTAATTCCTTCTGCAAGGGATTAAATCCTTTCATGTCCCTTTTTTTTTTTTAATTGCTGCCAACCATTCAAAGAATTAGTTTGTAAGTTTGTTTGGGATAATTGTAAAATATGCTGTTGTAAAATATCTAAAATTATAATGACATTGTAGAATAATATCATGTAAGGATATTCTTTGCCCTAGGCCCTGGCAATTCCATTTCAAACTGGCTGCCAATTTCTTTTTGTAGCTTTATATAAACTTTGTCAGGGAGGCAAAAACACAAATTACTTACTTTAGTTCAAGAGGCCAAATATATTGACTTTCAATTACAATCCTTATGACTTTTGAAGGAAACTTCTCTTTGTTTCCTTCCAAAATAATTTTCAGTCTACAGAGAGTTTCATTTAAAAATTTTTGTCACATGAGACAATTTCCCTTAATGCCCCGCCCCCTTGTTGTCTGTGTCCATTGATTAGGTTCATATGCATGCATACAAGTCCCTTGGTTGATCTCTCCACCTTACCCCCACCCTCCCCTACCTTACCTGAGGTATGATGTTCTGATCGACGTTTCTCAGCCTCTGGATCTGTTCTTGTTCATCAGTCATGCCGTTCATTATATTCCACAAATGAGCGAGATCATGTGATATTTATCTTTCTCTGCCCGGCTTATTTCACTCAACATAATATTCTCCATCTCCATCCATATTGTTGCAAATGGTAGGAACTCCTTCTTTTTTACCACAGCGTAGTATTCCATTGTATAGATATACCACAGTTTTTTAATTCATTCATCTGCTGGTGGGCATTTAGGTTGTTTCCAAATCTTGGCTATGGTGAATTGTGCTGCTATGAACATAGGGGAGCATATTTCCTTTCTGATGCGTGTTTCTAGATTCTTGGGATATATTCCTAGAAGTGGGATCACTGGGTCAAATGGGAGTTCCATTTTTATTTTTTTGAGGAAGCTCCATACTGTTCTCCACAGTGGCTGCACCAGTCTGCATTCCCACCAGCAGTGCAAAAGAGTTCCTTTTTCTCTGCATCCTCACCAACACTTGTTGTTTGTTGATTTGTTGATAAAAGCCATTCTGACAGGTGTGAGATGGTACCTCATTGTTGTTTTGATTTGCATCTCTCTGATGATTAGTGACTGTGAGCAGGTTTTCATATGTCTCTTGGCCTGCCTTCTGTCTTCTTTCGAAAAGTGTCTATTTAGATCAGTTGCCCATTTTTTGTTTGGGTTATCTTCTTTTTGTTAAGTTGTATGAGTTCTCTGTATATGTTGGAGATTAAACCCTTATCATTGATATCATTGGCAAATATGTTTTCCCATGCAGTGCGCTTTCTTGTTGTTTTATTGATGGTTTTCTTTGCTGTGCAAAAGCTTTTCATTTTGATGTAGTCCCATTTGTTTATTTTCTCTTTAGCTTCCATTGCCCTAGGAGTAGTATCAGTGAAGAAGTTCTTTCGGCATATGTCCGAGATTTTGCTGCCTGTGGATTCCTCTAGTATTTTCATGGATTCCCGTCTTATGTTTAAGTCCTTTATCCATTTTGAGTTTATTTTTGTGTATGGTGTAAGTTGGTGATCTAGCTTCATTTTTTTGCATGTATCTGTCCAATTTTCCCAACACCATTTGTTGAAGAGACTGTCTTGACTCCATTGAATGTTCGTGCCTCCTTTGTCAAATATTAATTGAGCATATTGATTTGGGTCAATTTCTGGGTTCTCTATTCTATTCCATTGATCTATATGTCTGTTCTTGTGCCAGTACCAGGCTGTTTTGAGAACAGTAGCTTTGTAATACAGCTTGATATCTGGTATTGAGATCCCACCTACTTTGTTCTTCTTTCTCAGGATTGTTGTAACTATTCGGGTTCTTTTTTTATTCCAGAGAAAATTTGGAAAGTTCGTTCTAGGTCTGTGAAATATGTTGTTGGTATTTTAATGGGAAGTGCATTGAATTTATAGATTGCTTTGGGTAGTATGGACATTTTGATGATGTTGATTCTACCAATCCACGAACATGGTATGTTCTTCCATCTGTTTATGTCTTCCTCTATCTCTTTTTTCAGTGTCATGTAGTTTTCTATGTATAGGTCTTTTACCTCTTTAGTTAAGTTTATTCCTAAGTATCTTAATTTTTTTGGTGCGATGGTAAATGGGATTGCTCTTTTAGTCTCTCTTTCTGTAAGTTCGTTATTGGTGTATAGAAATGCCATAGATTTATTAGCATTAATTTTGTATCCTGCTATATTACCAAATTCAGTTATTAAGTCTAATAATTTTTTATGGAGTCTTTAGGGTTTGATATGTACAGTATCATGTCATCTGCAAATAAGGACAGTTTTACGTCTTCTTTTCCAATTTGGATGCCTTTTATTTCTTCTTCTTGTCTGATCGCAATGGTTAGTACTTCCAGCACTATATTAAACAGGAGTGGTGAGAGTGGGCATCCCTGTCTTGTTCCTGTTCTTAGGGGAAATGGTTTTAGTTTTTGCCCATTGAGTGAGATGTTGGCTGTGGGTTTGTTGTATATGGCTTTTATTATGTGCAGGTATGATCCTTCTATTCCCACCTTGTTGAGAGTTTTTATCAAGAAAGGGTGTTGGATTTTATCAAATGCTTTTTCTGCATCAATTGATATGACTATGTGATTTTTATCTCATAATTTGTTTATGTGATGTATCACATTTATTGATTTGCGAATATTGTACCATCCTTGCATCCCTGGGATAAATCCTACTTGGTCATGGTGTATAATCTTTCTGATGTACTGCTAGATTCGATTTGCTAGAATTTTGTTGAGGATTTTGGCATCTATGTTCATGAGATATATTGGCCTGTAATTCTATTTCAGTGTGTTGTCTTTATCTGGTTTTGGTATTAGGGTGATGCTGGCCTCATAGAAGGAGCTTGGAAGTGTTCCTTCTTCTTGAATTTTCTGGAATAGTCTGAGGAGGATAGGTTTTAGTTCTTCCTTGAATGTTTGGTAAAACTCCCCTGTGAAGCCATCAGGCCCTGGGCTTTTGTTTGCTGGAAGCTTTTTGATGACTGCTTCAATTTCTTCCATAGTTATCAGCCTATTGAGATTCTTAGTTTCTTCCTGAGTGAGTTGTGAAAGGTTGTATTTTTCTAGGAATGTGTCCATTTCCTCCAGATTGTGTAGTTTGTTAGAATAGAGTTGTTCATAGTATTTTTTAACAATCCTTTGTATTTCTGTGGGGTCTGTTGTTATTTCACCTCTTTCATTTCTGATTTTGTTTATTTGGGTCCTCTCTCTTTGCTTCTTGGTGAGCCTGGCTAGAGGTTCATCAATCTTGTTTATCCTTTCAAAGAACCAGCTCTTGGTTTTGTTGATCCTGTGTATTATTTTTTTGGTCTCTATGTCATTCATTTCTGCTCTGATCTTTATTATGTCCTTCTTTCTGCTCACTGTGGGCTTTTCTTGTTGCTCTCTTTCTAATTCTTTGAGTTGTTGAGTTATAAGATTTATTACCATTTTTTCTTGTTTTTTGAGGTAGGCCTGTAGAGCTATAAACTTCCCTCTCAAGACTGCTTTCATTGTGTCCCATAGCATTTGCATTGTTGTGTTTTTATTGTCATTATTCTCCAGGATGTTTTTAATTTCTTCTTTGATCTCATTGATCACCCAATCATTGTTTAATAGCATGCTATTCAGTTTCCACGTGTTTGAATTTTTTGGAATGTTTTTATTATAGTTTATTTCTAATATTATGCCATTGTGGTCTGAGAAAATGCTTGATATGATTTCAATCTTTTTTAATTTAAGGAGGCTTTGTTTGTGACCCAATATGTGGTCTATTTTTGTAAATGTCCCATGGGCACTTGAGAAGAATGTATATTCCAAGGCTTTGGGGTGAAATGCTCTGAAGATGTCAATTAGGTCCATCTGATCTAGTGTGTCATTTAGAATTGCTGTTTCTTTGCTGATTTTTTTGTCTAGAGGATTTATCCAGTGATGTCAGTGGTGTATTAAAGTTTTCTACTATGGTTGTATTGTTGTCGATCTCTCCCTTGATCTCTTCCAGGAGTTTTTTTATGTATTTGGGTACTCCTGCGTTGGGTGCATATATGTTTACCAGAGTTATATCTTCTTGTTGAATTGCTCCCTTTAGTATTATGTAGTGGCCTTCCTTATCTCTTGTTATGCCCTTTACTTTGAGGTCTATTTTATCAGATATAAGTATTGCTACCCCAGCTTTTTTCTCATTTCCATTTGCTTGAAAAATATTTTTCCATCCCTTCACTCTCAGTCTGTGTGAATCCTTTGCTCTGAGGTGGGTCTCTTGTAGACAGCAAATATATGGGTTATGTTTTCTTATCCATTCAGCTACCCTATGTCTTTTGTTTGGTGCATTTAATCCATTTACGTTTAATGTTAGTATTGACAAGTACATGTTTGTTGTCATATTTTTCCCCTTAGTGTTTGTGTTTGTTTTTGCCTTTCTCTTTCTTCTTTTTACAGCAGTCCCTTTAGCATTTCTTGCATTGCTGGCTTGGTAGTGACAAACTCTCTTAGCCCTTTTTTGTCTGTGAAGCTCCTGATTCCACCTTCAATTTTGAATGATAACCTTGCTGGGTACAGTATTCTTGGGTTCAGTCCCTTGCTTTGCATCACTTTGTATATTTCATTCCATTCCCTTCTGGCCTGGTGTGTTTCTGTTGAGAAATCAGTTGATATTCTAATAGGAGATCCCTTGTAGGTAACTTTCTGTCTCTCTCTGGCAGCCTTTAAGATTCTTACTTTGTCATTGGTATTCGCCAATTTAATTATGATGTGTCTTGGTGTCGGTCTTTTGGGGTTCAACTTGTTTGGGACTCTATGTACTTCTTGGACTTGCATAGTTTTTTTCTTGCCAATATCAGGGAAGTTTTCTGTCATTATTTCTTCAAACAGGTTTTCTATTCCTTGCTTCTCTTCCTCTCCTTCTGGTATCCCTATTATTCTAATATTGTTTTGTTTTGTGTTGTCCCAAAGCTCCCTTAGGCTCTCCTCTTGCTTTTTAAGTGTTATTTCCATTTGCTGCTGTGTTTGTGTGTGTTTTCCTACCTTGTCTTCTAATTCGCTGATGCGGTCCTCAGCCTCTTCTAGTCTACTGTTTAAGCCTTCCAATGTGTTCTTTATTGCAGCTATGTCGTTCTTCATCTCCTCTTGGTTTCTTTTCATGTTGGTGAGATTTTCATTCAGCTCCTTATAGTTCTCATTGAGTTGTGTGTATTTGTCATCCATCCGTTTAAACATCCTTAGAACCATTACTCTGAATTCTCTCTCTGTTAAGCTGCTAGCCTCAATTTCATTTAACTCCCTTTCTGGTGATTCCTCTTTTTCTTTCCTTTGGGTATTGCTTTTTTGTCTCCCCATGTTTTCCTGAAATGTTTTAATTGTAGATCCAATTGCTTTGCTACCCAGGTTCTTTTGGTGATGGTGCTACTGGTGAAATCTTTCTGTTCTCCTGGGCTTGGTTATCTAGTGTAGCTCCCTACTTGAGCTATTTGGGTTCTCTTGATGTAGGCCTGTAAGCTTGAGAGGCACAACTGAAGTGCCTAGAAGTCAGCTGCTATGGAGGGGAGTGTCCCAATTTTTGCTGACTTGCACCCTTAATTAAAATCACGTGTGCCCAGTGGGGCCTCACAGTGGCACCAAGGAACCGTCTGTCTGGGTGATGTGGCTCAGGGCGCTACACTTTGGAAAGGGGTAACTGTGTTGCCCAGAGTTCTGTAGTTGTGGGGTGGGCAGACTCAACTTTCACTGCTGTGTCTGTGGTGGGTAGGCGCTTTCTCCAGGTGGCGGCTCACAGGAGCACTAGCAGTAAGTTTGCCAGCGGGGTACACTGAAGCACTCTGGAGGGCCCTGGCAGTGTAGCCGAGTAATTGAGGTGCTTAGCTTCTAAAGATTTCTCTTTAGAGTAGATCCTATGGCCTCAGGGAGTATTCAGATTCGATGGTGTTAATCAGGGTGGAATCTGGATGTGGCTATATTGGTTGCCTGGAGACTGGGGGGAGGGGCTATCTCTCAGGAGAAAATGGATTCTGTGGGCTTAGATATGACTCAGCACTAGACTTGCTACCACTTCTCCTGGACTGTCCGTTGACCACTCTGCCCAGATTCCACAACTCTACCCCTTCTCCTGCACTTCTGTCACAGGTAAGTGCCTGTCTCCAAAAGGTCCCATGAACTAGGTTCAGTGGGGAAAGGCACAGGCCCCAGCGCAAGGAAGTACCGCATCTCTGCCAGTTCCTCTCTTTCCGGCACTCTGCAGTCCAGCAGCTTTTAAAGGCTGCCTTTGCGCTCAGATCCCAAATCCAGACTCTATGGTCTAAAATCCTTCAGACCTTGCCTGTCCTCAGGGACGCGGCTTGGCACTGTGTAGTTTCTCCCTGACCTTCTGGGCACAGAGGTCCGGGAGATTCTACTGCCTAGATCTTTGATTTTACCTTTATCCAGGGGATCCCTGCTCTTCCCAGCTGCAAACTGTCTCACCAGCTGTGCCTCCTTCGCCAATTCGGGCTGGATTCCGCTCGTCTCAGCTGCCTCCTCTATTTGCTCCGGGACAAGGCTCAGGACACATCCTTCTATTCCGCTGCCATTTTGTCCTTCCTTACCTGAATCTTATTAGCCAGAAATTAATGCTGCCACATTTTATGTACATATTTTGCAAATAAAATTTTTCTAGATAGCAATGCAAATCTTCTAAAAATGGGGCCATGATGAAACCAGACAACCAACGGGTCCTGGCTGTCTATCACTACTTGAGTCAATTAAGCAGAGACAGGGTTGAATCACATATGAGCATTTATTACAATAATGCCAGCAGTATGGAAGAACAGCAGGTCATCCACGAAAATCTTCTCTACCCCTCCCCATAAACCAGCTGCTTATATTAGGTAGAAGGACAAAGATTACATAGGAAAGTAGGAATTACAGGTATGGGGAAGTAGGCAAGGTATAATGGTTACAGGTTACAGGCAATGCGGGCTGCAGGAGTTGCAAAGGGCGGCACCTCCTGGACCAGATTACAGGCCATGTGGGCTAGGGTCGTAAAGGGTGGACACTTCTGGGACCAGATTGTTTCCGCAATAGGGTTGTTAATCTTCTCATGATGATAGGCCTTCCTCAGAAAAGGAGAATGGACTGCATTCCAATATTAGCTCTCATGTCCTGGGGCATACAACTCTCAGCCAGGTTAAAATGTGCTTTCTCTAATCAGAACAGAACAATCACAGTTGACAGAGCATTATTAAGTTTTCTTGTAATTATAGCTAGTCTCTACTATTCTATTTCTGCCTCTAACAAGGTCACGTGTTTTTGTACTTGAACAACACATACACATGGCAATAGCATTTAGAGTGGCTTCATGTAGGAATAAATGTTTCTGAATGAGGGGACACTCCAGTGGATCAGGTGATTCCTTAGCTGTTTATATTCTTTTTGTTTGTTTGTTTATTGCACTACAGTGAAGTCTTGCTGACTTTTTCCACTCATCCAGAAACAAAAGCAAGAAAAGACATAGGAACTTGAGTCCCGAAAGACAAAGAGCTCTATTTCAAGAAAACAGACCAAGATTAGTCAGGCCTTGTCTGTGGTTTCTAAGCCAAAGTTTCCATTTCAGTGCCTCTCACACATCTTGAGGGTATACTACATAAACCCCTTTATTTGCGTACCAGGTTTTGTACTCAGAAGATGTGCGTACAAAAAAATCTCAGAATGTAGAATCTTGAGTCAAGCTATCTTGGCTTTCAAATGCTAGTCCTGTATTATGGAAACTGCAGACAATTTGTTAAATCTCTCTTTTAAGTCTCAGTTTCTTTTTTTATAACAGCAGAGCAATAATAAAAGATTAGTTGAAATACATACATATATGAAACCATCAGCCTAGTGCCTGGCACATAGAAAGCATTTAACAAGTATTAATGTTGTAACTCTGCCTCTCTCCACACTCACACTCCCCCCCACCCCCGGCCCACCCATACACACACAAAAGGCTCAAATATACAAAGATCACATTTAACTTTGAAAAATTTGTCTTTTCCCCCTAAAGAAATACAATTACATTTATACTTTTTGTTCCCCCTTCTAATAAAATGTTTTCTGCTGACTTGATAGCTAATCAGCTTATTCTTTTTGACTCTATAATTTACTTTTCTTTTAATATAACTGATTTCCTCTGCTTTAATCCTCAATATTCACTTCACTTAGAATTTTCGTAGTATGCATTTTGCTATTGTTCAGTCATAAAGTATATAAGAGAAAATTTTGATCCATAATAGTTCTAAATGATTATAATTTTTTTTTTTTGTTAATACTCACATGAGGTTATTTTTTCCATTGCTTTTCAGAGAGAGTGAAAGTGGTGGGAGGAGAGAGAGATAAACATTGGTGTGAGAGACACATAGACTGGTTGCCTCCTCCATGTCCCAGTTGGGGGCAGGGAGTGAACTGTAACCCAGATACATGCCCTTGATTGGGAATCGAACCTTGACCCTTTGGTGTGCAGGCCCATGCTCTAACCACTGAGACACACTGGACAGATCTAATTTTACCTTTTTAGCACATCTACAATAAATTTTATTTAAGGGGTTGAATTGAAACTATTTCATAAGATGAAGTTTCATGCAGAGAACTGCAAAGTTAGAATGTAAAATTAGTGAAGTTTCCACTACCCTAATTCCTTTTGATTATTTGGCATTTTGCAATTTAGTTCAGCTAAGAAACATATTATGGGGATGCCTTATTTGATATTCCCAAATCATAGGGTGGAATGATCTAGTCCTCATATGCTCCAGTAGGAAACCCAGAAATTAGACAAGAAAAAACAAAGCTTACCATTCAAAATATGGGGGTTCGGAGTTAAAAGCCTGAAGCAACCAATCCACCAAGGTCAAATGGAAGATACAGTGAAGAGTCTGAAGGAGACAGAGCAAAGGAGACTGCCAGCTCAATTCCCCTTTTATCTTCTCATGGCTCTTATTATCACAATTCCAGTAGCCTCTACACTGTCTCCATGAAAGGAAGGATGTATGTTTATTCTGCTTTTTTGTAAGTCCAGAGACCTTGCTCAAATATTTTCTTTAGCCTAAAAACACTGTGGTTGGTAGATAAGGTCACTCCAGCCAGTCCTCTTTCTATTATGATGACAGTACTAGTGGGGTTTCAATCGAAAGAATATCTATTATATAAAAAGCCTATGGTCATCATGTCATCATGTTGTACTGACCAATCAGCAGGAGACTGCATATGAGGCAGGCACGCAAGGGTGGGTGGGGACTTGACTCTGGAGGATTTGACCCGAAGCCTGGAGGTTTCTGGGTCCTGCCTCCCATGGCTGCGGTGGTGGAGGCCGCCATGGGACTCTTTCTGGGTCCCGCCCAGCCGCGGGATTCTGGGTCCTGGGTCTTGCGCGATTTTGTGAACTGGGCTCCTAGTATATAACATTACGTTTTTGCAGTTGGGTGTCTTCATTTACCTAAATGTTTATTAAACATTTCATAAACCTGCTTTTAAGGTACATGATTCATAAGATTTTAGCTCCCACTGTATTTATTTATTCTCAAAGAATCATTTTTAGTACATATAGACTTACAATTGACTTTTTATAATTTGAGTCCACATCTAGTGTTTGAAATAATTAGGGCTTATTATTCACAATTTACAGAAAAGGGTCAGAAAATTAAAGTTACATCAGTGATAGTTCATTTTTAAGATGAAAGTTATGGGGAGTCTGATCCAAGAACACAGAGACACATACCTTTCCACTTATTTCTGGAATTGTAGTGACCTCCAAAGCTCATTCATGAACTTCATTTTAAGAATCCTTAGGATAAGTGAAAGAACTCAGTTCTTCCAGATCTAAGTCCAGCATACCTGCCCCATCCCACAATGTACCAATATCTAAGTCCATGTTCACTTGATCTTTGTCTGTTTATTATTTTTTTTATATCCTCCCTTAATTTTTAAAATTTTCAGGCTGAAATATAGCTATTGTCTACCTCATAGGAGAGTTCCTTTATCACCCACAAATTGTTCTGGATCTTCTCTGGAACTGACCTGCCTAGAAGATTTATGTCAAAAGGAGAATGGTCCTTATGCCAGGATACCCTAGTCCCCTGGTGATTCCAGACACCAGTGCATCAAGTCCACGTCTTCTGAGAATGAGAAAATAATTTTCTACTAATTCAGCCGAATACTTTGGGAATTTCTTTTTTTAAACCCATTAACCTCTTTGTGCAGCAATTACCTATGTGCTACCACCCAACATGCCTTTGGTATTCTTAATGGGCCTCTTATTTAAACAGATTTTAGCAGATGCTAAAATCCTAAATAAGCTATTAACTGATTAAATCTAATGGCATATTAAAAAAATTACCAAGTCACTCCTCTTTGTGATCAAGTCAAGTTTCTCCTAGCAATGCAAGCACTGTGCCACATTAATAATGTAATTGATGCAAATTAACAAATTAAAGGAGAAAGAAAATTCATATGATCCTTTCAATTAATGCAGAAAAAGCATTTGATAAAGTTCAGGTGCCCATCAATGATAAAATGCTCAGCAAACTAGGAATGAAGTTGAAATCTTCCTCACCTAATACTTGAAAGTAAAATATTTAAAATACATATTCCCACTAAAATTTTAAAAGGCAAGTTATCTGCTTGCCATAACTATTGGTATTCAATATTGTCCCATGAATGATAGTCAATGCAATGAAATAAAAATAAATAGGAAGCCTAAATTCTATAAAGGAAGAGACCAAGCAGATTTTTATTTTTGCTCACAAATTGTCTACCCTAAGAAATGCATTGACCATTCCACCTTTCCTTCTTCACCCAATCCTGCATGCTAATATTAATCTCCCTTGCCCTGAATGACGGAGTTGGTAAGATCTGAAGCCACCATTTGACCTTTATCAATACAATTCCCAAGCTAGTCTTCACAACCATCTTACTCTCTCATTCCACTGTTTGAAAATGGAAAATCAAAACAAAAGTGTCCTGGCTCAGTTGGTTGACTCTCATCCCATGCACCAAAAAGTCACTTGATGGTTTGATTCTTGATCAGGACACAAACCCAGACTGCTGGTTGATCCAGATGCATGGGGGAAGCAACTGATCCATGTTTCTCTCTCATGTCCCATTTCTCTCTCTCTCTCTCTCTCTCTCTCTCTCTCTCTCTCTCTCTCTCTCTCTCTCTCTCTCTCCCCTCCTTCTTCTCTCTCTAAAATCAATAAAAACATTTTTTAAAAACCACAAAGGACAAAGTACCCCCTCCCAAATGATCAGGATTATCATAAAGAGAGAATCTAATGAACAAAATAAACTGATTAACAAAATAGATCCAGAGACACAGAAGCATGGAACAGACTGTGGAATCTTAGAGGGAAGGCAGGAAAGGGTGGGTGGGAAGAGATCAACCAAAGAACTTGTATGTAAGAGAGTGGTAAAGACCTGGGGCAGGAGATGGGGATGGGTTAGAAGGGGTCAATGAGGAGAAAAATGGGACATATGTAATACTTTTAACAATAAAAATTTAATCTTAAAATATAAAGTAAGAGAGAGAGAGGTGGGGGGCTAGGTGGTTTGTTTAAAAAACAGAACTTTTGCTGTAATTTTAAAAAATAATTCATTAAAATAAAAGTACTAAAGAAGAGGAGAATGTCAGTGAGCTCATGTCCTCGCTGCACCTCTAATCCATGCAACTTAGACAAAGGAGGTACCCTTATTGTTTTTCTCATGGGTCAGTGGGACACTCATTTATCTAATATAAAATAAACAGTGGATATAGGTATTGTCTCTCAGAAGGTGCTGGAAAACTAACAAGGACATTGTCCTGGTGCATTTCACATAATCAAATGCCTAAGAAAATCTGGGCTTTACAGGAGGAATGCTGAGGCCCAGACACCTTTGCTTCATGATGCATTCTGACCTGCTTGTCAACATCTGTTCTCAAACTCTGAATAGAAACTACATCAGATGAAGAGAAGGAAAAACATACTCATTTGGTCTGCTAAATCTTAATTTTTCAAAATATAGATGGCTTCACTGTCCCAACTTAATTTGAGTTGAGCTCTGCTTAAAGCACTGTTCAGTTTTTCCCTTTGTATATGGTTAATTGTATTTCCTTTTCTTCTACTGGCAAAAATCAGTGCACAGGCTAGAGTCTCTTGCTGAGTGTTTAAAAAAGAACATGTGAGAATCCAAGATGGTGGCGTAGGTAAACACCTAAACTGCTGCCTCGCACAACAATCTCAAAACTACAACTAAAAGATAAAACGTCTATCACCCAGAACCACAGGAAAGCTGGCTGAGTTGAAGTTCTACAACTAGAAGGAAAGAGAAAAGAGCATTGAGACGTGCACAAGTGCTGAAAAGCTGAGGTATGGAGGCAAGTGATCCGGGCTGGGGGTGGGCGTTGCTTTTTTCAACCCGAAGGGAGACAAGCCCCCGATTACTCTGAAATACAGTTTCTGGGTAGACGCGGGGGACCCAAACTCCTACGGGGAGAAGCTGGACTGTCTGCCATCGGGTCAGAAAGTGAGGGGGGCTTGCTTGCAGAGCTGCGCGCAAGAATAATTGTTTACTGCACTGGGGCATGGGACGCAGTCGGAGACACAGAGCTGGCTAACTAGCAGCCATTGCTGTTTGCCACATCCTAGCCTAGTGACGCCCTGAGACCCTGCCCCACACAACCTACAAACCCACCCAAGCTCCAAGCAGCAGCTTTAGCATAAGAAAGGCCTGCCCTATCGCAGCTTAACCTAGCAAACTTGCAGCCTGGGTCAGACAGCTCCAAAACCTCCAAACCCCAAGCAAAGAGGAGAAAACTGTAGCTCTTGCTGTAGCTCCTGCTGGGTAGACTCAGACAATAGCTGACCTGCACCCCTTTGGAGATCCAGAAGCCAGTATACCTAGTGGTCAGTGTGAGAAACCAGATTTCATCTCCTCACATCCATAAGTGACACATTCAAGAGGCAGACTCAGCCAGCACCAAAGCCCCACTGAAACAAGTCCTGCACCATAAGCGTGTCTCCAACACAGCATTTCTTCCATTATAGACACAGCAAGTCCTCACAGCCGATTAGCCTGGAGGTCAATTCCTCCCAGCGTACCAATAGCAATTAAGGCTTAACTACACCAAGACTTTGCACTCAGCCCACAAAGGGGTGTACCAAGAGCGTCCACATCAGATGATTGGGGAGGCTGAGCTACTGCCCCCTATAGGTCACCTACCACACAAAGCCACTCCATCAACACAGGGAAGCAACCAAAATGCAGAGACAAAGAAACATGTCACAAATGAAAGAAATGGAGGAAAGCAAACTACTGGACGACATAGAGTTCAGAACCACATTTATAAGGTTACTCAAGAATTTTCTAAAAACCGCTGAGAAACTTGATGACACTTCTGAGGAGCTTAGTGAGACCTTCAAGGACCTTAATGAGAATGCCAAAAAAATGGAAAAGGACCAGTCAGAAATGAAGCATACACTGTCTAAAATAAAGAATATACAGAAACTCAACTGTAGATCAACATACCCCAAGAATCAAACCAAAGATCTGAATTATGAGGAAACAAAAAACACCCAACCAGAAAAACAAAAAGAAAAAAGAATCCAAAAATATGAAGATAGTGTAAGGAGCCTCTGGGACAACTTTAAGCGTATCAACATCCGAATTTTTGGGGTGCCAGAAGAAGAGAGAGAGCAAAATACTGAAAACCTATTAGAAGAAATAATGACAGAAAACTTTCCCTACCTGGTGAAAGAAATAGACTTACAAGTCCAGGAAGTGCACAGATCCCCATACAAGAGGAATCCAAAGAGGACCACACCAAGACACATCATAATTAAAATGCCAAGGGCAAAAGACAGAGAATCTAGAAAGCAGCAAGAGAAAAACTGTTAGTTACCTACAAGGGAGTACCCATACGACTGTCAGTTGATTTCTCAACAGAAACTATGCAGGCCAGAAGGGAGTGGCAAGAAATATTCAAAGTGATGAACAGCAAGAACCTACAGCCAAGATTACTCTACCCAGCAAAGCTATCATTCAGAGTTGAAGGCAGATAAAGAGCTTCACAGACAAGAAAAAGCTAAAGGAGTTCATCACCACCAAACCAGGATTAGATGAAATGCTGAGGGGTGTTCTTTAAGAAGAGGAAGAGGAAGAAAGAGGTAAAGATAAAAATTATGAACAACAAAATGACATCAAATACATACCTACCAACAAGTGAATCTAAAAATCAAGTGAGTGGAAAATCTGAGGAATAGAATGGACTGGTGAATATAGTAGAGTCGGGGACGTGGAAGGGGAATGGACTGACAATTCTCAGGGGGAAGCGGGTGTGGGTGGTGCAGGAAGAGATTAGACAAAGATCTTACTCCTATGGATGAAGACAGTGGCAGGGGGTAAGGGCATGGGGTAGGGTGGGGTGGGGAATCAGGTGGAGGGGAGCTATGGGGGGGAAACAAAAAGAGGAACACATGTAATCTGAACAATAAAGATTTATTTAAAAATTAAAAAAATAAAAACAAAAACAAAAAAATAAATAAATAAAAATAAAAAGAACATGCATCCACCAAAACTCAATATTTATAAACTAGGCTTCTAAGCAGGCAGAAAATCCCAGAGCTATATTTCAGGGGAAAATATGTTTCCTATAATACACCTAAATGTTGAGTAAATATTATGGGACTCTTATAAACACTGTGTGGTGTGAACCTCTGACTTCAGCATGGTTCCTTATGGTCTACTTTATTAATAGTAACCATAAGGAGACCCACCTAAGAATAAAGGACTCACACAGACTGATAGTGAAGGGATGGGAAAAAATTTTTCAGGCAAAGGGAAATGAAAAAAAAGCTGGAGTAGCAATACTAACTAGTACATCTAACAAAATAGACCTCAAAGTGAAGGCCATAACAAGAGATAAGGAAGGCCATTTCATAATACTAAAGGAGTAATTCAACAAGAAGATATAACTCTGGTAAACATATATGCACCCAGTACAGGAGCACGCAAGTACATAAAAAAAACTTCTGGAAGATATCAAGGGAGAGATCGACAGTAGGAGACTTTAATACCCCACTAACAGCACTGAATAAATCCTCTAAACAAAAAAATCAGCAATGAAACATCAATCCTAAATGACTCACTAAATCAGATGGAATTAACTGACATCTTCAGAACATTTCACCCCAAAGCCACACAGGTCATTTTCATATTGGAAAAAAGGCAAAGTCTCTTCAAATTCATGAAGATAGAAATTACATCAAGCATCTTCTCAGATCACAATGGCATAAAATTAGAAATCAACTACAATAAGAACAATAGAAAAAATCACACAATTGGAAACTTACCAGCATGCTATTAACCAATGATTTGGGTTACCAACGAGATCAAAGAAGAAATAAAAAACATTCTGGCAACAAACTACATTGAAACACAACAATCCAAAATCTATGGAACACAGTGAAAGCAGTTTTGTGAGGGAAGTTCACAGCTCTATAGGCCTACCTCAAAACACAAGAAAAAATGGTAATAAATTATCTAACCCTACAACTCAAAGAGTTAGAAAGAGAGCAACAAGAAAAGCCCAGTGTGAGCAGGAGGAAGGAAATAATAAAGGTCATAGTGGAAATAAATGACATAGAGCCAAAAAAAAAAAAAAAGTAAGAGCAACAAAACCAAGAGTTGGTTCTTTTAAAGGGTAAACAAGATTTGATGAATCTCTACTCAGGCTCACAAAGAAGAAAAGAGAGAGGACCCAAATAAACAAAATCAGAAATGAAATAGGTGAAGTAACAACAGATCCCACAGAAATACAAAGAATTATGAAAAATATTTTGAACAACTCTTTTCAAACAAACTAGACAACCTAGACAAAATGGACATATTCTTTGAAAAATACAACCTCCCAAAACTCAATCAGGAAGAAGCAAAAAACTTGAATAGGCCAATAACTACTGAAGAAATTGAAGCTGTCATCAAATAGCTTCCAGCAAACAAAAGTCCAGGTCCAGATGGCTTTACAAGGGAGTTCTACCAAGCATTCAAAGAACTAAAATCTATGCTCCTCAGACTATTCCAAAAAATTCAAGGGAAAGGCACACTTTCAAGCTCTTTCTATGAAGACAGCATTACCTAATTCCAAAACCAGATAAAGACACCACAAAAAAAGAGAACTACAGGTCAATAACCTTGATGAACATAGATGTTAAAATCCTCAACAAAATTCTAACAAATTGAATCCAGCATTACATTAGAAAGATCATACACCATGACCAAGTGGGATTTATTCTGGGGATGGAAGAATGGTACAATACCCGCAAATCAATAAATGTGATATATCACATAAACAAATTGAGAGACCAAAACCACATAATCATATCAACTGATGCAGAAAAAGCATTTTACAAAATCCAACACTCTTTCTTGATAAAAACTCCCAGCAAAGTGGGAATAGAGGGATCATACCTCAACATAATAAAAGCCTTATATGATAAACCAAAAGCCAACATCATACTCAATGGGCAAACACTAAATTCATTTCCCCTAAGAACAGGAACAAGACAGGGATACCTACTTTCACCACTCCTGTTCCAGATAGTACTGGAAGTGCTAGCCATTGCAATCAGATAAGAAGAAGAAATAAAAGGCATCCAAATTGGGAAAGAAGTAAAACTCTCCTTATTGGCAGATAACATGATACTATACATAGAAAAACCCCAAAGACTCCATCAAAAAACTACTAGACTTAATAAATGAATTTGGCAATGTAGCAGGATACAAAATTAACACCCAGAAATCTATGGCCTTTTTATATACCCAATAATGAACTCACAGAAAGAGAAACTAAAAAACAAAAAAACAAAAACCCTTTTACCATTGCACCAAAGAAATTAAGATACCTAGGAATAAACTTAACTAAGGATGTAAAAGACCTATACTTGGAAAACTACAGGACATTGAAATAAGAGATAGAGGAAGACATAAACAAATGCAAGAATATACCATGCTCATGGATTGGTAGAATCAACATTATTAAAATGTCCATATTATCCAAAGCAATCTACAGATTCAGTGCAATCCCCATTAAAATACCAATGTCATATTTCAAAGACCTAGAACAAGCTCTCTAAAAATTTGTCTGGAATAAAAAAAGACCCCGAATAGCCACAGCAATTCTGAGAAAGCAGAACAAAGTTGAAGGGATCACAATACTAGATATCAAGCTGTATTACCAAGCCACGGTTCTCAAAACCTCCTGGTACTTGCACAATAATAGATATATGGACCAAGGGAACAGAACAGAGAACCCAGAAATCAATCCAAGCCATTATGCTCAATTAATATTTGACAAAGGAGGCAAGAGCATACCATGGAGTCAAGACAGTCTCTTCAATAAATGGTGCTGGGAAATTTGGTCAGATACATGCAAAAAAATGAAACTAGATCACTAAGTTACACCATATACAAAAACAAACTCAAAATGGCCAAATGACTTAAATATAAGATGGGAAACCATAAAAATCTTATAAGACTCCAAAAGTAGCAAAATATCAGACACATGTTGTAGCAATATCTTTACCAATACAGATCCTAGGACAATAGAGACTAAGGAGAAAATAAACAAATGGGACTCCATCAAAATAAGAAACTTCTGCACAGCAAAAGAAATCATAACAAAACAATAAGAAAGCCCACTGCATGGGAGAACATATTTGCCAATGCTATTGCAGATAAGGGTTTAATATCCAAAATTTACAAAGAATTCATATAACTTAACAAAAGGAAGATAAACAATCCAATTAAAAAAAATGGGCAAAGGATCTAAATAGACACTTTTCAAAAGAAGATATACAGAAGGCCAAGAGACATAAGAAATCAACCAAAGGGCTTGTTTGCATGCATATTAGCATAACCAATGGACACAGACACTGGGGCAGTGGGAGTGGGCAGGGTGGGGGACATATGTAAAACTTTAGAAAAAAATAGTAACCATATAGGTAACCATTAAAATATCCTATCCATCTGTGGACTTTTCTATTCCCTTTAAAAGACAGGGTTTTCATTCCCTTCTAGACTATCATGTTGAGGCGAATCATGTCTAAGCACCTTCTGAGGTTAAATAAGAGATTTTGAATTGTTTCCAGAACATTTATTTCTGCAGAACACATTGGCCACATTTAAGTGCTGGATACAGGGCATGTCACACTTGCCTCCTTGAGCCTGGGGAAATTTACTGCACTTTTCTGAGAAAGGAAAGCTGCCTGTCTGGTTCCTGTTGTTGCTATGTCTGTAGTTTTCGACGCTGACGATATCTGAACCTACTCTCCTTTTAATAAAATAAATGCGGATAATGTAAGCAGCCCCAGCGAGGTTAGGGTAAGGTACAGAGTTATAGACAAAACTTTTCCAGCTGCATAGTTTTATCACACAATGTGAATGCAGATTTTCTTAATCATAATTGATTTCTTTGAAATCAAGGTTAAAGTGAATTGGATATAGAATTTAAGGAGGTGTGTGGCTCTCACTGTGTCTTCTCAATTTGGTTTGCTCATTCTGAGCTGAACTCACCCAGAAAAAGACATCGTCTTCTCTGAATATACTCATAACTATGATGGCTGCATTGCCAGGGAAAATGATCTCTAACGTGCCCAGAGCTCTCCTAGGAATACGTGTTCTTCTCGGGCAATACTTATTGCCTGACCTAACTGCTGGATGCTGCCCTCTGACACGAGTACAAAACAGCTTCAGAGGCATCTGTGTTATGCATCAACCTCGATATTTGTAAGTTCACATGAACAGATGTCTCCCTGTCGTCTGCCTGTGGATGCAGGCAGCTGTGGCACTTAGGGGCTGCTGAGCCTCGTAACATTTTGTTGTCTCAGCATACACCTCACATGGTGGTCTGCTCTCACAGAGGACAACGTGGAGATGATGGCAGCACCATTATGGGGACCATCATCATCATTTCTATTATATTCATCAGACCCCTGAAATGAATCAAAAGCCCGCACAAACAAAGGTGCTTGGATATGCATCACATGGAACACGACGTTATTATCCCTGCCAGCCGAAAGAGAGCCGAGAGAAAGAGAACACACTGTCATGTATGGTTATCCCCACTAATTGGACCCTGGGCTGGGTACTTTGAGGCATCCATGCTTTTGGGCCTTGTGAGGAGTTTAATTAGCAAATGTCTTGGGAGTTACACAGGAAAATCTTGGCACCATCGTCCATTCCAAATGGGGGATCTGTTTTCAATTCAGCTTTATAAAGGAAGCTACTTGTCCAACATAAAGATCTAGCATGTGACCCTCTCTATGATCACAGTGGAGAAGCCAGTGCGAGGAGAGAATGCAATCCAGAAGGCTGAGGTTGTCACCAGGTTGCCGGCATCTCAATCCCAGCTCTGCCGTAGTGGATCTGTCACTTTCTTCTCTGTATCTCCAGAGCCTGTCTGAAGATGGGAGTAATAATGGCCATTCCATAGGGTGTTTGTGAGACCTGAATGAGAATCCAAGTAAGCACTCTGCACATTAATCCACCCACAGGTAATGGCCAGCTCCTGTTCTTCTCATAAACCAGATACAGGACGTGGACTGTTCAGAGCAGTCAGGGAGATAGCAGAATCACAGCACCCTGTGACTCAGAGTGAGGCTTTCCCTGGAACAAGTAATTCACAGCAGGTATTGTTTTGTAGAGCATACTGGAGGAAGCAAACCTACTTAAAAATACAATTGATACAGATTATATCTGATGCTCACTTTGAGCATGGGTTGAAAGTGGAAATATTTGTATTACCACATGGTACCTGAGCACAGACAGGAAGGGCCAAGAATAGCATGGGCAGACAACAAAGGATCAGCACAACTTGGTCAACACAAAAGGAGCAGAAAATCAGACCAGAACAGAGATTATTCCTAGCTACATCCTCCTAAGAGTTTTCCTTTTATTTCCCTTTCCTTTTCTCTTCTTTAAGAAATCTTTTAAACTAGTTGCTTAGTGAAGTGGAAATAGAAATAGATAATATCACTCCACAGAGCAATATTCATTTATGCTTGGTAAATTGCAAAGGAAAATAAACAGAGTTTACATTCCACTTATTTTAATCCACTAATTGTTAACAACTTTTCCTGAACATCTTTAATCCCTATGGGCATTTTATCACAATATTATAATCAAGATGCCAGGGCCCACAGTAGTTACAGAAGGATGTCGTCCTGCCAGGAAGTGTCCCACATGATGATTTCATGTATTTCCCTCCCTTCAGCCCCTCTACAACACTGCAAGGCAGCCGCCTCCATGTTACTAAGGAGAAACTGGGTCATAGACCTTGAACTCCAACCTAATGCTGCCTTCTCTACTCCAACTTTCTGTGTTGTATTGCTAGTACTTCTACCATCTCTGAAACTAGACTGGTCCCTTGCTCAATTTGAGCCTATTTTTCTTCATTCTCTACCCTAAATTCTGTATAGATTGAGAAGGGAAATGCAGCTAACATCATCGTATTTCCTATGTACACATGAACTCATCATACTACTCTCTCTAAGATGCATTCTAATTATATATCTACTTTTAAATCCTGATACTTCAAATCTATTCACCTTGGGCCACTGTGCAATATCAACATTTTGCTGCTGAATTCTCACTTGCCCCTGCATGTTCTATTACTATGTGTTTTGGTTTGGATTGATTGCTTATAGTGGACAGAGAAGGATCATAAAAGCAGGTGGATTAGGTGTAGACTACACTATGCTTTCTGATCATATGAATGATAGAGATGTGCTTTGGTTTAATAAACAAGGAAACTTTAAAAGAAACTCCAAGATTACATGAGGGGGTTATTTTGGGACCAATATGTGTGTGGTATTGGCAATATGACATATATTCTGCTCACCAGAGAGCACAAGATACCTCTCACTGGGTGTAACTCTGAGTGGCCTTTCCCCCTTTCTCATTATATACTAAGAGGCAAGTAAATGTCCCCACAACTGCACTTAGAAAAAGCTAGATCAGTCCAGCAATTACAGAAGTCTTTTTCTGACATGGTAATCTCTTTAAGGGAGTAGGAATGGTATTTTCTCTTTGGTATCTCCATGAGGAACAAATATAATGAGTGAAGGACATAGAGCAGTAAACATGGGAGGATTGTCTCAGCAAATGTGGCATCAGGCATTCTTCTATGAATTTATGTGAATGAATGAAAATAGAATTATGTGGGCTGTGTGATCTGTCAGAACACATACAATGGTGCTATTTTATATTTAGAACTTTCTTCCAGATACTTACATGTCATTTAGTTTCAAAAGAGAAACGAGAGAGAAAAAAAGACTCATAGGTGGGCATTTCTGAATCACATTTGAAATTATTTGGAGCCATTGTCCTTGAAGAATCCCAAACTGAAATTTAAGTATATCCCATCTAAGAACAGTATGGACTCTCTGGAAGAGACTATATTCTCCTATAGTACCATGAATGGTTGTGCAGGTTGTGCAGTGAAAAACTGTAGGGAGCACAATTCACATTGTGGTCACATTGTAGTCTATGTGAATGATATTTCTTCGAATTATGTAGTGCACAACCTGAAAAGATACACAGGTTATACTGATATTTAGTCACAGTGTGGACATATCCTAAAAATTTCAGGACAGGGCTTGAGAACACAGGGGTTCTTATTAAAAGGACAAATTGGGTGTATTTTGTGAAGAGTAGAAGAGAAATGAGAATGAAGGAATTTTCACCATGCCATGATGAGTTTGAAACCCTAACCTACCACTTATAAGTAGCCTTGGGTGAGTGACCTAACCTCTCTAAACTTTTGTTTTTCATTTATAAATAATGACTAAATTATATCTTGCAGGAGTGCTATGAGGGAATGAATTAACCTCCTATCAGTCAAGCACATGGCTCACAGTGGATGCTAAGCAATTATAGCCACTGTTGTTGTTTGTATTCAGTTGGTCATCCAATGGAAATCTTAGGATGAAATAGAGTGAGGCAGACCTGGGATAGCAAAGAAAATGTTCCCTCCATGTTAAGCCTGCTGAGATATTCATCTAGAAGCAAAAGGAAATAATTATGAATTCACTGATCAAAGAGTAACCCACGGGGAAGGCAAAGAGGAATTAGGCAGAACATAGAAGATTTTTAGGGCAGTGAAACTACTCTGTATGATACATATCCAAGCACACAGAATATATCACCAAAAGTGAGCCTTCAGTTAAACTATGGACTTTGGGTGATGATGAAGTGTCAATGTAGGTTCATCTAGTGTACTATATGACCCTGGTAGGAAATATTGTTAATGGGATGTTCAACAGAAGGGAGCATATGGGAAATCTGTACTTTATTCTCCATTTTTCTGTGAACCTAAAAATAAGAGCCATCAAGCACACTCACAATATGTTCCATTTATGGAGTTAAAGGCCCAAATGATACATATGGACCTTTACATATTTACTAGAGGCCCGGTGCACGAATTCATGCACTAGTTGAGTCCCTTGGCCTGGCCTGTGGGATCAGGCTAAAACCAGCTTTCCGACAACCCCCGAGGGGTCCTGGATTGTGAAAGGGCGCAGGCTAGGCCAAGGGACCCCACTGGTGCACGATCGGGGTTGGGTAAAAATGCGGGAGGTTGGCCATCCAGGGAGGGACCACAGAAGGGCTCCAGGGCATGTCCAGCCCATCTCACTCAGCCTGATCAGCTGGACCCCAGCAACAAGCTCACCTACAAGTCAGAGCATCTTCCCCTTGGTGGTCAGTGCACATCATAGTGAGCGGTTGAGCAGCCTTAGCATATCATTAGCATATTATGCTTTGATTGGTTGAACAGCTGACTGGATGACCAGACACTGCATATTAGGCTTTTATTACATAGGATAGGATATGTGTATGTGGGACTGACTCTATATGTAAACCCTGCTCATATAAAAAGGAATTTGAGTAACTTACTAAATACAAATTCAAATTTAAATGGTCCAAGGATTCTTTTCTCAGTTGTCCTGTGATTATGACAGAATTTTTAAAATATAGGTGAAAACATTTCCATAGAAATTGAAATAGGGTAGGAAAATAGGATTTAGCTAGGTAGAAGTCTGTATGATATCTGTATGCCATTGCTAAGAGTTAGACACAAATTTTCCTCCAAGCTCCTTAAAAGACAAAGCAATGAGAAAGATATGATGAGATTTCAGAGTGGTGGTATAAGTGAAATAAAAACAAACCAGTCTTTATTCAGCTGTACACATTTCCCGGGTCCTAAGATCTGAGAGAAAGTTCTCTAGAGATGCTCAGAAAAAATTGGTTGAATAGTAACAAATTATATAAACTATGTATTTGAATGCAAAACAAAACATTTGCCAAGTTGAAGAGCTAGGACAAATCAGTGTTTGTTAGAATTTATTTCCTGTCCTGATTTGGAATTGGGTGACTTCAGAACACTTGACATTTGCCCTTTTCCTTGGCCAGAGAGTTTGGAAGTTGAGGAGAGAAAGAGACAGTAACTGAGATCTATTTCTATTCTGACTTTGGCTTGCCCTTCTCATAATAAGATTTAATTCACCCCAAAACATCACTTCCTAGAAGCTCCAACCCAGGCACCTTCCCTCTTAGGGGTTGTCTAAGCTCTTCAATGAACTCAAACTAATTCTACAAAGAGCAAAGAATAATGGCACCTCCAAAATATAGAAACACAGAAAGTGGCCTAAAACATCCAGGTTGGTTGTTTAAATATATCCCCCAAATTAAAAAGGCAAGTGTATAACTAACTTCCAGCTTTTCTTTTCTTACAGAGACATTGCCAATTGCTCTGTGTACCCATTCCCTGCTTTATTCTAAGTCTGGGCCTGCGCTACAAGAATAAACTGGTTATGAAGCCTCCATGTCTTTTGTATAGATCCACAGTATGACCTCATTAAATAGGACTTCACTAATTTGAAGTCAGTGATAATTAGACAGGGGATCGCTCAAGTTTTCCTCGGCACTGCTCAGGGATAAAATGGTTTGCTAAGCAAATTAATAGTGTCAATGAGATTCCTAGGGAAATGTTTGCCTACTTTAGAAGACAAACTGTTGTCAAGTACATTAGAACCTCAAGCTATCAATTAGTTGCTCACCAGACACTGTTTAAATAAATGGTGTAGCGCAGACTCAGACTTGGGATATAATTTCTGCTCCACTGCATATGAGCTGGGTGACCTTAGACAAGTTACTTCATCTCTCCAATCCCTGCTTTCCTCCTTGAAAATCAAAGTGAAAATGTCTCAATGAGCTGATGTAGCTAAAGCACCAGAGAAATCTTGTTTCAATATATGTTGATTGCCTTTCCCCTTTTCTTTCTTCCATTTATTCCAAAATTGTCCCTCCACCCAGGAGAGATAATATACACTTAGTTATCCCAATGTAAGGGGAAAATAATAAAAACCATTTCTTTTCAAATTTTCCATTTCGCAGAGTGGCTTTTACATTTGATTTGTGAGATGTGATTGTTCTTTCAAAATAAAATGAGAATATCTAAAAATATAACAAGATTATGTTTTGTCCTCCTAAAATGAGTTATCCATGAACATTTCTATGATGGGCCTAAATAGCTTCAAAAAGTAACCATAAACTGATTGCCACTCTTGGAAATACACTTCTTAATGTGAGAAAGCAGCAGAAAAATTGTATCCATGTATAAAGGGTGATCTATGCATAGAGCATCTATGTATATAGCTGACCTCATATAGAGTGAGTAAACTATAGGTGTGGCATATAAAGCAGAGACATTACATAGCTCTAGATACTATCTACTGAGCTGTGAAGAACTGAGTTAACCATGCCCTAGAGGCCTACCTCAGACACTACATTAATGATTCCTGCATACACAAATTCGTTAGTTGTTTAATTAAGTTAAATCATGAATTGAATTTGTTTAATCATTAATTAAGGAATAAGCAATGCTTTGCTAAAATTTAGCACCCAGGGGCGGGGGGGGGGGGGGTTGTGGCATTCTTTTAATTCCAAGGAGCAGTGGAGGGATTACATTTGAACCATAAATAGATTTTCAAGAGAAAGCTATCAATAATCTCAAGGTCTTGAGAGAACTCTTTAATAATCATTTTAAGATAACAGTACAATTAGAATCACAAACACAGGTATGCTCAGGCTTCCAGCTTATAATATTGAGGATAAAATGGAGACTTGCATCTATTCAACACCTGGAATTAAACTCAGCAATTGCAGTGAAATATTGGATGCTACCTAAAGCTCTTAGATTGTGAGAGAGTGAGAAAACATTCATTTTCTCTGTGATTTTCTCTGTGGATATAAGCACAACTTGTGAATCTTACAGCCCCTTCAGATGGGTCCTGCATCATAATGCACCAAGAAAATGTATTCTGGCTTCCAGCATGAGTTGGTGAGCCATCTAAGGCATCTGGCACAGGTGTTTCTCCAGAGCAGGATGGGGATTCTGGCGCAGGTGATTTTGTTTCTCATGCTATCAAGGGGGAATTTGGAGGGTTTACTTGGCAGTATAGTTTGCGGACTCGAGGCTGAGAATCCCTGCTTTGGTATAATTGTCCACATCCTCACAGAAGTGACTGGTTAGTTGTCATAGCAACAGACCAAAATTATCCACCTGATTTTTCCTTCTGGCTCTTCAGGGTACAGCATGGTGAGGTGTGGGAAACCTTCTCTCCAATATGTTCGCAGCAAAGGTAGGTGACTTTTCTCACTTATTACCCCTAAAAGCTGATTTTCAAAAATCCCATCTTTAATGTTGTAGCCTGGTGGATGAGTCAGAACAGTGATATTTGAATAACAGGTAACTAGACAGAGCAGTCCATGTACCATGTCACCCAGATTTACTGAGGGTCAGATCTTTGTGGAATGGAGAGAAAGGACTTCACATAAGAGGAAGCTACAGCTAGAGCAAGAAGAAGAAAATTATTTGTCCTCCAAGCTTAGTCAGTGGAAACATGGAGGGTACTGGCTTTGTAAAGTTTCTCTCTGCAAAATTATGTGGTTGCTTTGAATGATCCAGAAAAACATGGACATTTTTAGTGCCTTAAAATTCATAGACATCCTATATAATAAAAGAGTGATATGCAAATTGACTGTCACACCAAGATACAAGATGGCCACCTCCATATGGTCAAAGATGGCTGCCCCCATGTGGACACAAGATGGCTGCCACAAGATGGCCACCACAAGATGGCCTGCAGGGGAGGGCAGTTGTGTGAAGTTATGGGTGACCAGGCCAGCAAGGGACGGCAGTTGGGGAGGACCAGGCCTGCAGGGGAGGGCAGTTGTGGGCAATCAGGCCAGCAGGGAGGGCAGTTAGGGGTGACTGGGCCAGCAGGGAGGGCAGTTAGGGGTGACCGGGCCAGCAGAGGAGGGCAATTGGGGGGGGATCAGGACTACAGAGGAGGGCAGTTGTGAGCAATCAGGCCAGCAGGGAGGGCAGTTAGGGGTGACCGGGCCAGCAGGGAGGGCAGTTAGGGGTGACCAGGTCAGCAGAGGAGGGCAGTTGGGGGGACCAGGCCTGCAGTGGAGGGCAGTTGGTGGGGACCAGGCCTGCAGTGGAGGGCAGTTAGGGGGGACCAGGCCTGCAGGGGAGGGCAGTTGGGAGCCAGCAGTACTGGATGAGAGGGATGTCCGACCACCCGTTTTGGCCCAATCCAGTGGGATCGGGCCTAAACGGGTGGTCGGACATCCCTCAAGGGGTCCCAGATTGGAGAGGGTGCAAGCTGGGCTAGGGACACACCCCCCATGCATGAATTTCATGCACTGGGCCTCTAGTAAGATATTTATAAGTGTAACTATTTACATATATACATGTATATAGGTAATACAAACTAAATCCATATCTATTTCAACAAATGAAGTTATGACTAATACTTCATTTTCAATATAATTCTACAATATGTATTTAGCACCTGCAAGTTAGAAGCATAAGGTATTAAGTTGAATAAAACAACCGAGACCATTTGTCCTACAAAGAGTAGTAGACAAGCATGCTAGTGATCATAATATGGAACATGAAAACAAACACTTTAAAGAGAAGTGTAAAATTCAGGGAAAGGCTCTGGCAAGTTTTACTCAGTGATTAGAGCATCAGCCCATGGACTGAAGGGTCCCAGATTCGATTTTCGGTCAAGGGTTCATACCTCGGTTGCAGGCTCGATCCCAGGCCCCTGGGTCAGGGCACGTGCAGGAGGCAACCAATTGATGTGTCTTTCTCACATTATGTTTATCTCTATATATATATATATCCTCTACTCTCTCTAAAAATCAATGGAAAGACTTCAGGGAAAGGCTGCAGAAGAGCTTGGTTTCATAACTGAAGAACTCAGGAAGAGATTCATTAGAGGAAGAGTGTTTAGGATGCATGGTAGGAAATGAAGGAAGTATTGGCATAGAGGATAGGGAGAGCCCATCCTAGGCAGACTGATGGGGTGAACAAAGGACCAGGGATGGGACTTAACTGTGTTTCTTCAGGGTCGGAGTAGGAGAATCAGAGATAAAATCAGAAGGCAGATTGGGATATCTGGGAAGGATTTAAATGCCAGTGTCAAGGTTTTATATTCAATTTGGTAAGTCACTGAGAATTTCTTGAACAAGTAATGATATGATTAAAGGTTCACCAAACTCATGTTAATAGGATGCTACTTGTATGTAAAATGAACTGAAATTGGGAAGATGGAGGTAAAAGATGATGAGAATGGAACTCAAGTATGTGCCTGTCTAATCAATGACACAGTAGTTGGCAAGGAAGAAATAGACTCATTATCTCTAAGGTTCCCATGGCTAAAGATAGCACAATTTGAACATCAATAAAAATAATCACTGTAAAGGAGACATATGTAATACTTTCAGCATTAAAGATAAAATAAAATAAAATAATCGCTGTGATGGAGTCACACACACACTCCACTAATTATCTTTGGAGGCTATTAGTTAATCAATTTATTATTTTAAAAAAGCTGGTAAATAAAGCAAAAGAAACAAACAGCTATAGTGCCTTCTTATACAAATTCTACCTTAAGGTAACTAAATGGATAATTTGGAAATTTTCCCTTTATGTAAGTATTCCAACTAATGAATTGAGAAGAAAAGATAGAATAGAATATATTATTTTACAATGTTAATGAAATAATAGCTCCATGTCAGTGGTTCTCAAAGTATGGCCCCTGGACCAGCAGCATCAGCATTATGGGGCACTTGTTAATAATGCAAATTCTTGGGTCTAACCCAGACTTATGGAATCAGAAACTCAGGTAGGGGCTCAACAGTCTGTATTTTAACAAGCCCTCCAGATGATTCCGGCACACACTCCAGACTGAAAAACTCTGGCCTAGACAATAATCAGCCATGGCTGTTAATATCACAGAAAGAGATAAGTATACATCACTAGAGGCCCAGTGCATGTAATTTGTTCATGGAGGTGGGGGGGAGGGTCCCCTCAGCCCAGCCTGCATCCTCTCACAATCCAGGACCTTACAGGGGATGTCCAACTGCCGGTTTAGATCCGATCCCACAAGGATCCTCATTGCCCCTAACTACTCCCCTGCTTACCTGATCACCCCTAACCACTTGCCTGCCTACCTGATCGCCCCTAACTAACCAATCTGCCTGCCTGCCTGCCTGATTGCTCCTAACTGTTCTGCCTGCCTGCCTGATCACCCCTATCCACTCGCCTGCCTGCCTGATCACCCCTAACCACCACTGCCTCGGCCCCAGTGGCTTCTTCTGGAAGGTCATCCAGAAGGATGTCCAGAAGGTCATTCGGCTGTCCAGTCTAATTGACATATTATGCTTTTATTATTATAAATGAGCCTACTGACAGAGTTATGCATGCAGTAATTGTACCAAATAATGTATATCATGCCTCCATATCAAACTATCAATGTCTAGGAAACACAGAGGGTTGTAGACTATGCTAGACACATTTTCATAGGTATGCAGTCAACAAATCCTGACTGTGGAAAATCCAACAGGACAAATATGTTAAGTTCTTCAATAAATGAATTTTAAAGAAAAGAAGAGAAAAAGAGAGAGAAGAGAGAATCTGTAGACTGAAGAAACATGCCAACTAATTGCAGTGTATGGATCTTATTTAAATCAGACTCAAGTAGGCAAAAACCATAACAAAATAGTTATGAGAAAATAAACACCAGAAAAAGGAGAACACTGACTCAAAATGTGTTATATTGTTAATTATTTTCAGTGGATAATAGTGTCTTGACTATCCTTTTATATAAATTCTTATCTTTTAGAAATACGTACTGAAACATTTATAACTTCAAAATAATCTAATGCGGGTAGACAGGAAAAAATGACCATGAGTGATAATCAGTTGCCAGATGATGGGTAAGTAAGGATTCATTATGCAATCCTGTCGATTTCTTTAATTTTTGAAAATTTTCAAAACAATTTTTATAAAAGTAAAAAGATTTCAAAGACATTTCCTCTACCTCCCCACACACCGAAAATGTTTCTCAGATTTGCACCTGGGATGTTTACAAAAATGGTGAGCAGGAGAAAGAACTCAAGTCAGGGGGAAGAATGAGTTTGATTTTGAACCTGTTGAATTCAAGGCACTAGCAGTGCATTCATGGGAAGAATCCAGGCAGCCACTGGAAAGGTTGGACTGCAGCTTGGGAGAAAAATTGGTATTAGACAAACAGCTGGTTAGACAGCACGTATTGTAGATAGTAACAGACACTTGTTCTAAAAAGAAACAAAAATAAATAAATAAATAAAGGTTAATTGCTAGAATACGTACCAAAGTACACTGTTGTCTGACATAGCCAAGGAAGAGATGATACAAAGGTTCATGTTCAGTATAATAAATGCCAAATTTCATAGCAAATGAATTCTTGATCACTGTATAAATCAGTGTGGGCTAGGTTATGCACAAGCAGTAAGCAAGCCCAACATCTCAATCGCTAAACATACTTAAATGTGAATGTGTATGTGTATGTGTATGTGTATGTGTATGTGTATTTACACTTAAAAATACACACACAGTTTGTTTTGAATTTCTTGTTCCTGATACACAGACAGCAATTGTCAGCAGGTATGCTTTGGTTTATCAAACTCCACCACAGGCACCATCTCGTGTGTATCTCCAGACCTATTGTTTTAAGAGGAAATGATTGCAGGGATTCATGCCTTAGATTTGAAAGCTTCTTCCCAGAAGATTGCATGTCACGTCATCACACATTTCATTGAACATGGCAAGTCACAAAACAGATGCCCTATCTCTTACCCCTGAGTCAGGTCTGAGTTCAAAGGGAGTGGAGATGGTATAATTTTTCCAAATGTCCAACAGAAGAAACGAAACATTTGTGAACAGCCCTACTATGGACTAAATTGAGTCTCCCTCAAATTTATACAGCAAAGCTCTGAGCGCCTATGTTATTGTATTTGGAGACAAGTCCTTCAAGCAGGTAATGAAGATTAAATAAGGTCATAAGGATGGGGCCTTGATGTACTCATAAGAAGATGAAGTGACATCAGCTATGCACACACATAACAGAAAGGCCATGTAAGGACACAGGGAGAACACTGCCCTCGCCAAGCCGGGAATAAAGATCTCAGCAGAAACCAACCCTGCCGGCACCTTGGTCTGGAACACCCAGCCTCCAGAACTCTGAAAAAGTAAACGTCTGCTGTTTAAGTTGCCTGTCTGTGTTTTCTTGTTATGGGCCTGGACTAACTGTGACAAGCCCTGTCACTATTACAAGCATAGAGGCTTCATTGCAGCATGAAGGTTCACCAAGCAATATACATCTCTACTAGATTTCAGTGGTATTACTCTGAGGCTGAGTAATTAAATAAATCAGGTACAACCAAATAGAAATCAGATGCAAGTAAATGCTTCAATAAAGAGTCCCTCCCCATCTACACCAAAAAAAAGTACTTTCTAATTGTTGTTCTCAAACATTTCAGATCAGTATAAATATTCTAGGCTCTGGCTTCCATACCAGCTTGTTAAAAAAAAAAAAAAAAAAAAAACTGCTGCCAAGTAAACTATATTACTTCTCTCAGATTCGTATGGAAATGATCTGGTACAGAGATGGAATCCTACCTGTTGGTCGATTACTGCACATGTGAAGAATAGTCTAAGGTGTTTCTCTTGTATCTTTTACCAAAAAACTCACAGAGCTCAGCAAACATTATCTGATGGTCTTCAAAGGTACAACATGAAGAAATAACTATCAGCTCAATGACACAAAAACTCAAGAAAGTACAAATTTGTGACATTTTTCCTACAGTCATAAGGCATTTCTTTTCTCACCCTTTACTCCAAAGTCACAGAATTGTTTCCGTCTTGTGAAGGTGGCACAGCTCTCTCCCCAAGTCTGTGCTCTTCCCACTGGCTGGGATTTCCACAGAGACCCTTGACTCTGCTTCCCTTTCCTGCACCTACTGGCCATCCTCTCCCCATCAAGACTACATGAGCACCCTTTCATGTCCCACCACAGTACTTCCATAGTTCCATTACCATAGCATTCATCTGGAGTATTAAAATTGCCTTTTCACTGGGTGTACCCTCAGGGGACTGCACCCCTCAGATATACTCTGAAAAGGGATGTGATGGCCTCGGGACAGGCAGAGAGCTTTGCTGATAGCCAGGGAATGCTTTGTCATTGCCCAGTCTGGGCGAGAGGAAGAGTGCCCACTGGAAATATCTGACCAGGACCTGATAAACTGAAGTGGAATAAACTTTAGACAACCTGTCCCAAGGCACACTCTAAACCTTGAGAAATAATAATACTAAATATTAATTGAGTACTTATTATGTGCCAGACCCAGTTATAAGAATATGTAAAAAGGACCAGTATATGTAAAAAGGAAGAACAGATTTTAGGATGCTTTATTCATCTGCTATCTCCAAGAGTTCATGGGAAACTGATTAGAAGTCAAAGAGAAGGGTAGAGGCATTTTCTAAGGAAGGTACCTACCTTTCCCCACCTGACTACTAAGAGGTGCTTCAAGGGGACACCTTAATTCATTTTTTTAAATATTTTTATTGATTTCAGAGAGGAAGGGAGAGGGAGAGATCAATGGAAACATCAATGATGAAAGAGAATCATTGATAGACTGCCTTCTTCATGCCCCTACTGGGGATTGAGCCTGCAACCTGGGTATGTGCCCTTGACCAGAATCAAACCTATGACCCTTTAGTCCATAGACCAATGCTCTATCCACTGAGCCAAACCAGCTAGGGCTAAGAGCATACCTTTATATGTAACCTCTGGAGTTTGGGAGACGCAGAGGATGGTGTCTGATGTGTGCCTACAGAATAGAAAGGTGATGGCGATGTCCAAGACACTCAGACTAGAAAGACCCAGAGAGAGATCTGCATGTCCAGGGATGGGTGAGGATGTATCATGAAGCACGAGGGTCCTGTGAGCTGGTCAATTCTGTCCAAGAGGACCTGGGGAAAGTGATACAGGAAAGAATAGACTGCAGAAGTCAAAGGGAAGGGGGGAAGTTAAGGATGATCCCAGCTGAACCAGGTGTCTCCACAATCCACCAGAGTCCCAAGAAACAACATCTGCTTGGACAGCAGCAAACCAGAGAGTATGACGCGAGGTTAAGACAGGACCAACCACTTCATCTCTCAATCCTCTCTCCCTACCCTGAAGGGACAGGGTATAGTGTGGGGTGGGGTGGGAGGGCACTAACAAAGTAAAGAGGTCATGCTCTCTCCACCTTGGGCTTCCAGGTCTAGTAAACTGAGGGAAGGAGAAGCTCTGAATGGAATAAGAATGCTGAGTATATGTTCTTACACTGAGCTGGACATTTTAATTACTGAAACTGGGACAGTCTTGTGACTGAAATGGACCAGATGGGAATCTAAATTGGTGCAGACACAATGGAAATCAGCATGAAAGTTCCTAAAAAAAATAAAATTAAAAATAGAACTACCATATAATCTAGCAATCCCATTTCTGGTTATATATCCAAAGGAAATGAAAACAGGATCTCAAAGAGATATCTGCCCCCTCATGTTCATTGCATCATTATTCACAACAGCCAAGATATGGGAACAACTGAAGAATCTGTCAGTGGATGAATGGGTAAAGAAGAAGTGATATGCATACAATGCAATATTGCTCAGGTGTGAGAAAGAAGGAAATCCTGCCATTTGCGACAACATGAATGGACCTTGAGGGCATTATGCTAAGTGAGATAAGTCAGACAGAGAATGACAAATATTGTATTGCATCACTTATATGTAGAGTCTAAAAAGAGTCACAATCAAAGAAACAGAGTAGAAAAGTGGTTGCCAGGGGCTAGGGGGTGGGGAAAATGAAGAGAGGCTGGTAAAAGGGCATAAACTTTCAGCTATAAGATGAATAATTAAGATCTGAGGATCATATGTATAATATGGTAACAATAGTTGATAACACGGTATTGTATCATTGAAATTTTGGAAGAGAGTAGAATTTAAACATTCTTACACACACAAAATATAAATATGTGAGGTGATGAGTGTATTCATTAACTCTGATGGGAGGAATTCTTTCACAATGTATCCATACACTTTAAATATCTTACAATTTTGTCAACTATACCGCAATAAAGAAAAAAAAAAAAAAGCTATCCAAGATGTCTGTTAACACAGAGCAAGAAGTAGCCCACACATGGTACAGTGAGGGAAAGAAAATAGGTGGCTTTATGATTGTACCCCATTGAGTCCATCTCAATGAACAAATTGATTATGCTTGCCAAAAACTTGGAAATTATAGCAAAACTCCTCTTAGAAAAAAGAGACCAGCTTCCAAAATTAGGCGTTGTTTCAAACCCTGGATCCCCAGTTATTTAATCGTCTTTGAGCCTCAGTTTCTGCATCTATGAAATAGGTCTTAAATTATTTAATCCCCATGGTTTTCTCAGGAGAAAAGCATAATAGTTATTATTTTACTGATAAGGAGGTTGTGCACAGAGAAGCTGAGTACAGTTGACCTCTTCGTCTGTGTACTAGTAAGTGGTAGCCGGAATCTACACCAGGCAGTTCTACACTATGGAACATTTCCCCTTCAAATTACATAGCAGGGGGAACAGGATTTAAGTCAGAACACTGAGGCCAAAGTCCTGCTTCAACCTTTACCAGATGTTTGATTAGGGAAATTAATTAAATCCCAAGTATCCTCATCTATAAAAATATGGCCAATAATATCTGCCCTGTCTACTTCTTAGGATTTTAACAATATTCAAATTAGATAATTTATATGAAAATACAGCTAACCAATTGCATTAAATAATGAGTAGACACATTATGGTCTAAATGTTTGTTCCCCCGGCTCCTCCTGCCCCAAATTCATATGTTGAAATCTAATCCCCAATGTGATAGTGTTAAGAGGTGGGATCTCTGGGAGGTGATGAGGATATAAGGGTGGGTCCCTCAGGAAAGGAATCAGTGGCCTTATAAAAGGAGACCAGAGAGCTAGCTTACTCTCTCTCCAGCACGTGAGGACACAGTGAGAAGTCTGTCACCTGGAAGAAGGCCCTTACCAAAACCTGACCATGCTGCCACCCTGATCTCGGACTTCTAGCCTCCAGAACTGAGATATCAAGGGCTGTGTTTATAAGCCACCCAGACTCGAGAACTTTTTTATAGTGACTTGAATGAACCAAGACAACACCTAATGAATACATTTGGGTTCTCACAATGAATTTTATCAGAGGGGAAATATGATGAAAGAAAGGTAATGAAAGAATCTCTAATGAGACATGTAATTTTTTCCTTGTTGCTGATTTGGCAATAGCCATTGGATTCAGCAATAATTTCATAATGTTTAGCATCATCAGTATAAGGTTTATTTAACATCACCAGTGCCAAATTTATTCTAATGAATATACATTTGAACCTCATTCCTTAGGGCATTAAATCTACTGCATGAGTGGGAGGCCACATCTCAAGCCCAAAAGCCTCCAGCCGAAAGGAAATGGTTTTAAACGACTAGAGTTGTTTAAAACATAAATATGTTCCTGTGGTATTGTTTTAAGGAGTTCAAGTTGTAGGCTTGATGAAGTAGAAGGAACGTATTTCTCCAAACCAGTTATTACTATTTTATCACTGGCTTCTGTCTCACACACATTCCCAAAAGATGATAGAATTTACCATGGCTTCTTGGTTCTAGCCTGGGGCATTTTAAACATCATAGGCTGGAACCTGTACATGGCCACAGGCCTTTTTAAAAAAAGGTAATAATAAGGCCTTTTCCCTATACCAGAGTCGTCCAATAGAAGCCATGAATGCCAGTTACAAATGTAATTTTAAATCTTCTAATAACCACATTAAATTAAGCCACACATATTAAAACCACATTTCTAGAAAAAGAAACAGGTGAAATTAATTTTAACAATATATTTTCTATAATCCAATATATCCAACATACTGTGTTTTCAACATGTAATTAATATAAAAAACTATTAAAACCTTTTACTTTTTTTTCCATACTAAGCCTTCAAAGCTGTCTTGTGTTTTGTACACATTGCACACCCTAATGCAGGCTGGCTGGCCACATTTCAAGTGCTCTGTAGCCGCATACAGCCAGTGCTGTCATAGTAAACAGTTCTGGTTTATGCTCAGTGGGGCTCTTCCTAGCCCCCAGGGAGTCCCTTCTGAAAATAGGAGTCAAATCTTGAAGTGACAAAACTTATTGTAGAGTTATGAAACCCACCAGAGGTACACAAGGCAACAACTAAGACTATTACCATCTAAGTCAGTGGCAGCCTACATGGGGGATAGTTGGAAATGCCCACTACTTTTCACTGATAAGCAGAGAGCATTGTGTTGACTTGTCTGTTTTACAACCAAAAGGACACTGGGTTTAAGAGCACAGCCTCTTTAATTACTTAGCTCTCCAGACTCAGGACAAGAATATTTGCAGGTTTTCAGTAAATTCAACTTCTCAGGGCCAGAATCTTTATTACAAGAAAAAGCTTTCGTAATCTATAGGGATCTGGTAAAGGTCAATATTTTGGTTACTTTCGTTGACTGACAGGAGCAATGAAACTTTGCTCTCTGGGCGAAGTGAATTGTCATTGTATTGGAATACTGAGTGCAAATCTATGGAATATGTTTCATGCTCTGCACATTTTTTCTTGTTATTGCACTTAGCAGCTTTTATTATTTTTATTAGATTTCATTTCAGATTCCCATAATGGAGATCTTCTTTATTATCTAAAAATGTGTCAGTCTTTCCTTTAAGCCAAGGTACACCATCTGAGTGACTTATCTCTCTTCGTGACTATAAGATGATCAGGAAATGGGTCCTTTTTACGCAAATTCATACGAAGTCTTTACTTCCCTGTGTGCCAGCAGTGCTCCCTGCAGTTATCTTTTGGAGACCAAAGTTTACTTGTGAAGATGCCTAGACAACCAGCTGTCTTTCTTCTCCAGCTCTCTCTGGAAATGTGCCATTTGGGTAAACCCTGATTATACTACTGATATTGGTAGGTCAGAACCACTGGTATCAACTGAATGCAAGTAGTCCTTTGAAAAAGGTCTAATCTACTTAGTTCCAAGATGATTATTCTCCACCCCAACACACTCATATGTCACAGTCAATGTCTACACTTCCATGCTAATAGAGAGATCAGTCAATAAGTCATCCAAAAACAGAGAATGACCTCTAAACTACTTATATTTCATGTTGGACCAAAATATGTGTCTGGATTTGCCATTTGTCATGTTTCCTAAGATTTACTGTGCTGCTTGTTTTTTATTTTTTGACTCAGCTTTTTTTTTATTAATATTAAGTCATGTTCCTTGAATATCTACCAATTGAAAATAAGTGAATAAAAGATTTTCCAAATGTAACTAACAGGATGGTTAATCTATCTGAGAATTGTTAAGAGCTCACTGTATCATCTTCTTTTTTAAAATTTAAGAATAGTTTAGTGATATTTAGAGAAAGAAGAAGGGAGAGGTAGAAAGAAACAGTGATGTGAGAGGGTGACATCCATTGCCTGCCTCCCATATGCCCCATACCAGGGATGTGCCCTCACTGGAAATCAAACCAGAAACATTTTGGTGGACAGGACAACACCCAACCAACTGAGCCACACCAGCCAGGGCTGTTTCCTTATTTTCATTTTTTGGTGAAATGTTTACTGAGGACTGCTTTGGGCAAGGCACTGTGCTGGTTTCTCTGACTCTGTCTGCAGGAACTCACACTTTAGAGAAGTAAAGATATAAGTCGTACAGCTAAGTGACAAGTACACATGGTAGAGAGTGCTAATTTTGTAAGACAGTCATAGACAAAATTGTCTGCCATGGCAGTTCAAAGAGAGGAGAGAAACATCAGAGGAAATTATGGGCAAGGGAGCATTTAAATAGGCCCAAACCAGTAGGCTGGATTTGGGCATTTGAAGGAAGAAATAAAGAAATGCCAGTAAGAGGAAGCAGGCTTCTTTTGAAAGTAAGTTACCTGCTCCTGAAAAAACTGCATAACAGGTGTTAATTTAGAGCACTCCTGTTATGTGCCACTGATGCTGGAACATGACAAAAAAAGATGTGTTGCTCACACAAATGCAAATTTTTACCTATCTATATATATAAAAGTCTAAGCGACCATTACAACTAGTCAACCACTCAACTGGTCGACCAGTCACTATGATGACACATGACAACCAGGAGGCAGATGCTCAATGCAGGAGCTGCCCCCTGGTGATCAGTGGGCTCCCACAGCCAACCTCCTGCGGCCTGCCAACCTCCTGCAGTCCCTCACCCTGGCCAGCCCTGATCACCAGCCAGGCCAAGGGACCCCACCTGTGCACAAATTTGTGCACTGGACCTCTAGTTTACTAATGAAATAATTATTGAGGCCATTCCCCAGAAAAACTGGTTTTTGTCTTTATAACTCAAATAACAATAAAACATAAAATGAGAACAAGGCTTTCTTATTGCTACATTATGCTTTTTAAGAATAAAACACAATATACCCTTTAGAAGGAAAGCATAATTTCCACCCCACACGTTTGTTTTGTGTTCATATATTTGGTAGCAGACACACACATGGATACAGCAACATTTCTACTGAATGAATTTCTAAAGAAAAAAAAAATCCTAAAAAGTATACATACTTGAGCTGGCATTATCTCTGAACAATTAGTGCCTTTCTTTGATTCTTTAAATGCAAATATATATATATATATACTTTTATAATTAATGCTCTCAATTAGTAAGTAATGGAGCAATAAGTTAACCTATAAAAGGAGTGCCAGAAAAAAACTCAACTAATGAGGGTTTCAGAATATGTCACCCAAAATATGTTACTTTGGTGTTAGATTATTTTAAGCTGAAGGCAATTGAGAAATAGCAGATGCAGGAGGAACACTCTGTCCTCCTCCTCTCTTTCTAAAAGCAGGGTATACATTTCCATTTGTCAAGGTGTCTCCCTCTCCTGTACCAGGAGGGAATGACTCTCAATCATAAGAGATGGCTCTTACCACGGGAGACACGCACCGACTTGAGTCTGCATAACAAATTTTACTAAATAACGTGTGTCTTCCATTAGTTTCCTTCATACAGTTACCTTCTCAAAATTTATTATCCCTAGAAATCACTTCTCCATAGTTTACTACCCTTTGTTAAAATGGTATATAAGCTCTCAAACCTAACTGCTTCTTTCAGTTTTCAATTCTTTTCTGTGAAGTTCTATTTAGTTAACTTCATGTACTAACTAAATAAAGACTTTCTTCTATTATTCTGTCCTTTGTCACTTTAATTCACAGGCCCCAGCTATAGAACTCAGGAGTGTCAAGAAAGACTTTTACCACCCCCTACACTAGTGACATCCTCAGTACTCAATAAAGGTTTATTGAAAGACACTGACCAGCAGCCTTAAGATATAATCTCTCGGGCCCAGGAAATCATTAGAACTAGGTTGGGGGTGGGGAGAGATGGTATCCTGGAAACCAGACCAGCCCTCTCTTTTACCTATGAAGAAGCCGAGGCTGGGAGGTTTATTTGTGACACAAACCCATGCTCACACTGTCAGTTAAAATGTAAGTTACTAGTAGAGGTATGTTCTGGAAATGAGTCTTCTGATGGCATTGCAGCATGTTTTATGCTGCTCCCAGGTGCCTCAAAACTCAGGTCACCAGAGAAGAATAATTAAACCGTTTTTGCTTCTGTTTTTCAACTTTTATACCCTCTATTTGATTAACAGTATGACAGAAAGTACCTGTGGTATTGTGAGGTGAATTGGGCAGATAATAAACCTCACCTTATTGGGCCTTTAAACTTAGAGGACTTTCTTTCAACACAGAAGCACATCCTGCCATTTGAAGATTTGAAGGCGCATGCAAAAATGAGATTTTTTTTTTTTAGGTTTTGTTTCCCAGGCAACTGCTCTCAATTCAAGATTGAATGAGAACACAAGAATCCCCCAGAGACACTCCCCCTCACCACCTCCCCTTATCCTCTTACTGCAATAAAGCTGTAAACTCTGAGGACCCAAGATTCTACCCTTCTTTGGAGAATGAAAGGAGATGCAGGGCATAGTTCAGAATGATGCTAAATTCACAAGCTCAAAATGCTTGCCAGCAGGCAACACATTCTGGAACCATTCTGTATAACATCGGCAGAATAGAAGCACAAGTTGACCAACATATTGGTCAAAAAAAGGTCTTCTGTCATTTGTCATAACCTTTAATCAGCAGTTGATTTCAGTTGATAATGGGACAGGGAAACCTGGCTTTTTCAGGTTTCCCTGTCCCATTATCACAAAGTACAGCCTTAATTTCTGAATGACAAATGAATGGCTGCCAGGGTAGTTTGGTACAGCACAAGCCACAGTGTCCACTGTTAAAATAGCTCCTGAAGTCTGCATTCGAGGAGCCTGAAATCACCAGGGATTCTGTAATCACCTTGGCTAATAGCAACTTGGAGGTTTTCCAATAGTTTCAGGACCTATTAAATTTATATCATATATACATGTTAACTATGAAAATATGCCTCGTACTCATGATTAAAATATAAGTGGCACTTCTCCCCAGAAGATTATGCCTTTAAAAAAAATCAGAATCCCTCTACGCTTTCTAAAGCAATATTGAGTATCTTGGGAAGTGGGGGGTGGGGGCGACAGCATAAGGACATCTTAAATGTGTTATTTCAAAGACATTTTTCTTTTTCAATGTGATCATGGCACTAGTCTTGTGATATAAATCACAAGGAGCATATGCCAATTTGACATTTGAAATCAAAAGTAACTGTTGCTAGGCATTAAAAATACCTTCTTGGTAGGTAAACGGTAAAACTGTGTTTTTTTAAAAGAAAGATCAGATGACTATATTTTTATTAAACTTTCACTGTTATTGTCCCCATTCATCCATCACTACTCCTACCAAGTGTATTTCAAAGAAATTTTTCTAAGAATTTCTAGTTGAAAAATTCCTTTCAGTGATGAGGTATATATAAAAAGAAGAAAGATATGCTAGTATAGACATAAATTCTAAATTATTCTGGAGAGACTATTTATGATTTTTTCTGAATATCAAGATTTCTTGCTATCTTAGCCTGATAAAATTAATCTACATATTGTGACCCTATATTTACTATTGAACTACAAAAATAAAAAGGTCATTGAATCAGTCATTTTTCTTTGTTTGTTACCTTCTGATGGATGGCCTATTCCATTAGACTGACAGAATTACTTATTAAACTTTTCACTCAGAGAGTATGACTTTTTTTCAACCTCAAGCTCTTTTCCCCAAAGCCACCTAGAATACATTTAGGCTATCTTTCCCCACTCGGCATGTCTACCTTCCTGACACTGAAGACAGATAGATATTCAGGAAATGCAAACCTATTCTAATGGCCCAATAATCCTTTGATCTGTGGGGATGGAGAGCAAGGGGAAAGTTCCATGTTTCCCCAATCCCAGGGCTACCTGGACTACTTTTCCTTGTGTTATCTTGATCTGACTATGTAAATAATAAAATAATTTTAAAATCCAGGAAGCTTTGCTCCAAGCAACACTTTGGTAGTGTAAATATCGGGCCTTAAGTAGAATGGAATGTTCACAAAATGTCAGATCTATTTGTGAGAGGAGGTTTTTAGGGAGAAATAACTGTAAAATTAGTGTGAAGGTGAGCAGGAAGGAAAGAAGGCATGGTGACCTAGCCCAATTAGGATGGCACTTTAATTAAATGAACAGGAGATGGTGCAGATTCACCACTGAACTGATTATAATTTAGTACTGTGGAAAATAATGCTCTTTTTGAAACTAAAGAATGCCAGTATTTTCATGGTGTTCATCCCATCCAAGGGACAACAAATTTCACAAAATCTCAAGTAGGAAACAATAATAGATAAAACAGAAAGAAAGAAAACAAAGAATGAAAAATAGGATAAAGAGTATAAACCATGAATAAACAAAAGAGAAAGAAATATAAGAAAAAAAGAGAATGATTATAAAGGTGGCTCAGAAATCTGTAAGGTCATAGTCTTCTATCTGTAAAAGACAAAGAAACAGAACAATTAATAATCATTATTAGTCACAGTTAAAATGTCAAAGATAAAAACTACATATATTGTTTATTTTGTTCATTAGATTCCACCTATAAGTGAAGCCACATGGTACTGATATTTCACTGACAGGCTTATTTCACTTAGAATAATACTCTCCAGGCCCATCCATGCTGTTGCAAAGGGTAGGGTTTCCTTCTTTTTTATGGCTGAGCATTATTCCATTGTGTAAATTTACCATAGTTTTGTTTTGAGAAATGTCTGAAATTTCACTGCCTATGTTTTCTTCTAAGATTTTTATGGTTTTGAATCTAACATTTATATCTTTAATCCATTTTGAGTATATTCTTGTGTATGGTGTAATAATGCAGTCTAATTTCATGTTATTTCAAATATCTGTCCAATTTTCTCAACACCATTTATTGAATAGACTATTTCTACCCCATTTTATATTCTTGCATCCTTTGTCAAATATTACTTGACCATAAAGGTATGGATTTAGTTCTGTTCCACTGATCTATATCTCTGCTTGTATGTCAGTACCATGCTGTTTTGGTACAGGCATGGTGGATAAATGAACAGAAGTGTTTTACTTGGAGGCAGAGAAACTCTAAGGAGCATACCAGTAGACTTCAGCTCTGAAAGACAGCATGCTAAAGGGACATCTCCAGAACCCATATCTGGATACCTCAAGGGGCTAGAAATTGGTTCTCAAAATTAATTTGTTTCTAAGTATTAATATTTCAAATGTAATGGTATGTCTTGTCCACATTTCCATGCTGGAAAGTTTAACGTGCAGTTGTTACATGACCATCTAGCTAGAATATTCTTAAGAGAATTTCTACCCTAAGTTGTGATTCTGGAGGGTTGTACTGTTATCTAACATCTCTCCTCAACTGCAAAACTCAAGAATAATGTGATGTTGCTAGAAGGATTTCCACACCAGGTGACTGCCAATTCCTACAATCCTCTACATTCTTACCATTTTGACAGTTCAGGAATCATATCCCAGAGTCTCAGCCTTTTCTTGTTTAAGTCACATAAACACATCTCTTAATTAATTAAGCAGATCTACACAGAAGGATCAATTTCTTGGTAAGAATAAGTCAACAAGCCAATGAGCAAAATGCCTACAAGGAACCCTCTGCTAAAAAATATAAAGGATACTATTGCATTTTTGTGCTAACAAGCGCTGCAAAGCAGTGAGATTTTCTAATTTTCTAGTTCTTGTTTTTCATGACAACATCTGTTGACCTAAAGTTGTATTCACATAGCACATATGTGCCAGGAATTGCAAAGGTAGACAAAAGTAGAAAAGGAGGCAGGTGTTGTTCAGGAAGTAGAAAAAAGGGAAGGCAGGGGTTTTCTTTGTTTTTGCTTTGTAAATGACTTGAAAATCAGAAACAAAGTAAAAAATACTCACATCAGATCCAATTGACACTGAGCTGGAATGGGCAGGTGGAGGCTCTTTGTCAGGACTGGGCCAGGTGTCTGCTTGGTTGATGGAGCTGTGTTGTCAAGGTTATGACTGCTCAAGCAAATGGCCTTTTAGATATTTTCCTTCCTTGAAAAAATTGGTAACATTTCCTGCTAAATGTTCAGTTTTTGCTTGCTTTGTTTTGTGTTAAACCTACGTTGAAGGTCAGGAACAACCAATCCTACCATCCCTTTAATTTTATGCTGTTTTTCCTCCTGTGGCACAAAAGAGCTCCTGACTATTCCCAGGCATCCAAACTAAGATAATCATGAGTCTCGATGGCACTCACAGAAAAGGAGGGAGTTTTAAGTATATCTATTCTCTCAAAGTGTCTATATTTTTGGAATGAACCTTTAAATGATGCACAAGTCGGGCACAACGTTATTAGAGATTTGACTCCACTGTCCCTCTGAGGCACATATCCCATTTTGCCTCAATAGGGTTTATGTCAACTAAGCAAAATGAGTTGAGACAAAAATCTCTATACAAAAATTTTTATATACCCACCATTTTTTGCTTCAGAACTTTGTTATTATTTCTATCGACATGCTATTTAAAGAGAGAACAGGAATTGAATTAAACATAATTGTGTTCACTAAAAGAAAGCTTCCTATTGCATTGTTACAGATAGTTTTTATTGACTGACTAGTTACTAAAACTAAAGATTACCTCTGGCCTCAGTTGGACATAACCTACTATCCAATTATAGCTCCCAGAATAGTTCCCTTCTCATTTTTAGAGCAGAGGCATCAGCAGTAACAGGTGATTAGCAAGAACTACAGGAACAGCATAATTTTTATAATGGTTGACAATGGAGAGTTTGACTAAGTGAAGGAAAATGGCTCTATTTTGTCTCTTTGATGCCAATTATTTTTGACTGAATTTATTGGGCTGACACTGGTTAATACATTTATATAGGTTTCAGGTGTACAATTCTACGATACATTATCTGTATGTTATATTGCATGTTCAGCACCCAAATCAAGTCTCCTTCCATCACCATTTATGCTCCCTTTACCTTCTTCTACCTCTCCCCAACAACTCCCCTCTCGTAATCACCATACTGTTATTTTTTTTATTTAAACTCTTCACCTTTTCCATGAACCCCCGCCCCTCTGACAGCTGTCAGTTTGTTCTCTGTATCTATTAATCTGTTTCTATTTTGTTTATTAGTTTATTTTGTTCATTAGATTCTACCTATAAGTGAAACAACATGGTACTGATATTTCACTGACAGGCTTATTTCACTTAGAATAATACTCTCCAGGTCCATCCATGCTGTTGCAAAGGGTAAGGTCTCCTTTTTTATGGCTGAGCATTATTCCATTGTGTAAATTTACCATAGTTTTGTTTTGAGAAATGTCTGAAATTTTACTGCCTATGTTTTTTTCTAAGATTTTTATGCTTTTGAGTCTAACATTTATATCTTTAATCCATTTTGAGTATATTCTTGTGTATGGTGTAATAATGCAGTCTAATTTCATGTTATTGCACATATCTGTCCAATTTTCCCAACACCACTTATTGAATAGGTTATTTCTACCCCATTGTATATTCTTGCACCCTTTGTCAAATATTACTTGACCATAAAGGTATGGGTTTAGTTCTGTTCCACTGATCTGTATCTCTGTTTTATTCCAGTACCATGCTGTTTTGATACTAAGGCCTTCTAGTACAGTTTGATATCATGTAGCATGATTCCTTTAACTTTGTTCTTCTTTCTCAAGATTGCTGGGGCTATTCAGGTTATTTTGTGGTTCTATATAACATTTTTGAGTATTTGTTCTCATTCTGTAGACTGTCATTGGAATCTTGGTAGGAATTGCATTGAATCTATAGATTGCTCTGGGTAGTATGGACATTTTAATTATTTTAATTTTTCCTATCAATGAACATAGTATATGCTTCAACTTATTTGTATCATCTCTCAGTTTATTTTTTCAGTATCTTTTAATTTTCTAGAACAGAAAATTACCTAGGTAATTTAATTTTTTAACAATTTTTAAAAATTGATTCAAAAGAGAGAAAGGAAGAGGGAGAGAGAAAGAGAAAAACATCTATATGAGAAACATAGATTGGTTGCTTCCTGTATGCACTCCCATCTGGGATAGAGCCCACAACCTGAGTATGTGCCCTGACTGGGAATTGAACTTGCCACCTTCTGGTGTACAGGATGATGCTCCAACCAACTGAACCACACTGGCCAGGGTGGTAATTTATTTTATTGATTCTATTGCAAATGGGATTGTTTTCTTAGTTTTCCTTTCTTATAGTTCATTATTGGTGTATATGAATGCAACTGATTTCTGGATATTTATTTTGTATCCTGTTACTTTGTTGGATTCATTTATCAGTTCTAGTAGTTTTTTGGTGGAATCTTTAGGATTGTCTATATACACTATCATGTCCTCTGCAAATAATGACAGTTTTAATTTTTCATTTCCAACTTTGGTGCCTTGTATTTATTCTTCTTATCTGATTGCTGTGGCTGGTATTTCCAGTACTATGTTCAATAAGAGTGGTAAAAGTGTACATCCCTGTCTTGTTCCTGATCTTAAAAGAAACATATTTAGTTTTTACCCATTGAGTATGATGTTGACTGTGTGTTTGTCATATATGCCCATTATTATGTTGAGGTATGTTCCCTCTATTTCCATTTTGCTAAAAGATTTTATCATAAATAGGTGCTAGATTTTATTGAATGCATTTTCTGTATCTATTGATATAATCATGTGATTTTTATCCTTTATTTTATTTATGTGTTATATCACTTTATTGATTTGTGGATATTGTACCAACCTTGCATCCTTAGACTAAATCTCACTTGGTCATGGTGTATGATATTAATGTATTGTTAAATCCTATTTGCTAATATTTTGTTGAGGGTTTTAATATCTACGTTCATAAGGGATATTGGCCTCTAATTTCATTTCTTCATAGTGTCTTTATCTGGTTTTGATATTAGGATAATGTTGATCTCATAAAATGAGCTTAGGAGTCTTTCCTCCTCTTGAATGTTCCGGAATAGTTTGAGAATGATATGTGTTAGTTCTTCTCTAAATGTTTGATGAAGTTCTCCTGTGAAGTCATTCAGTCCAGGACTTTTGTTTGTTGTGAGGTTTTTTTTAATTACCGCCTCAATTTTACTAGTTGTAATTTGGTCTATTCGGGTTCTCTAGTTCTTTCTAATTCAGTTATGGAAGATTGAATATTTCTAGGAATTTATTAATTTCATCCAGATTGTTCAATTTGTTGCATATAGTTACATAATATTTTCTTACAACCCCTCTGTATTTCTTTGGTGTCAGTTGTTACTTCTCCTCTTTCATTTCTGATTCTATTTTGGAGAGGCCCTCTGTCTTTATTTCTCGGAGAGTCTGGTTAAAGCTTTGTCAATCTTGTTTAGCTTTTTTTAAAAGCTAGCTCTTGGATTCATTGATCTTTTCAAAATTTTTAGATTCTATTTTGTTCACTTCTGCTCTGATATATATTATTTCCTTCCTTCTACTCACTCTGGGCTTTGTTTGTTGTTCTTTTTTCTAGTTAGTTTATGTGTAAAGTTAAATTGTTTATTTGAGATTTCTCCTGTTTCTTGAGCTAGACCTATAATGTTATGTTTTTCCCTCTTGAGACTACTTTCCTTATGTTCCATAGATTTTGGGTTGTGTGCTCTCATTTTCATTTGTTTCAGGTTGTCTTTTAATTTCTTCCTTGATCTCATTATTAACCTATTCATTGTTTAGAAACATGTTATTTGGCCTCCATGTCTTTGTGTGTTTTTCTGTTTTTTTCTTGTGATTGATTTCTAGTTTTATACCATTACTAGAGGCCCAGTCATGAATTCATGCATGGGTGGGGTCCCCCCGGCCCTCCCAAATGGGTGCCCATCAGGCCAGGCCAGCGGGGGCGGGGGTGGGAGGGGGGGGCGGGGCTGCAGGTGGTTGGCCAGTCAGCCCCACCTCTGGTCGAGGTGTTGGGGCCGATCAAGGTGTTGGGGCCGATCAAGGTGTTGGGGCCAATTGTGGTTGGGGCCTGCTTGGGGGAGGGGCCGCGGGTGGTTGGCCAGCCAACCCCGCCCCCCATTAGTGTGTTAGGGGCCGATCAGGGCCCAGATCAGGCTGGTTGGCTGCCGCAGTGAGCGTGATAGCCACTGGTCATTCCAGTCATTCTGGTCATTCTGCTGTTCTGATTGCTGAGCTTTTACATAGATGGTCAGAGAAGATGCTTGGTATGATTTCAATCTTCTTAAATTTATTGAGATGTTTTTGTGTCCTAACATGTGGTCTCTCCTAGAAAATGTACCATGTGTACTTGAAAAGAATGTATATTCTGCTGTTTTGTGGTGAAATTCTCTGAAGATATCAATTAAATCCATCACATCTAGTGTGTCCTTTAAGACCACTGTTTCCTTGCTGATTTTCTGTCTGGAAGATCTATCAGTTGACAATTTATGTCAATTGGGTGTTAAAATCCCCACCATGACTTTACTACTGTCAATCTCTCCCATTATATCCATCAAGATTTGCTTTATATATTTAGGTCCTCCTCTGTTGGGTGCATAAATGTTTAATAAAGTTATATCCTCTTGTTGGATTGTCCCCTTTATCATTCTATAGTGTCTTTCTTTGTCTCTTACTATAGACTTTGTTTTTAAGTCTATTTTGTCAAATATAAGTATTACTACCCCAGCTTTTTTCATTTTCATTTGCATGAAATATTTTTTCATCCCTTTACTTTTAGTGTGTGTGTATCATTCTGAGGTTGGTCTCTTGTAGACAGCATAAATATGGGAGTTATTCTCTTATCTATTAACTACTCTGTAGCTTTTGATTGGAGCATTTAAACCATTTACATTTAAAGTGATTGTTGATAAGTATGTATTTATTGCTATTTTATTGTTTTAACTATGGTCCTCTGGGTATTTTTTTTCTGTTTTTTTTTTCTTCTAATGCTTCTTAAAGCAAGCCCTTTAACATTTCTTGCAATACTAGTTTGCTGGTAATAAACTCCTTTCGCTTTTTCTTATCTGGAAAGCTCTTCAATTTTAAATGATAGCCTTGCTGGGTAAAGTAGCCTTGGCTGTAGGTTCTTATTTTTAATTACTTTGAATATTTCATGCCAATCCCTTCTGGCTTGAAACGTTTCTGTTGAGAAATTAGCTGACACTCATATGGGAGCTCCCTTATACATAACTAACTGTCTTTCTCTTACTGCTTTTAAAATTGTCTCTTAGTCTTGAACATATACCATTTTAATTATAATGTGTCTTGGTGTGGGCCTCTTGGGTTCATATTATTTAGGACTCTCTGTGCTTCTGGAACTTGTGTATCTTTTTTCTTCACCAGGTTAAGGAAGTTGTCAGTCATTATTGCTTCAAGTGGGTTCTTGATCCTTTGCTCTCTTTCTTCTCTTTCTTATACCTCAATGATACAGATATGGGTATACTTCCTGTGGTCCCAAAGGTCCCTTAAATTGTCATCATTTTTAAAAATTATTTTTATTTTTGCTGCTCTGATTGGGTGTTTTTCCTACCTTGTCTTTCAAATCATTGATTCAATACTCTGCTTCATCCTACCTATTATTTATTACTTCTAGTGTATTCTTAATTTCAGATATTGTATTCTTCATTTCTGACTGGGTTGGTTTCTTTGTCCTTTTTCATGGCACTTTTGTTCTCACTAAATTCTTTGAGCATCCTTATAACCATTTTTAAAAACTCAATATCTGATAAATTGCTTCCCCATTTCATTTAGCTCTTTTTCTGGAGACTTCTGTTCTTTCATTTGGGGTATGTTTTTTGTCTCCTCATGTTAGCTGCCTTCTTCGTGTTTGTTTCTATCTATTATGTAGATCTGCTATGACTCCAAGTCTAGGTATGGTGGCCTTATGTAGTAGGTGTCCTGTGGGACCCAGTGGCATCATATCCTTAATCACCTGAGCCTAGAGCTCCAGGAATGTATTTTGTATGGGTTAGGGCAGTGGTCGGCAAGCTCATTAGTCAACAGAGCCAAATAACAACAGTACAATAATTGAAATTTCTTTTGAGAGCCAAATTTTTTAAACTTAAACTTCTTCTAATGCCACTTCTTCAAAATAGACTTGCCCAGGCCATGGTATTTTGTGGAAGAGCCACACTCAAGGGGACAAAGAGCTGCATGTGGCTCGCGAGCCGCAGTTTGCCGACCACTGGGTTAAGGGGTCCTTCTGTTGTAGTTGAGTCTTGATTGCTATTTGCTTGTTTGTGCATGGAGTTGCCCCACAGGTTAGTTGACTGAGTGAGGATCAGCTCCCACCACAGTGCACAATCTGCGGTGCAGGTGTTCACCACACAAAGCAGAATTTGCCTCAGTATAATCTGGTGCCTGCCGAGAGCTCACTTTAGATATGTTGCTTGTGAAGCTAATTGAATCATTCTCTGATGTTGTCTGATGCTGTCTACTCAGTGTTATTTCTGGTCTTCTTGGGCGAACTTTGATGCAGTCCAATGTCAGATGCTGCCTGTGACTGGCCCTGGGCAACCTGTTTGGAGCTACAAAGCAATCCACAGTTCATGGCTGTCTCAGCTGGGCCTGGGTGTGTCTGGAGAGGACCAAGCTGTGCACCAAACCTGACTTTTACCAGCACTAGGCCCAGGAGCATGTCAACTAAAGTCCCAAGGCACCCTGAAATCTGCCTCCACCTGCTAGATGCCTATTAGGCTCAATGACTGAAAGAGCCTCTGACTGTACTTGAGTTGCATGAGGTAGGTTCTCAATGAGTCACCAGGTTGGGGTGAGTGGCGTTTGCCAGATTGATATGTGTTTTAACTCAGTGCCATGCTGGGTCTGGGGCATCTCAGCAAATGTTCCAGGGTAAACCAAGTCTAGCTGCCACCTTCTAGGTGCTCTCACACCTATGTGGTAGGGCAGGATTTCAGGGAGTCATCAGGGTGAGGCCAGCAGAGTTCATCAGACCCAAACAGACCAATATTTTGCCATGTGGAGGGGGGCTCAGTTTTTCCCAAATTCTTTTAGGATCCCAATTGAGATTGGGATCCATAGCAGGGCCACCAAGAGTCAGGAATATGGGGATAGTGGGTCTCCTGTGAGGGGATGGTGCTGGTCAGGCTTGAGGGAAAATGGGGAGAGTGGCTTCCGCTCCAGAGCCACACAACTCAATCTGTCCCAGATTCTGCCCAGACCTTGGCAGGGAAGAGCCACCAGGAGTCAGTAGGGCTGCTTGTAGCCTGGAGAGTGTGGCTAAAGGATCTCCCATGAGGAGGCACCAGTCAGGTTCTTGGAAAAGTGGAAGGAATGGCCTCTGCTCCAAAACCACATCCCTCAGTCACTGATACCTCCTGAGCCTACTCAGGCCTCTATACCCTGGCCCAGACAGCTAACTCCTCAGCAGGGTACAAGCTCCATAGGGTGGGATGATAGGGCCTCCAGAAGGTAGGGCTATTGCTTTCCCCCAGGCTGATGCTGTATGAAGGAGGAGAGTGCTCCACCCCAAAAGGATGGTGTCAGCTGTGTGAGACAGGGACTCAGTACAGGGATGCTGGCAGCTGTCCCTTCAGCTCTCTCCCCAGAGACACAAACTCCAGTCTTTTCTCATGTGACTCTAGTCTGCTCTGCTCTCCTTCTGCTGGAGTCCAGGGTGAGTGGCTGAAAATAAAATTTTGTACATTGACCCTTTAAGAGGGCACTGTGTGTCTAGCAGACTTCTGTCTCTTCCTTGCAGACAGAATCCTTGCTGATTTTCACAGCTACATGTAATGTAGGTGCCTCCTCTGGGCTCTGGCACTCTGGGTTGTGGAGCCAGGTTTGTAGTTGAGACCCCACTCTTCTCAGGGGAAACCTCTGCAGCTGAGATATCCCTCTAGAATCTGAGATGCCACCTGTGTGGCAGCAAGGCCAGCCCTTTTCTTGTCTCTGCCCTTCCTACCAGTCTCAATGTGTGATGGAAATTTTAACTGTTAATGTTTCTGTATATATGATCCTGTAAAGCCACTCTCAAAGAAGATAGGGAAACTTAATAATGACTGGGAACCAAAGTAATTGATAGTGGTGACCAAAGTCAGTTAAGGCTTGATTGTCTTCCAGACTCTACCAATGTCCACTGCCTTTGCTCTGCCAATAAACTGGGATATACATGGGAACAAAGACAAAATATATAAATTTATAGAGAGGCCCAATAGGAAGCAAATTGTCTTAAAAAGAAAAATGGAAGGTTTAATAGAAAGCTGATATAAGCCAAATAGGCTTCCAGTGTAATTATGTGATGACATCCACATTGTTTCCATAAGACTACCACTAAAAAACACGGTTTTCATTCATTTTTGAGTGTTTTATACATCTTTGAACTCAGGGGACTCAAAAGACAATGAATGCTAAGGGTTGGGGTTGGGGAAAACTATAGAAATAGTTGAAGGGGAATTTCTAGGATTGGTAGATCCAGCGCTAGCTACTAGCTTGCAAATATGCATGAAAAACTGAGGGGGGGGGAATAATAATAAAGAAAGAGATAAAAGTGTTAAATTTCTCAGGGCTGAGGCCAAAAGCCTGCTAACTTGGCATAAGATGCCCTAAAGTGAGGAGGAAAGGCAAGATAATTCCCTGCTCATCTTAGCTTCATGCCCAGACATCCAGGAATCAGGATCTGGAAGGAATTTGAGATTCCCACCAGATTTGGCATCTCTATTACATCTACTTGGAGGCCCCAGGAATTGAATTTTCATGTATTTGTACAAAGCTGGCCTAATTATATCTGAATTCTTCCTCTCTGACACCCTGCTGTATGTTTCCTCTATACTACTAATATATCAGCCTCAGCTATTCCTTAAAATAGCAAAGAGAAATAAGTGCTTCTAATATTTTACAGATAGGCAAAATGAGGTACCAAAAATCTAGGTTTAGCCCTCTGAGAGTGGCCAATGGCTCTGAAAATCTGGGTTCTGAAAACAATTTTCCCTCCAGCATCTCAGGTATCTCCAGGGAAATTATTAATTCTCCTATATCTCACTTTCAGAGAAAAGATAATAACATTGGCAGAAAATTCCTTACTCTATAGATATTGCCATGAATGGGAAAACTATGGTTTATAATTCACAATATTTCAGTCAGAATTTTCTATAACAAAGAGGACTTTAGTTACACACCGAGAAACACTGGGTAGTACATCAACAGGGCATGGGTTGTATATGTTCCACTTAAAACTAATTGTCACCACTCAGGTCTCTTTATAAATGAATGAATCTACAAATGCTAACCCATACTATGAATTCTGACCTCTTTAACTGTTTCATCACATACTATAGCAGTAACATTTTGAGTTCTACTTTAGGCCCTGTCACACCTCCTGAAATCTTCTTGGCAGTGTGAACTACTATGGCACATTGGTCTACCTTTTTCATATCTTCCCCTTTTGTTTTCTCCAACTGCTCACTCTTGGATCTGTCTGTCGGTTCCTGGGCCAGTCCCAACAGAGGTAAGAAGCAGAAGCAAATCCTCACCTTGCTGTCCATGGATTTATAACCAGTGGGCCCAAGAAAAACTCAGTATCCACAGAATGTACCTCCATAGAATTGGGCTTCTGCTTCGGTTTCCCTAGATAGTGATTGAATGCAAGCTCAGGAGCAGAGCAGTGCTCTAAGTTTCTGAACTCTTGTCTTCTTACAGGTTATAGCGCTGTAATGACAGGCCATTCAGCAGACACAGTCATCGCCCTGGATATCTTCCACATTTCAGGCTGGACCTCTCTGGTACAAATACCTAAACAAAATGGGTCTAAGTAAAGAATCTTCTCACAGTCTAGAGCTTCCTCAGTTTCTTGCCTGGCCTTAGTTCCCTTCCCTCCTCATTTGTTTACCTCAAAAGCAACGTGATTCACAGTCAAAGCACCCAGAAGCACAGGCACTCCTCGGAGTTGGAGCGCCCAGTAGGCTCCAGTTTCTACTCTCTCTAGAATAAATTGCTCTCTTCCCCCATAAAGACAACCCCCAAGGCTTCATTCTACCTCATTTGCCCTCTGGATCCAGACTGATCTCCCACCTGTTTGAAGTATAGATTCTTGGTGTCCTGAGACGTTGACACACACTGATACCTGACACAGTCTGCTTTCTAAGGAAGAGAGTGACTGACAGTGGTCCCCACTCTGCCTTCTCTCACAGCACTCCAGCAAAACCTACAAGGTGCCTAAATACCCCTGTCCAGGATGAAAGTCTAAGCTCCCCCTCAACCTTCACTGGCAGGTATGGAGGTGAGGTCACAGTTCTCATAGATGCAGAAAAACAAGAAAGGCAGCCCAGCTACCTGCAGCAGTGTTCCCTGTGGAGTTTGTTTTGACTACTGTCTTTCTTGTCTAAGAGTTTTCTGCCTTGTTAGGCTGCCCCTTATCTGTTCCTTTGACTAGAGAGAACAAGTGTTTCTTGGGGCTTGTTTTGTCTTTGCTCATTAATGTTTCCAAGTGGCCAGCTTCTCTAGGCCCAGCCTGGGACATGTGAAGCAAAAGGAAGACACAGGGAAGTCTCCACCACTCCATTCTTGGTGTCCTGAGGCTGCAGAACTGGTCTGCCTTCTCCCCACCTCACAGTCCTCTTATTTTGCTTTATACATAATATTAAGGACTTTTGGCTATACTCAGCAGGAGTAACAGGAACAAGTGTCTACTCCATCTTGCTTGTGGTTTTTATATTAAATTTGGAAAGTAAGGCAAGCTGTTTTATAAAGAGTATGAAAATATTTAACCATAATTAACCTGGGCAAAACAAGGAAGAATTCTTTTTTTTTAAATATATTTTTATTGATTTCAGAGAGGAAGGGAGAGGGACAGAGAGATAGAAATAAAAATGATGAGGGAGAATCATTGATCGGCTGCCTCTTGCACGCCCCCCACTGGAGATTGAGCCCACAATCCAGGCATGTGCTCTTGGCCAGAATTGAACCTGAGACCCTTCAGTCTGCAGGCTGACGTTCTATCTACCGAGCCAAACCGGCTAGGGCACAAGGAAGAATTCTTCAGAAAAATGAAAGATCATTTATTATAAGTTTGCCCATTAAGCATGGACTGGACATGGTTCATTTGGACAGCAATATAAGAATGGTCTGAAAAGACAGAAGACCTTTAAAGATGAAAAATCCTAAACATGTAGCACTGAACTAGTCTTTAGTAGGTGTTGAAAGGCACCAGAAGTATAACCTACATACGTGTCACATGAGATGGAGTGTTCCTTGATACAGCTTTGGAGTAGGCCCTAGCATTTACATAGCACTTACATGTTAATACTTAACCTCCCCAAGCATTTTTCAGCTCCAAAATGTCCATAATCTTTTAAAGAATTGTAAGATGAGAGACAATAGGTATAAACATCCTAGCTAGGCACTATGCCTAGCTCAAGAAATGGCAATATTAAAATAAGTTATAAATATTTTTAAAAGAGGAATAAGACAATTAAAATGAGTTCAAGAGCTTAATTTGACAAAATATGAAGGGAATTTTGAAGATTCAAGAGCCTGCAACTTGATGTATTAGGGAGGTGGCTGTTGCAAGTTATCTGATAAAAGTGATAAAAATTAGGAGCCAATGGGTGGCTGGGTCTGGATAGATCCAGAAAAACTGAAAAATACCAAAGCATTTTGAAAGGGGTAAAATGATATGATTTATGACTAAAAATGAAAAATGAGAATAAATAAAATCTCACTTATTCTTGATAAATGTCAGGAGACATGGTAGAGTTTTAAAGAAAATTTAAAGAAATTGAGTAAAATTTGTTGTGATTATATAAAGTAACTAGTGCCTCTTTTGCAGGCATATACAGTCATCTCTTGCCAACTAAGGCTCTCTCTAGAATCTCTTCTGATGATTAGAAAAAATGGTTACTCATAATTATCTTTTGTTTGATTAATGCTAATGTATTCTTAAATAATTTGTTAATATGTTATATAGAGGTTTGTTTGCACTTTTCATTAATATTGTACAGTAAAAAGAGAATTTTCTAAAAAGAAAGCATTATCATAAATAATTGTAATAGGCTTGCCTGACTAAATTTTATTTTAGCATGAAGTTTTACACATACAAAATTCACATTAAAATATTTATGGATTGGTCATTTTATTTAATTGTAAAATGCATTTGCAACTTGATTAAGCTATATATAATTCAATTATCTTTCTTTTATACAAAGTAACTCTAGTCACTAGCTCCAACTCCCTCCTTGGGATGCAAACCACAACTTATATTTTTAAGAGACAGATGCCCCAGTCTTCCTTACCCAGATTTCATATGAATAACCATAGCTGAAAATGAAAGGAGATTTCTTCTGGTTTGTCAGAATTTGAGGAGAGAAGACAAAAGAAAAAATGAAAGTGGCATCATACACTGAGAGAGCTGAAAATTTATTTCCCCACAGACAGGAAATATCCCCAAACACACACACACACACACACACACACCATGATAGGAGGTAACAACGAGATCCTGCACACAACACACACAAAAAATACTTTCTAGAGAAAGCCTTTTCTTTAATTCTCACAAGAGTGACAAATGGCACAAAGCTTGTGCCAATGATTTTTAAAAGAAATTATAGCAGCTACCATGTATTGGGGACTTGACTATGGTTGGAAATATATGCCCCCTGCACACATTATATCATGTGTTCTTGCAACAATTCATGGATATGGGCACATATAATCATCCCAGTTTTACAGATGAAAAAAATACTGGGCTTCAGAGAGTCTAAGGGATTTGTCTAAGGTCACCCAGTTAGTATGAATTTGAGCCATAACTTGATTTTGATTTTGTTTGACTGCTAATCCTAATCTCTTAAATATAATGTGCCCATTATATTGACATCCCTCTGGTAATTTAAACTGGTATTGTGGGTTCTCTTTCTAATATTAAAATAATAATAAACTCTTTCATATGGGCAGCATTAAACTACTTTATTTAAATGTTTATCCATTTTACAATATAAAGATGTACTTGTGGACAACTTGGATAACAAATAGGGAGGAATCTTCAGTTAATTTCTGCTTCCCTCTTGTGTCTGAGACCAGTAATGACAATTGCAAGAGCTGCACATTGCCTCCTATCTCCTTTATCTCTCATTCATCTATAAATTATTCCATTTCTTCTCCATATGAGTGAAGAAAAGTTGAATTTGATCTGTTCACAAGTATTCCTCAGCTCCCTTGAAACTCTCAGTAAAATGTAGTTCTTTACAAGCAACAATTTCAGTGTATGTTAGAATAAGATTAAATCAATACAACACAATACAATAAATCTTCTTTGTCTCCTGTCTTCCATACAAACTGTCTCAAAAACAATTTTCAATATTCAGTAATGCTGTTACCAAGTTATAAGTACCTCTCTTAAGGAACCTAAAGGAATACCATGCCATGATGGGCTTTGGGTCTATTTTAGAACATTAGTCACTGGTTAATAAAATATAAGTGTAGCCTTGCTTTCCGTGTTATTATGTCTCTGAAAAGTCGTGCTATTTATTGCATCATTAAATGCTGTATAGGGACTTCCTATTTAAAAAACCTTAGTGATTCATTTTTCTAACGCAAATAATGATGCCTCAGTATCAGCTGCCTTACAAATCCACTTTTGACACAGATCAGGTTTGCTGGAGGAAGATCTAGAATTTTCATATAAAGGGACCTTATGGGTAAAAGTCTGGTTGGAAATAGAGGCTAAAGACTTAGCCACTGTTTTTTCTTAGATTGTATGTTTCTCCAGGGTGGTTTTAGGGGTGTCCACAGATGCTATTGGCAGGGATGCTCAAGGATCTCCTCATTTCCAGTCACCTTTGAACTGCTGAAACTCTCATGAAATACTTCTCATTCCCGCTCAAAACTTGCTAAGACTATAGTAAAGCCAAAATGCCCTCCTTTACATGTTTTCTGCTTTTCCTTTGCTCTGAACTGTGGCTAAATGTGGCTCCCAAACCAGTGCCAGAAGCTTCCTACAGATTACTGCTGTAGGTGCTGCCTGGCCATGGCTTGAAAGCTAGAGAAGCGTGTGCCGTGAAGTAACAGAGCAAAAAGAATAAAAAGTACTTCTGCATACTGTGGTGCAAATATCCTACCCCACTGTTAGTCAGGGAAATTGGTAAATTTGATTAAATGAGCAGCATTCTAGCAAATCAGAGGCATTTATGGAGAGAGTCGTTAATGTCTGAACTGTACTGTCTAATATGGTAGCCACTTACCACATATGATTAATTAAACTTAAATTAATTAAAATGCTAAAAATTCAGTTTCTCAGTTGCATTGGCCACATGGTAAGTGCTCAGTAGTTACTCTATTGGATAGCACAGATAGAAGACATTTCTGTCATCACAGAAAGTTCTAAAAGGCAACACACCTAGATGATCACATTTCACATGAAATTTCTTAGCTATGATGAGTTCAAAATCAATGCCCAAAGAGTGGAAATTGAGAATACATGGAGGGTTTCCCCTTATGATTAAAAGGGGTCCAGAAAGGAGAGAACAGCAAAAAAAAAAAAAAAAAAAAAAGCAAGATTTAAAAAATGCCAGGAGGGGGAGCTACGATCCTCTGACATTAAGGCTGACTTTTCCCCTACTGGAAATGGGATCCTGCACAGCTGTGGTGGGATTAAGGTACCAAAATAGAAATCTAGTTTTGTTGTAACTATAGAATACCTCACAACTCAAATTCCTTGGTAATACCCTTAACCTGAGAATGTTAAGAAGGAAAAAAAAATCCACAGCGGAATATTTGTAGCAAAATACACACAAAATCACACTGTATAATTTTAAAGCCTATGCACAAAGTTTTACACAAAACATACACAAAATCACACTATACAATTTTCAAGGTTATGAATATCTCTAAGTAAAATTATGGGATAGGTTAGAAGGTCATACAATCAATACACAGAAAAGACTTAGGACTACAATTATAAAAGTGAACTCCAGAAGATGAATTCTTCTCTGACCCTCAAAATGCAAAAGTAGAAGGGAACCCAGTTACACAGTGATGAATGAAAAATATCAAAGCAGGTGTATAAGTAGAAAGCCCATCACGAAGCAGATTTTCCCACTCATACATCTGACCACAATAGTTCCATTTAGTAAATTGCATGGCAGTTCTCTAAGTGGTTCGCTGGTGCCCTGATATGACTAATGCCCTCTCCAATGTACCCAACATCCTACTGTCAGAGAAAAATGTGGGCCAGGCTTATGTGAAACGTAATGCCTCTCTCTCTAAGTGGAAACGGTCCACTTAGAGAGAGAGGCATTACACAGCACCAATGTGTCAGTGCCACATATTTAGAAACATTGAGAGCCCTCCTAAATTCTAAAATCACAGGGCAGATTTGAAGTCATGTAGTTAATGCTTCAGCTATTTGTGGGCCATATGTGGAGGAAATTTTGAGTGTCCTTCTAAGTGTAGCTGGAAACAGACTAAGCTAGCCAGATGGGGACAAAAACTAAACTGGACTAAGCCTTGGCATGACACAGAATTTCTGTACACTGGTCCTATTTCTGGGCCTGATAAAGACAAGGCTGGACTTTTCCCACAACGGGACAAATGGTGATGAGATCTCAGGAACCTAGGGCAGGCTTCTATTTCTATCTCAATAAATCTTCCTATAACACTTCAACCTCCTGTGCATGGCTCCTCTGAAATGCTTTTCTTGTGACTCATTGAAAGTATCCCATTTCCACTGGCAACACTTTTGCAAAAGCTTGATTTGAGGGCAGCAGACCATTGGGTCTTCAGAGGTCCCATTTACTGCAGCCTCATTTTTCCCATACAATAAATCCAGGGAGTAAATACTACCAACCCCATTATTCTGATGAAGAAGCTGAGAACATTGCATTTTATGGTAGTGCTTCAGGAATGGGGCATTTGTAGGGTTTCTAGATATATCTTTTGTGAATTTTCTCTCCCAAATGTCAGATATCTGTGTATATTTTTGCTTTTATTTGAAAATACCACACACTAGAAAATTCCTAAACCATCTGAGAGCTATTTTAACTGCCTCTGTGTGTCTTCTGTCTTCTTTTTCAAAACCAAGCTCTGAAAAGTGTCTCTAATGCATTTTACTGTTTATTGGGCTTATCAAAAAACAGGGTAACTTCATATTTCCATTCCAAAGTTACTGCCTACTAAATGAGCTGGCATTTCATTTGTTTTCATTTGTTTCCAAGTCTTCCCAGTTGGAGCAGATATTTTTAATATACTAAAATATATCCAAACACATAGAAACAAGTTTCCAAAAATTTTTGTCTTAAAAAAATAGACTCTCAAACTGACTTATGGAAAAGAGTATTATGAGAATGTCAGTATGTCTTTCAGAACCTGAACATGGGAATACAATTGGACCTGAGGAAACACTACAACCAGGAGCCTGAATGAGGTAAGACCTCTTTCTCTGACTAGCCTTTCGGCTCATATCTGCACATCTGATTTTTTTTTTCTCTGATTCTTCAGAAACACATGACAGGAAATACAGCTACCAACACCTCTTGAGCTTTCCATCTTACAGCTTCAGCCCAAGACAGATAGCAAACTTACTCTCTCCTGATGTCACACTAAACATCCTAGGAAGAGACACATCTACTAGCTTGGAATAGATTCCATCTTGGCACAAGTCAACTCTGGATGTGACTCAGGATCATGTTATTTACAGCAATGAGTGTATAACTGTGAGGAGTATGTGTGTATAAGCTTATTTAAAGCAATTATTATTACTGACTTTCCCAGTCTATCTTTTGTCTTTAGAGTCAGATCTCAAAATAGCACTAATGAATTTCTCTATTTACCTAGAAGACTAGAAATAAAATAACTTCATATTTAAGCATGACTTTAAATTATATCAACACCTTTTTATCTTTTTAACAAAACATAATTTTTCATAAGTTGCTAGGTTGATTAAGCATTCAGATGATAGCATCAACTGGATACAATATATTTTGAACTATGGAAGTAAATAGAAGTTGATCTCCCTTCTCAAATATATTTTTGTTACAAAAGCATAGTTTAGAATACTAAATAAGATATTATGGATTCATAATATTTACATCACCTACAAAAAATAATGTAATGCCTTAACATTATGAAAAGGAAAATATTAGCTACATCATTAATTGCTAATTTAGCCAAAACTTTCTTTAGCTGTCTACTCACAGACACTGTGTCCCTATTTATATTTTTATTCTAAATATGATCACTTGTTAATCTAAGAAGGATCTAGCAATTTGATAAGAGCAAAATAATAAATGTTTTCAATGATCATCCATAGCAGTAGGCAAGATTGAAAGGTAACATGGCAATATAAGCACATTGTAACTAAAATAAGCAAAAAAGAGAAAGAGCTAAGAATGAAAACAAGAAATGATCTCTAAACAAATAAATATTAAGATGATATATGTTGATTTGTTTACTGCTCTTCAGGGCTACTAACATTAGCTATTATTAATCTTTAGCCTAAATATATTCATAAGTATGTTTGCCTCTCCCCTCTCAAACTGCCAATATTCTTATTCATCAGACAGTAAGGTAATTACTTCAAATAATAATGAGAGTTGATTTGGTAGATAGTTGCACAGAACTATTTTCAGTTTCATGGAAAATAAGTTCAGTATACAATTTTGGATAATAGAGACATGAAATAAGAGTCCAAATACCCCATATCTATTCTGGATCCAACATGAAGATACTATATGATTCTAAAGTCATTTTGGCATCCTGAGGTTTTATAAGTACCAAGTATTTCAAATAGGTACAGTAAAAGATATATTTTATTAGTGAGGCAAAATTTATAGACAGTGAGATGCGTTGATCTTAATGATACAATTTGATAAGTTTGGACAAATATAAACCCCTACATGACCAGCACCCAAATCACAAACAGTAAGAATCACAAACAGTAAGCTTTGTGTCATTTTACCTTCCCCTATTCCCATCCTCCTCTCCCTCCTGTCAATTGATTATGACAATTATTATAATAAAATAATAATTGTCATCATCCCATGAAAAAACTTACACACTAAAAACTAGCTGCACAGTAATCTTAAAAACCAGCAACCTATGTTAATACAACATATTAATAGAATAAAGGATAAAGGATATTGTTATAGTCATAACAATAGATGCAAAAACTCCAACACCCCTTCCCCATAAAAACACTAACTAGGAATAGAAAGGAACTCCTTCAAACTAATAAAGGGCAACTATAAAAACTCACAGCTAATCTCTTACTTATTGGTGAAAGACTGGATGTTTTCCCATATATCAGGAACAAAACCTGGATGCTGAGTCTCACCAGTTCTATTTAATGCTGTACTGAAGTCCTAGATAGGACAATTAACCAAGAAAATGAAGCAAAGGGTATCCAGATTGGCAGCTGGCATGATCTTAGAAAACACACTATAGAAAATCCCCCCAAAACAGCCCTGGCCGGTTTGGCTCAGTGGATAGAGCTTCGGCCTGCAGACTGAGGGGTCCCAGGTTCGATTCCGGCCAAGGGCACATGCCTGGGTTGTGAGCTCGAACCCCAGTAGGGGGTGTGTAGGAGACAGCCGATCAATGATTCTCTCTCATCATTGATGTTTCTATCTCTCTATCCCTCTCCCTTCCTCTCTGAAATCAATAAAGAAATATATATTTTTTAAAAATCCCCCAAAACATGCACAAAAGTAAACCTATTGGAACTTATAAACAAGTTTAGCAAGGTTGCAAAATACAAGGTCAATATGCAAAATCAATTGTATTTCAATACACTAACAATGAGCAATCTAAAAATGACATTAAGAAAATAATTTCACTTATAACGTAAAAAGTGATAAAATGCTCACATTTAGTGCAATATTAGAACACTATGTTTTTAGTTATGATTTTTAAATATCCAATTGTAAAATAGGATATATCTTCCATTTCTTATATTCTATGTTTTCAAATGGTATGTGTTATAATAAAATAATAATTGTCATCATCCCATGAAAAAACTTACACACTAAAAACTACAAAATTATGATGAAAGAAATGGAAGAATACCTAAATAAATATAAAGACATCCTCTATTTATGGATTGGAAGACTTAACATTATAAAAATAACAATACTTCCCAAATTGATCTACAGATTCAATGCAATTTCTATCAAAATCCCAGGTGCCAATTTTCTTCACAGAAATTAACAAAAGGGACTCAGAATAGCCAAAACAATCTTGGAAAAGAATAACAATTTTGGATTATTTATATCTCCATATGTCAAACTTACCATGTAGCTACAGCAATCATAACAGTGTGATACTGGCATAAAGATAAATATATAGATTAAATGGAATAGAATTAAGAGTCTAGAAATAAGCCATTGAATTTATGGCCATTTGATTTTCAACAAGGATGCCAAGACAATTCAATGTTGAAAGAACAGTCTTTTTCAACAAATTGTGCTGGGACAACTAGATATCCACATGCAAAAGAATGAAATAGGACACCTAGGCATATCATAAACAAAATCAACTCAAAGTGAATCAAAGGTATAAATGTAGGATCTAAAGCTATAAAACTTTTAAAGAAAACATAGACAAAATTGTCATGACTTTGGATGAGGTGATGGTTTCCTAGGTATAACACTAAAGCTCAAGCAACAAAAGATAAATAGATAAATTTGGCTTAATCCAAGTAAAAAACTACTGGGCTTCAAAGGAAAGTATCAAGAAAATGTAAAGACAGCCCAGAGAATGAGAGCAAATAATTGCAAATCATAAATTGATAAGGGTTTAGCATCCAGAATATTTAAAGGTTTTACAACTCAACAATAAAAGACAAATATTACCCACCTTAAAAAAATGGACAAAGGGTCTGAATAGAGATTTCTCAAAGGAAGATATATGTATGTTGAATAAGCACATGAAAATATGTTCTCATAATTAGTCTTTAGAAAAATGCAAATCAGAACCACCTTGACATGCCACTTCACATCCTATATAATAAAAGGGTAACATGCAAATTGACCCTAACAGCAGAACGACCAGAATGACCACTCCACCAGTCTCTATGAGGGGCACTGATCACCTCTCGGCCCCTCTCCCTGGCTGGCAGGCTCCAATCGTCTGATGATCAGCAGGGAACCGGGGATGGGTGGTGGGGGACACAGGCAGCCCCAGGCCAAGGCCCCACCCTACCGGTTGCCCCACACACAGAGGGCAACCTGTGGCAGGGGCAGGGCCAGGGAGCAGGACCGCTTGGTCCCTCCCCCCCCGGGGCCATCAGGCTCCCATCGCTTGATGGCGAATGGGGAACCAGGGGTATGTGACGGCGGGGGGTGGGGCCGGCTGCAAGCAGCTGGGGAAGATGATGACCCTGATCACAGGCCAGGCCTAGGGACTATACCCGCGCACAAATTTCGTGTACTGGGCCTCTAGTTCAATAATAAAATAACTATAATAAAAAAGACAAAAAATAACACATATTTACAAAGATGTGGAGAAAGTAGACCTCTCATTTGTTACTGGTAGAAATGTAAAATGGTGCACCTTCTCTGGAAAATATTCTTGCAGTTCCTCAAGAAGTTGAACATAGAGTTCAGTCCACAATTTCACACCTACATATATACCCAAGAGAATTAAAAACATATGTCCACATAAAAATGTGTACACAATGTTTGTAGCAGAACTAATAATAGCCAAATAGTGGAAATAACCCAAATGTCCATCAACTGATGAATGCATAAACAAAATGTGATATGTCCACACAGTGGAATATGATCCAGCCATAAAAAGGAAGTACTGAAACATACTACAAGGATAAACCTTGAAAAGTTTATGCTTAGTGAATAAATCCAGATACAACGGGTCACATATTGTATGATTCCATTTATGTGAAATGTCAAGAATAGGTAAATCCATAGATATACAAAGTATATTAGTTGTTTCCAGGAGCTGGGGCAGAGAGGGAAAATATGGAATGATTGCTAATGAATCTGGGGGTTCTTTTGGGGATGATGACCCTGTATTGGACTACATAGTGGTGATATTTAATATACTAAAAACCACTGAACTATACACTTTAAAGGGTAGGAGAAAACATGTGGAGTAGATCCCATTAGCATCTCTATTTTACAGATGATAAAAAACTTAGTTACTGAAGATTAAGCAATTTACTTCAAGTCACACATAAGAGGTAGTAGAATTGGGATTCAATTCTACACACTCTGGCTTGGGATTCAAACTCTTGCTAGTAAAAGTTCTTCTTGCTGGTAAAAGTTCAACTAACAAATCCAGCAAAAGGCACTGTTTCCTTTTCAGCTGAAGACAATGATATAAAAGAGAGATATTTGTACCATTTTTTGCAAGTAAGTGGTGTTCCCAGATGTCCTGTAGGATTCCAATGACATGTAATGCAGCCTACAGGTACCTTTACAGAGATTGCCTCTCCTTGGATCAAGTGTAAATCTGTTCCATTTTTGCCACGTATAACAAGTCTACACTGGTAATGGTTGTCTGCAGAATCATTACCAGTGTGGACCTGTTATTTCCTATTTCACAATATTACTTAACCGCTTGTATTTAGTTTTGTTGTCTATAATATAGGGATAATAATAGTATGTTCTTAGAGGATTTTGCATTTCAATTAATACACATAATATGGTTAGTTTTGTGCCATGAACATAGTGAATAATCATAAGTGTTAGCAGTTATAGTAATAACTAATACCATGTTCACACTTATACCATAAATAAACTGTCACTTTTCCCCAGAATTCTTATTCGTATAAATCAATAACAGAAAATAATTCACTTTAAACTCATATGAGAATATGGTCCATGCTCACAAGCCACTACAATTTATGCAAGATAGGTATTAACTCACAGACATGGGGATGATGACTAGTGAACTAGCAAAATGACTCAGAGAGCTAAAGAGGAATGTAATCTGTTTAATTAGGGGAAATGGATGGAAACTAGAGCTGGTTGAATTTTGAGAGAATCGCCAAGCTGAGTAGTGGATCACTGTAGAATCCATTCAGGCACAAGCATACATACCCATTCAAAAACATTTGAGATTCACCATGGAATCACCCTCATTTCCCTCCTTTCATCACCCCACAGTCCATTCAAGGGATTTTTATCTCCTTTCTTTGACTTCTCTCAGAAAGCTACTTGCCAGAGCCTCTATGGCTACACAGTAGTAACTAGAAGACAGCTGTGCCTGGTGAGAGCCTGGAAGTTTGCAGAGCCCTCCACTGCTAGTCTCTGCTTTTGCTAACATCTAATTCTCAGTTACACAACACATTTCTTCTCATGTAACTGACAGGTGGCTGGGGTTGTTACTGCTCCACCCCCCATTTTTAGTAGATGCATAAAAAGATGGAAAGAAGTAGATCAAAACCTAAAATCCATATCTAAGTCCTTTTTTTTTGAAAGCTGTTCATTAGCTTAGAGAAAAATCTTTACGTGTTATAGAGACACAGAGAACCAAAAATCAATACACAATTACCCGGCATTTCATTGAACTATACTTAAACTACTGCAGGACTGCAGGCTACCTTTGCTTAAAAATACTTGAAAAAAACTAACAAGCTCCCAACATTGAAAGTTCATTGTTAATTATTATAGCCCAAAAATTATGCCTAACATGGTAACTGAGTTTCTCTTCCTGAGATCTAGAATTTTTAAGAAATTACAAAGGAAGGGATTTTTTAAATCACTTAGCCCCAGTTATAAATTTAACAGAGGTAACAGGGGGGTGAGGGTATGAGTGCAGGGGTAGAGGGACAATGGGGTGATAAGCACACACATGTAATATCTTAATAAAGAAAAAAAAACTAAGGCACATAAAAGTTACATGTTATTTTTAAAAATGTTATAAGTTGGGTGGCTTGTGCAAGGTCAGAGCTAGTCAATATACTATTTCTTTTAGGCCTCTGCCTAAAACGAATTCTAAATGATAAAGTTGCTATATATATATATGTAACTCTTTTATTTATTTATTATATTGTTTAAAATAATATTTATTTAGCTGGTATTTATAAAAATCAGCAATGTTCCTTAGGGAAAAATAAAAATATATAAAAATCTATTATGAATAAAATTCAGGAAATATTGTTCATACCCCATCAACTTTCTTTAGCTAAATAAATCACCCTTTTTATCTTGCCTTAGCCAGTGTTTCTCAGTGGTTAAAGCATCAACCTGCACATTGCAGGGTCTTGGGTTTGCTTCCTGATCAAGGGCATGTACCTGGATTACAGGTTCAATCCCCTGCCCTGGTTGGGGTAACACAGGTTTCATAAATTTCAAAAGCTATTACTTTGTGTGTTTCTTTTACATACATTAATAGACCCCCTCGCGAGAAGAGCCCTGCCTCACACTTCTGTTTACTTCCCTTGATCATAGTCTAGAGTACACAGTTACACTTAGGAAATACTTAGAAGCTTAAATTCATTCCATCATACACATTTATTTATTATACATACGGTTATTGAGCGCCTTCTATGTGCCTTAATCTAGATATTAGAATATTCATCTAAAATTCTGTGTAAGTAAAACACAGGGCTCTTGCTTTCATAGTACAGATCCTGGCGGAGTGTGATGGACCAAAAAAAAAGTAAGTAAATATGCGAAATATTTCCAGATAATGATAAATACTTTGAAAAAAATAAAGAAGGATAGCATGAAAAAGAGTAATTTGGCTGATCCAGACCTACCCTGAGGTGTCATCTAAACTGACACCGATGTGACAGCTGTGTGATTTGGGGAAAGTGTTCCAGGTAGAGGAGACAGCAAGTGCAAAAGCCTCGAGGAGGCCAGCATGGTTGCTTGGAAGGAGATGAGGTCTGAGTAAAGACAGGGGTGGGGGGGATGCGGGGTGGAGAGCAGATTACACAGAGACCCCTTGGTCACAATTAAGGAAAACAATTGGTGGGTCTCTATAGGGAAGTAACATAACTAGATTCCTACTTCTAATGGCATTTCTGGCTATAATGTAAAGAAAAGTATGTTGAGATGCATGAGTAAATGCAAAAAGAACAGGTAAGTGACTATTTCTGTAGGCCAGGCAAAAGATTATAGTGGATCGAACCAAAGTGATAATAATGGGGACTAAGAGAGGTGATAGGTTAGGGATATATTTTGCAATTGGGGTTGTAAGGACTAGTGGGTAGACTTGATATGAGGAATGGAAAGTGGAGGGGATAAGTCAAAACTCCCAGGTAATAGAGTCAGCTTTTAGCCACAAATCAGTCATTGTCCAGAATGCCATACATTTTACATGTCTCTCTGCAAGGTTGTTTGGTTAACAACAGATAAAGGAGAACCCAACACTAATCAAAACCAGGCAACCTCTAGAAATATATGCTAAACAACATTTTTCCTTCTGGGAAAATTAATGGATGACATAAAATAAATTTTTCATAGGAATTCTTCATAGGCAGCCTTATTTCAAACTGGAAGTGACTCCTATAAAATGAAAGAATAATAGCAATTTAGACACTTGGGATCTCACTGAGGAAACTCTCACCAGCAGAAGCCCTGACCATGGATCTGAGAATATGAGCTTACATTGTCCCTCTATCAAGGCCAAGGCTAATATTCTAACTTTGATAAAACATTAGTTCATCTCTGAAAAGAAAGGCAGGAGAGTGAGCAGAAGGAAGGAAAGATGGAAGGGGAAGGAGGGGAGGTAAAGAAGAAAAGGAAGAAAAAAGAAAAGCAGCAACACTAGGTGGCAGTGACTTCATTCATGACTTTCAAGATTTCATACTGGGCCAACTGTCAGTGTCATTGCTAAGGGAGATTGCAGGGTGCGCTGGAAGCCTGAGTCCCGGAGAGACTTTTCTCCGCTTCTCCCTCCAAAGTTGCGGTGCAGATGAGTGCTGGGCCACGTCCCTTGGGCCTCAGAACAGATACATGAATGTCAGCGTTCCTCTGTATCTTTAACAACTGCTATATCCTTTCAGATTCTTGTAAAGGTTGTGAAATTAATTTACATACAGGACACATTGGTACTTTCTTCAACCATTAAAGTTCTGAGTCACAGAAGAGCCTAGAACAGGGTTCTCAACTGTGGCTGTACCTTAGAATCACCTGAAGAGTTGGTACAGATAATTGAATTCCAGTGAAATTGATTAAACTAGACTTGCTCCATGCAGACCAGGCAACAGGATTTTTAAAGCTCTCCAAATGCATCCAGATTTAAGACACTGTCTAAAGAACCAGAACTGGATCAGCCACTACCATTTGTTCCTAAACTAGTGCTGTCACAGTTATCCTTCAGCAAAACCTGTAGTAAACTAGCCAACACAGACTTGCTCCTCAGATGGCTCTCTGGGAGGCTGGCAGTCCCCTCTGGCTCAGCCTGCCAGTAACATGTGAGCCCATCCATCAGCAGCACCTGCAACATAGACCATGGCCACGAGCAGAGGCTCAGACTCTGACAGATGCCAGCATGACTTACTAGCTGTGGCATCAGGTAGTGACTTACTGTCTCCGAGCCTTAGTTTTCCTCTCTATAGAATAGCAATAACTGTCAGTATCTCACACCCTGTTGGTAGTGTTAATCTAATATATGTAAAACATCTACAGCCTTCCTGGCACAATAATTTGCAGCTATTGGTAATCAAAGTTCCCACTAAGAGCCCATCACAGATGAAGAGTCGGAGGAGAGGGGCTTCTGAGATTCCAGAGGCAATGATGACTTGAAATCCTATTGCAAATAAAAAGCAGACAGGCAAATAAAACTTGAGGTAGAAAGTCTTAGTGCAACTTAGTCTGTTGGCTGCTCTCAGACCTGTGATATTCCTTCCTACCAGCCCCACTACTGCCACATTTCAAACCCGCATGGGCAAGTCGGGTGATGTGGATAGTGGTTATGTGTTATTTGTTTTAACATTACCAGTAAAATGTCGGGGAAGTCATACTATGAATCAGTTATTTCATTAAAACCTCGGAAATTCAGATGATTTTTCTATACATTCATTCAACCCATTATTCATGCATTAACTAAACATCCAGAAAGGCCTCTCTTTTAGGGTGAAAAAGCTCCCCTGGGTTGTTTCCTTTTCAAAGAGGAGGATCACTTCTTCATCCCATAGTACAGTTGACACCACTACTCTGATGGACCGAGGGAAGTGACCCCAGCTGTGTGGATGCTGGATCCAGGAACCACGGAATGCCTTTCTCCTCTGCTGCCCAAACAGCCCAGGACAAGCGCTCCTCCCCACACACCTTCCATTCCCCTGACTGTTTTTAGGGAAATCTGAGGATGACATTTTCTCTGGTCATTGGGCTGACCCAAAACACAGTATAATTTGCTTCAGACTCTGGAGCAAGGAAAGAAAAGGCCCCAAGACCTTAACAAGCAGCATCTGGAGGTTGTCTCCACAGACAAACCAAGAAAGAATGGGAAGTCCTTCCAGGGTAGAGAGGACATTGTGAAGAAGACATCAATCCCAAGCACATACCGGGTTTCGCAAAAATCGCATTTTCAAACAGCATTACTTCATACTCATCCGCTCACTTCTTTTCATTTCCAATGATCTCTAGAAGAAAAACTGGTCAGGGGAAGATTGTCCTCCAACTAAGGTAGTTGCTGCAAGTTGAATTCTGCCCCTACAAATTTATATGTTGAAGCCATAACCCAAGGTGTCTATATTTTGAGTAAGGAAGTAATTAAGGTTAAATGAGATCATAAGAGCCCACTAGATATGACATGATTAATATCATTATTAAAGAGACACCAGAGAGCTCACTTGCGTGCGCGTGCTCGCTCTCTCTCTCTCTCTCTCCCCCCCTGTGAGGACACAGGGAGAAGGTAGCTGCATGCAAGACCAAAAGAAGAAATCAAACTCTGCTGGAACCTTGGTCTTGGACTTCCAGGATCCAGAACTGTGGGAAAATAAGTGTCTGTTGTCTCACCCCCGACTCGGTGGTATTTTGTTATGACAACCGGAGCACACTGACAGTGGCCACACCCGTCCTGTGTTCTAGCTAATTTCTGGAGTCCAAACATTTACAAACCTTTCCAGTAGACTTGGAAATCAGTAGTTGTGATATATTAAAATTAATTAGAACAATGCAACTCCTCATCAAGATTATTAGCTGTTTGGGTTCTCGGAGAACCCACCCTATACACTTTCCTTCAGCTTCTCTGTAGTGTGGTTCAAGTCCAATCTTCTTAGGTACATAGTCATTCCAGGGTGGAGCTTCCTCTCAATAGAGGAGGGTGGGGCCTGAAGTTCACTGATCATACAGTACAAAGGATGCAACTAGTGAGTGGCAGGCATGCCATCTGTCCTATACTGTCTTATACTCAAAACTGTCCCATACTCTGGTCATACATGGACCCTCCTCCATGCCTCTCTATCCCCCAACTCACTACAGGGTTGGGGAACATTTTTCTGCCAAAGGCCATTTGAATATTTATAATATCATTTGCAGGCCATATAAAATTATCAACTTAAAAATTAGCCTGCTATATTTGGTCAAATATTTAACTCACCCCTAATGCTTTGGCAGGGCCAGACCAAATGATTTCTCCAGCAGGACATTCCTCACCCCTGCTAAAGGTAGGAAGCTTACTAGGATCTGTTCCAAGATTACTATTTATAACATTTCTTTAGCACTTTATCTTTACTTTCTCTGAGCCTTTGCTACTCAAAGTCAGGTACAAAGGATAGCAGCACTGGCATCTCCTAGGCGCTGCTTAGAAATGCATACTTCCAGGCCCCACCCCAGATAGACTGAATCAGAATCTGTTTTAACAGATCCCAGTGCTTCATATGCATGGGAAAGTTTGAGAAGCCCTACTCTGAATGATGGATAGATGACATAGTATGATGAAGACAGCTCTGGGAGACAATATCACGTGAATAGGATATGTGATTGGGTCCATCACAGCTTCTCTGAGCCTTGATTTCTCTACATTTACAAATTGGGAGGCTGAACTAGATCTCTAATGTGCCATCCAACTTAACACTTCCATATTCTATCCCCTAAATAAGATCCTCATTTGACACAGTGCTCTCTTTCAGATCTTTTTATCAGTAGAACCTGACAGACATCCCAATATAATAGTTGCTCAATAATTATCTGCTAATTGACCGACTTGAAATAAGCTTAAACTATGATCACCCTGGGATTGTGACGTACCTAACCATGTGTAAGAGGCTGCTGATAGTTCCAGTGGTTGGAGCAGTGACCCAGAAAGGCCTATAAGTCACAGAGAGGAAGCCTCTAGTGAGCTATGGGGGCAGCAGACTTTGGCCTCTGTGGGAATTGCTTTCACAACAACATATAGGTCCCTCCAACATCCAGTGCCTCTTAAGCAGCCTCAAAAGCCCTGGCACTCTCCATGGTCTAGAAACTGCTGGAGCAGATGGTAAATGGCGACTAAAATAACTCCACCCACATGTTAGAGCATGAGTGTGGAGGTATGCAACACTGACCAGTAACACTGCCTCTAAGTAATAAGTGTTTATTTCTCTTTCTTGCAAAATCCTAGCTGATACAGTGGCTGTGCTTCATGGACGCCTCAAATCCCTGACCCCTCCTCTCCACTTGCTCTTTTACCCTCATCCTCACCATGCCCCACTTTCTTACCACCACATCTGTATCCCAGAAAGAGGAAAGGAGAAAGTGAGTGGGAAGCATGGACCTTTCCCTTATATCCCCAGACATTACATATATCACTTCTACACTTAACCTCTGGCCAGAGCTAAATCACATGCTGCACCCAGCTGAAAGCAAGACTGGGAAATGCAGACTTGTTCTGGAAGCCATGTGCCCCTCTGAAAATCCTAACACCAGTGTAAATGGGAGAATGGAAATGAAGGACCGCTAGCGGTCTCTCCCACAGTGAGCGTATGTGAAAAACCCCAAGGAAGAGTTTATGGGAACTTGAAGGTGGACTCATGTTCAGAAAACATTGGTTTTGGACCTTTGTTTCTCACCCAGACTAAATCTGAGTTGCAGACAATTCAAAACAAGTACAAAGAAGACTAGAGGTGTTACTAGGTTGACTTACTTTCTGTAAATATGAGTCTTTCCAGAACTTCTTTATTAATTGATATGAGTAAAAATTTCCCCCTTTCCTGTCCTTCAGACAGAAATAGTCACACCTCAGAATGACTAAGTGTTTTGCAGTCAACCTCAAAAGATACTAGCTTCAAGGAAGTGATTACACTATAAATGTCTGAAGTGGATTTGGATGCTTCAAATGCCAGGTCCATCATTTCTTTTCAGTCCCTGTAATCTTCTCAGAGGCAAAAGGCAATAATCAAATAGTCAACTGGGACTTTGGGAAATGGTATTTGTGCTCAGCCTTCTATTTGTATGCTATCTTTCCAAACACCCATTATGAAAATGAGAAGCTAGCTCTGAAGAGTCACCAGGAAAGGTTGTTAAAAGCACAGAGACCCACCCTCTTCTCCAATGAGTTTCCAATAAGCCTGGATTAGATTCCAGGAACTTGTATTTTTTTAAATCTTTAAAGTTGTTTAATTCCACTTTTTAAATTTAAAATTTAATATATAGATTTGAAGTTTACAAACTAATCAGGGAGATATTATCCCATGTTATAAATAATTATATTGATAAATCAACATAGATAGGCAAACCACTATGAATTAATATTATAATATTTAGAAATATTTTCACCAATGTTATTAAAAGCATTTTGCTATATAGATATTAAATGATTGTAATCTTTAATAACTTATCTACTGGATTACTAGTAAGTAGCTCTTATTATACATAAAAAATAGTCTATAGAGTTGCATTTCATTTTCTGTAAGAACTAAAGGGAAAGTTTGAATTTTTGTATTGGTCAGTGGCCCACTATTGAGAATCATGGTTATAGCAATAGATACTGCTATAGACAATCAGAGAATAAGGCAATTTGTAAGTGATTGTATCCACTAATGTTTTACCAGGAAAACAAAAGTTCAAGTATTTACAACAATGGAAATTTACTGCAGGGACGTGGTTATAGGGGTGGAGAGCTGAGAAGCCAAACTGAGGCAACCAATAACCCAGAGGTTACCAACAGCAGGAAGCCACTACTGAGGCTGGGGACAAAAGGAAGAGGCAGTGCCATCTGAGACCTGGGACCAGCACCACCTAATGAAGCTGGAACTGCCTCAGGTCTGCCTGCTGGGAGCTGGAGTGTTACAGGTGTTGCTGCTACCAGACTGGTCACCTAAGACTGTGGGGGAGAAAAGCAATGCCCTGTCTTCTCCCTTCCCTCACCCTCCAATCTCTCATCAATTAGCTTTACCCAATGGAAATCCAGTTGACAGGAAAGTCTGAGAAACACATCATTCAGAGGTCAAATACTAAGCAGAGAAGGGGCAGGGTAAGGAATGGATCTTCAGACACCAGGTGGAAGACCACCAAACTTAGAGATGCTGTGAGGATAATACATTGGTGATTAAGGATGTGACAGGGGTGAAGGGGGAGATGATTCAAAATGAAGAAGATTGCTAATGATTAATTATAGGCCAAGAAAGAATGCTTGATTACGTTTCACAGCAATGGATAGGTCCCTCCTATACAAAAATTTTGATTAAGTTCAAAATGGAACCACAGGTAGAGAGATCAGACTTTCTGCTTCTGGAATAAATTAAATTCCTAAATCTAAAAAAGTACTAGGAAAATGCAATGCATTATGTAAGGATACAGCATATACCAAGTCATATTGATTTCATCCTTATTACAAACCATTCTTTGTTCATAAACATCTCATGACTGTCAGGTTTCAGAAATATGAATTAATCTGAGGTAACTTATACAGACTAGAAAAAAGGAAGATGAAAAAAGACATCTGATTTTCTTGGAATTATTTTTTTAAAGAGCTTGGTTTCATATGAATAATTTTTCTTATGTATAATAAACTTTTTCTCATTAATATCAGTATTTTTCTCTTATCTATTACAGTACATTTTAATGAACAATATCTCAGTATATAATCAATTTTATTTACTTACTCTTTGAGTTTTTTAATATGCAAAAGATGACTTCAATAAATTCTATGTTTTATAAAACTCAGTTTGGAGTTAAGATATATTAGTTTTAATTCCCAAGCTTCATTTAAATGTTCAGAGCTAGAACTTGCATTTTTATTCTTTCTAAATTAATACCTATGACATATTAGAAATTCCAGGTTCTGGAAGGCTTGTAGATGAAGAAAAGAAAGGAGAGAAAGAGTGAAAAAGAAGAAAACAGAAGTGAAAAGAAGAGAAGGGGGTAAAAGTTGTCAGAGCAAAAATCAATCATCTTACAATTTATTGAGTGAAATGCATGTAATTAATAGCTACACTAAGAATACATTTATAATTCATTTCAAAGATATTTTTACTTTTCAAGTCATTGGTTTAGCCTTTTCTATATTGATATTTTTACTTTATAAATTATACTTTGTGTCAGATAGATTATATTCTGTTTTTACCTATATCTCTACTTTCAATAATATCTTAGTACTGTTCGCAGTTTTAGTTCTAAAACTTTTTCCTCATAAACACCTTAAAATATTTTAAAAACCACTTAGCCAATAGTTTCTTTAATAGTTTAGATTTAGTGGAAACATAATTTCATAGATCCAACAAACTTGGTGATCTCAGATGGATAAAAACAAAACAAACTTGGTTGTAAACATATCATAGAAAAAGTAGTAAAAACTAGAAAAACTAGTAGTAAAGACAGAGAAAAATGACACACCACAAATAGAAGACAAGAATTACCACTAACTTTTTTGTTGTTGTTTATTTTTTAAATATTTTTTAAATCAGTTTTCGGTTCACAGAAAAGTTGAGAAGCTACAAAGATTTCCTAAATACCCTCTGCCCCCACACATGCATAGCCTTCCAGTCATCAATATTCCCCACAGAGTGGTCCTTTGTTACAATTAATGATCTACACTGACACATCATTATCACCCAGAGCCCCTATTTTACATTGGCGTACATTCTTGGGTTGTATGTTCTATAAGTTTGGACAAATGCATAATGATATGTAACCATCACTACAGTATCATACAGAGTATTCTCACTACCCTAATCATCTTCTGTGCTCCACCTGTGATCCCACCATCATGGCTAGCTTTTCAAAAGAAGCAGTGGAAACAAAAAGACAATGAAATGTCATGTTTAAAATTCCAGGGGGGAAAGCTGTCAAACCAGAATATTATATGCCTGGAAATTGTTGTTGTTGTTTTTCAAAGTGGAGGCAAAGTAAAGACATTGCAAATAAAAGAAATCTGACAGAATTGTCACCAGCTGACATGCACTAAAAGAAATGCTAAAGGAAATTACGCATACTGAAAAGAGCTGACATCATATGGAATTACAAATCTGCAAAACAGAAAGAAAAGCACCAGAAATGTTAAATATGTGGGTAAATATAAATAACTTTTTTAAAAAAGACGTATGTGACTGTTCAAAGAAAAGTTAACAAACCTGACAAATCTTTAGTTTGACTAACCAAGAAAAAAGAGGGAAGATCAAAATAAGTAAAATTATAAATTGAAGGAAAGTATACATTTGATACCACAGAAATAAAAGAAAACTTTAAAAACTACTATGAACAATTATATGCCAACAAATTAGATAATCTAAAAGGAATGGATAAATTCCTAGAAGCATAAGACCTACCAAGATTGATCATAAAGAAATGGAATATTCGAACAGACCAATTACTAGCAAGGAGATTGAATCAATTAAAAAAAAATCTCCCAACAAAGAAAAGCCCAGGTCAGGACTAGATGGTTTCACAGGTAAAATCTGTCAAACATTTAAAGAATGAATACCAATCTTCCTCAAACTCTTCCAAATAAATTGAAGACAGAACACCCCAAATTCATTTTACAAGGCAAACATTATGTTGATATGTAAGCCATATAAGTAAATTACAAGAAAACTACAGGCCAATATTCCTGATGAATATAGATACAAAAAGTCTCAGCAAAATACTAGCAAACCAATTCCAGTACAGTAAAATGATGATTCACCATGACCAAGTGGGATTCACCCCTGAGATGCCAGATTGGTTCAATGTATGCATATTTATTAATATGATGCATATAAAAACCATATGATCAGCTCAATAGAGGCAGAAAAAGAATATGACAAAATACAAAATCTATTCATGATAAAAAAGTATCAACAAGTTGATTATATAAGAAATAGAGCTCAAAATAATAAGGGCCCTATATGACAAGCCCACAGCTAAAATCATACTCCACAATGAAAAAATGAAAGTTTTCCTGCTAAGATCAGGAATAAGACAAGGTACCATTCCTATTCAACATAGTACTGAAAGTCCTAGCCAGAGCAATAAAGCAAGGGGGGAAAAAGTCATCCAAATTGGAAAGAAGTTTCTGTTTGCAGATGACACAATCAGATCTAGAAAATCCTAAACATCACCAAAAATCTATTAGAGCTAATAAACAAATTCAAGAAGGTTGCATGATACACAATCAATATAAAAAAATCAGTTGTATTTCTTTACTCTAATAATGACCCATCTGAAAGAGTAATAAAATAATTCCACTTAGAACAGCATAAAAAAAAAAAACCACTTAGGAATAAATTTAACCAAGGAGGCGAAAGATCTGTACACTGAAACTGTAAGACATTGGTGAAAGAAATTGAAGTAGAGACAAATGAATGGAAAGATATCCTGTGTTCATGGATTGGAAGAATTGACATTTTTTAACATGTTCATAATACCCAATGTGAGTTTGAGATTCAATACAATTCTGATCAAGATTCCAATGGCACTTTTCATAGAAATAGAAAAAAAATAATACTAAAATTTGTGTGGAACCACAAGAACTCTAATAGCCAAAATAATCTTGAGAAAGAAGAATAAAGCTGGAAGCATTACACTTCTTGATTACAATTTATATAACAAAACTAGAGTGATCAAACCAGTATGATACTACCATAAAAATAGACACATAGAAAAGAATCAAGCCCAGAAATAAACCCCTGCATATATGGTCAACTAAAATTAAACAAGGGAGCCAGTAATACCCAATGAAGAAGAGATATTCTCTTTAATAATGGTGTTGGCAAAATTGGATATTCACATACAAAAGAATAAAAGCACCCCCTACACAAAAATTAACTCAAAATTGAATAAAGAATTTAATGTAAGACCTGAAACCATGATTTTCCTAGAAGAAAATATAGAGAAAAAGCTCCTTGATGTTGGTCTTTGCAGTGCTTTTCTTTAATGTAACACTGAAGCACAAGCAACACAAACAAAATTAAACAAGTGGGACTAAACTTGTTTAACTAAAAAGCTGCTGCATAGCAAAGGAAAACATCAACAAATAAAAAGGCATTCTATGGATTGAGAGAAAATATATGCAAACCATATATTTGGTAAGGGGTTAATATCCAAAATACACAAGAAAGGAACTTATTTAAGTCAATAGCAACACACACACACACACACAAAAACAAATACACCAATTAAAAATTGGACAGAGAAACCAAATAGACATTTTTCCAAAGAAGACATATAAAATGAAAAGGTGTTCAGTGTCATCAGGAAAATGCAAATTAAAACCACAATAAAATATCACCACATACCTGTCAGAAGGGTTATGATAAAAAAAAAAGAAAAAGAAAGAAGTGTTGATGAGTATATGAAGAAGAGGGAACTCTTGTACACTGTTAGTAGGATGTAAATTGACACAGCATTTTAAAAAGCAGTATGGGGTTTCCTCCCAAATAAAAATAGAACTAGTGTATTATCCAGAAATTCTACTTCTGAGTATCTCTGCACCTCCATGACCATTGTAGCATTAATTACAATAGCCAAGACATGAAAATAGCTAAGTGTTCATCAACAGATAAATGGATGAAGAAGTTATGGTATACATAGATTGTTCCTGACTTATGATGGTTTGACTTACAATTTTTTTTACTTTATGATGGTGCTAAAGCAATACACACTCAGTAGAAATCATACTTTGCATTTTGAATTTTTATATTTTCCTGGGCTTCTGGTATGTGGTATGATACTCTCTCATGATGCTGGGCAGTGGCTGCAGCTCCCAGTCAGCTCTGCAATCACAGTAATAAACAACTAATAGTCTACAGTGTGTTCATTGTGTTAGATAATTTTGCCCATTTGAAGGCTAATGTAACTGTTCTGAATACATTTAAGGCAGGCTAGGCTAAGCTACAATGTTTAGTAGGTTAGGTGTATTCAATGTATTGTTGATTTTATAATGTTTTCAACTGGTAATGGGCTTATCAGGACATTGTCCCATCATAAATTAAGGAACATCTGTATGTACATGGAATATTATCTATCCTTTCTAATAAAGAGAGAATATGCTAATCAACCATCATGCCCTCACAAAGATGGCAGCCACCACAGCCACAAGATGTAGGCGCCCAGTCCCCTCAACCCCACCAGGGCGGCAGGCGCACAGCACAGCACAGCCAGCCCCCAGGCAAGACTGGCCACTCTGCACACCTGCCTCCACAGTCCCACAGTCCCCTCAGCCTCCCAGCCACCCAGGGCTGGCCTGAGGTGCAGGCAAGCCTCAGATGGTGGCTACCCAGCCACCCAGGGCTGGCCCAAGGCACAGGCAAGCCTCCTATGTCGGCTGCCCATCCACCCCGGGCCGCCTGAAGCTCAGGTAACCAGGACCGGCCAAGGCTTGTGCTGCCAGCAGTGGTAGCAGCAGAGGTGTGATGGGGACGTAGCCTTCCCCTGATCACCAGGTCACCTCCCACCCCTGAGGGCTCCCGGACTGTGAGAGGGGGCAGGCCAGGCTGAGGGACCCCCCTCCAGTGCATGAATTTTCATGCACCGGGCCTCTAGTCTTACCTAATAATAGACAAACATGTAAATTGACCATACCTCCACTACGCCTACAGCTAATCAGAGTGAGTATGCAAATTAACCCAACAAAAATGGCAGTTAATTTGCATACGTAGGTGCCAGTGACCTGGGTCCTGGGAACATCCTTGGCACCCAGGTCACTTGGAGGTAGGCCCTGCCTGGGCCCTGTGCAGCCTGGGGAAGGGCCTGAGCCAGGGGGCCACTGGGCAGGGCTGAGCCTGCAATCGGAGCCGAGGGGGGGGCCCTGCCCAGGCCTAAAGCCTGGGCCAGAGGTTTTAGGCCTGGGAAGAGGCGGAGCCAGTGATTGGAAGGAGCAGGGGGTCCCATGCCAAGGCTTTAAGCCTAGCCAGGGGCAGAGCTGGTGATCGGAGGAAGCTGGGGGGCCCCTGCCCAGGCCTAAAGCCTCTGGCTGAGGCTTTAGGCCTGGGCAGGGGCTGAGCCGGCGATTGATGTGAACTACAGAGGAAACACCTTTTCTGACCACTCATTGGCTAAGTTCCCTGTATGCCACTGGTAATATTCTTACTAACTTGGGTAACAGAATCCAAAAAGGTGATCTAGAGTTTTTCCACCACACTCCTAGAGAAAAATACAAAGGTCCGCTGCTGGAGGACTAAGAAATGTCATATCCTGCCCTAGCCAGTTTGGCCCAGTGGATAATGCCTCAGCCTGTTGATTGCAGGGTCTGGGTTCGATTCTCATCAAGGGCATGTACCTAGGTTGTAGGCTCCTCCCTGGCTGGGGCTCAGGTCAGGGCTCATGCAGGAGGCAACCAATCAAAGTGTTCCTCTCACTTTGATGTTTCTCTCTGTCTTTCCCTTTCTCTTCCACATTCTCTAAAAACCAATGGAAACATATCCTTAGGTGAGGAAAAGAAAGAAAGAAAGAAAGAAAGAAAGAAAGAAAGAAAGAAAGAAAGAAAGAAAGAAAGAAAGAAAGAAAGAAAGAAAGAAAGAAAGAAAGAAAGAAAGAAAGAAAGAAAGTTCATATCCTATGAAACAGACATCTTGAAAATGCCTAAAGAAAGTTGTCATTTTTTCATGGTGAAGGGACTAGAGTCCATGTTGATGAAAACACCTTGGTGGCTGCGGTGACTGGCAGTGGCTGCAGCAGCGTGGTGATGGGGCTGGCACCTTCCGCTGATCAGCCCGGTCGCTTCCTCTGTGGAGGGAGCGGGCCTAAGACACAGTCTGGCCATGGTGGCTCGGAGCATGCCCCCCTTGTGTGTGTCCGGTGGGGGCCTGCTCCCAGCTGTGCTGCGGTGGCTTGGAGCAGGTGCCCCTGTGTGTGTCCGGTGGGAACCTGCTCCCAGCCATGCCATGGAGGCTCAGAGCAATCGCCCCTGTATGTTGTTTCTCTGCTCCGGCCTGCCCCCAGTCCCAGCCTCCCTCTGGCCACTGGGGTTGGGGATAGCATGCAGTCCCTTCCCGCCCATCTGCAGGCACACCTCCTCCTGATCTGGTCATGATGCAGCCTCCTCCTTAGCCGGTTGTGATGCCTTAAGGCTTCCCGGCTAATTTGCATTATATATATATATCATACATACTAGGGGCCCAGTGCAAGAAATTTGTGCACTGGGGGGGGGGGGCCTCAGCCCAGCCTGCCCCCTCTCATATACTGGGAGCCCTCAGGGGATGTCCTACTGACAGCATCAGGGAGCGGGCCTAAACCATCAGTAGGACATCCCCTTGAGGGCTCCCAGTATATGAGGCAGTAGAAAGATCAGCAGTTGTCAGGGTTGGACAAAAGAAGATATGAGTATGTGGAGCACAGAGGATTTTTAGGGCAATGAAAATACTCAGTATGATACTATGATACTATAATGATGGCTGTATTACACATATGTCCAAACCAATAGAATATACAACACCAAGAGTGAACCATAATGTAAACCATCAACTTTGAGTGATAGTGATATGTCAGTGTAGGTTCATCAATTGTAACAAATGCATCACTCAATTTGGAGTAATTATTTATAACTAGAGGCCCAGTGCATGAAATTAGTGGACAGGGGGGTGTCCCTCAGCCTGGCCTGCACCCTCTCCAATCTGGGACCCCTTGGGGGATGTCTGACTGCTGATTTAGGGGCATTAACTTCAGCCATTAGGAAAATCACACAGAATGTCCTTGATATACAGTGTGGGTTTATGAGTTGTTTTAATAATAATGGCCATTTCTTTAAATAATATCTGCTTACATACAATACAGCTGGTACTATGTGCATTCAGAATGTTAATATTACAAAATCATAGAAGGTTGTAGTGGAAATAACCTTGAATTGTCTAGTTCAAACTTTTATAAATATTGGAATTCCCTTTTCAAAGATTTTGAATGCTTTTTGTCCTAAGAAGCTTAACCAACTTTTGAGACAAACCATTTTCTGTGAAAGGACTGAGGGACTGCCACCCCCTGGCTGGGCTGAAAGGATGGGGGAACTCTGGTAGCAGGTGCATGGAGTGGCTGAAAGGGTGGGTCTGGCTGCTCTGCGCACCTGCCACCCCCCTCCCTGGTGGGGCTGAAAGGACAGGGGGATTCTAGCAGCAGGCAAGTGGTGCAGCCTGCCGCCTCCTGGGACTGGGAGACTCCAGCAGGGCTGAGGGGACTGGGCGCCACTATCTTTGTGATGGCATGACAGTCAATTTGCATATTCCCTCTTTATTATATAGGATGGGGAAGGCTGTGTATGTATTAGGGCAGGGAATATATGGGAAATCTCTATACCTTCTGCTCAATTTTGTTGTGAACATAAAACTACTCTAGAAATTAAATCAATTAAAAAATCTTTAGGAATATTCAATGAACTACTAGAACTAAATGTGAGTTTATCAAGGTTATAGAACACATAGTCACAAAACAAAAAAATTGTTGTTTCTTTATAGCATCGGAAATGAAAAATTTTTTAAACATTTCTGCTTATATTAGTGTCCCTTCCTGCACCTTAATTTCCACTTTTATGCTTTAAATTAGCCAATAAATAATGAACCATAAAACGCTAGACACCCTACCATCATCCCCTAATAAAGGCAGAGCCCAGGTCCATTCTCTCTCTCTCTTCCCACCCCACCTAAGACCTTGCTGTGTGATCTCTCACATGTGCCCTATACCTTCCAGGATCTGTAAATGGTAAATCTTCTTCATCAAAGTACCCACATGATCTGTAATATCTATGTCTGAAAAAAATAAGCCTGTATCCAGAATATATTTTTATAAATCCATCCAATTCAATAATAAAAAGACAAAATATTAAAAACATGGACAAAGCAACTTGATGGACACTCCACAAAGAAATATATATTAATAACCAATAAGCATATGAAAATGCTCAATATGTTATTGTCAATGGGAAATGCAAATTAAAATCACAAAGAGATATTACTACACATCCACTAAAATGGCTAAAATTCAAAATACTGAGCAATCGGAAATTGCATGTACTGCTGGTAGGAGTGCAAATGGCACACTGCTTTGGAAAAAGTTTAGCAGTTTTTTAATCATGTTTTTTTCCCCATTACCTAGCAATTCCACTCCTAAGTAGGTATTTGAGAGACATGAAAACATGGGCAAACAAGAGTTTATAGGAACATTATTCACAGCTAGAGGCCCGGTGCTTGGATTCATGCACTGGAGGGGTCCCTCGGCCTGGCCTGCAGGGATCTGGCCAAGGCTCTCCAACATCCCCCAAGGAGTCCCAGATTGCAAAAGGATGGTTCTCAGGTGACACACCCCAGAATCGGGCTGTCTCCTCTCTGGTTCCAGGTGCCACTGGAAAACCACAGCTGCCAAGTCACCATAGCTTGGCAGCTCCTGCGTTGAGCATCTGCCCCCTGGTGGTCAATGAGCGTCATAGCTACCAGTAGAACAGTCAGCCAGTTGGCTGGTTGCTTAGGCTTTTATATATATAGATAGTCCCAAACTGGAGACAACTGATGAATGAATGAATTTCAGAAAGATGAAAAGTTGGAGTAGTCAATCACATACAGGTGTGCTTCAATCAAAGCAGAGAGCCTCTGGAAGCTCAGCGGGGGAGGGGAGGGTCTCCTTCAGCCATCTCACCAGTGCCTAAGATAGGGAAATGGTTTTCTTGAAAACATTTGAAGGTGTGGCTTTTATCCAATGAAGTGAAGTCAGTAAAATTCCCTAACATCCACAAACTTCTTAAGAAAATTGTTTCAGCAGAAACTCTCAGCTTGGACTAAAAGGGACAAAGGTAAAGGGAATAAAAACAGACTAAAGGACTCCCAAAATTCTCTAGGGTAAGCAACCTAATGAAACTACTAAACTGTAAACATGAGCTACCTTTCATAAAAAATAAAAAATAAAAGGATGATAAAACCAAGAGGCCAGGAGGAAGATCCATGAGCCAGAGAGAATTATCCCCTGTCCTTGAAATCCAATCAGGAAATTCCCATTCCTCAGCTGGATTTGGGAACTGCCTTTATTTTATTTTATTTTTTCCATCACCATTTATCCCCTCTATGCCCTCTTCCACCTCTACCCATGCCCCTTCACCCTAGCAATCACCACACTGTTGTCCATGTCCATGAGTCCTCTCTCTTTTTTTCTTTTTTGCTCAATCCCTCCACCAGTAATCCCTCACCCCACTCCAAGCCATTTGCCTGCTCTCTGTCCATGAGTCTGTCTCTATTTTGCTTGGTAGCTCAGTTTGTTCATTAAATTCCATATATGAGTGAAATCACTTGGTACTTGTCTTTCTCTGACTGGCTTATTTTACTTATCATAATGTTCTCCAGGTCCATCCATGTTGTTGCAAAGGGTAAGTTGCTATCCCTTTTTACAGGAGAATAGTATTCCACTACATAAGTATACTACAGCTTTTTTATCCACTCATCTACTCATGGACACTTGAGCTGCTTCCAAATCTTGGCTATTGTAAATAACAATGCAATTAATAAACGTGTGCATATATTTTTTCAAATTAGTGTTTTAGTTTCTTTGGATAAATTCCCAGAATCACTGGGTAGTAAGGTACTTTAATTTTTAATTTTTTGAGGAAACTCCATACTGCTTTCCTCAGTGACTGCACTAGTCTGCATCCCACCAACAGAGCCCGAGGGTTCCCTTTTCTCCACATCCTTGCCAACAATTGTTTGTTGATGTATTGATGATAGCCATTCTGACAGGTGTGAGGTGATATCTCATTGTGGTTTTAATTTGCATTTCTCTGATGATTAGTGACTTTGAGCATCCTTTCACATGTCTATTGGGCAATCCATATATCCTCTTTAGAGAAGTGTCTATTCAGGTCATGTTGGTAGGTTTCTTACCTTCCCATTTCCCTTTTTTTAATTATTTTTCTAACCCTAACCACAACCCTTTTCCTATTTTTTTAACCACAATATCTGCAACTGTTACACTATGCCTGTCCCACCATTGTATATTGGGAGCAAACTCTCTATTTAGATAGATAGATGATGATAGATGATAGATAAATAGAAAGATAGATAGATAGATAGATAGATAGATAGATAGATAGATAGATAAGTATTTTTATGGTTGTTCTCTACTTCAAACTTATCAAATTCCCTACTTCATTCTCTTTTTTTATTATTTTCCCCCAGAAGTGATGCATTATTTGACCACACTCAAGAAATGGAAAAGACGAAGTTATAATAATTTTTAAAAAGTGTCATCACTGTGGCAACCCCATTATCTATGATATATCTGGGTTCAGAACATCCTTCAGGTCAAAATTCTGTTTTTCTAATGCCATGCTTCACCACAGGGACCACTCCCATGGATTTGTTGGTGATTCCAGACACCAATATTATTAATTGCTTCTGGGCACTGAAGACTCGGAAGATTTTGGACCCCACTGCAACACATCCCAGATGAGTGAGGGGCCTACTTTTCTTTGATAAAGTAAGAGAAGGGTAATTTTGAAGGGGAAATGGCCAAGGAAAACAGCATAAAATGTTGCTCCAAATGCATTTTCAGACAGATCACTTTTAGGAAAAAGGATATGTGGAAGTCAAGAATCTGGCAATGGATTCTTTAAAAATTACCTGGTCCATACACCACCTACAAAGTCTTCATGTAGCCCACATTCCTCAATTTAGAAATTGCAAATTGAAATATTCCTGAATAAAAATTCTAGAAATGTAACTTTTAAAAATGTGGGCCAGAGCAAAACGTATCTTCTCCAGTTCTCTTGACCTGAAGTAGATATTAAAAAAACAATTACTGGAAATTACTATGAGAGAACTTGATTCAAAACAAGCAAGGTTTTTTACTTTCTTTTTAGCTACACACCAGAAAGCCATGGTGTGTGTGTGTGTGTGTGTGTCTGTGTGTCTGTGTGTTTTCTTCAGTGTGTCGCTATACAAATATTCTGAATAAGAAAGAAAACTAGCAAATTAAACTGAACTTATAATAAAACTTTGAGTATTTTTGCATTATTCAGGTCTGATGGTGCTTCTGAGCACAAGGACCCAGCTCAGACATGGTGTTCAGTCAAATTGCCTTATAAGTAAGAATCTAAGCATAAGGTTTGATATTACTTTAGGACTCAAAATATCATAATTCAAAAAGCCAAATGAATCCAAGGAGATGACCTCTATTTTGATAAGATCTTTAAAAGTAATAACATCTTTGTCCATTTCATTGTGTTCTTTGACTTACAGTGTGATTAAAGTCAAGTTTTGTGTCACTGACAGTAGGAAGTAACATCTTTCTACTACCCAAAGTGAAGTTATAAGTCAACCCTTTGAGGTGCTATAGATGGAAAGAAGTGTCTATGGAATTTCACTGAACCAAAATTCTGTGAGCAGTTCATTCAACATTCGGGGAGCTGCCACTTAATACATCCAAAGACAAAGAAAATGTCAAATCAATCTATCTTAGGAGCAGACACTGTAATGAAGACAGGTCAATTATATTTTCTTGATTCTGAACATAATATTTCAGCTCTTTGATAGAAGTAGCATAGCTGGCTGAGTGGAGTGCAGCAAGGACTATCTTTTATATATTGTCAGTCTCCCCTGCTTGCATGAGATGACCCACTTTCTAGTAAGCAAGTGGCAAGTCTGCTTACTTTAGAAAAGAGCCATGACCAGGAATTTTTTAGCAAACTTCAAATGCCATGTTGGGGAATAGAATCTAGCCTTAAACTTGGAAGATGTTTATCAACCAGGTTTTATTATGTTTCAACTCAAATCTATAAGTGGTTATTGCACACAAGTTTATACTTAGCACCAGCAATAACATTTATATAATAGCTGCCATTTTTACTATTTTTTTTCTGTACCAAAGACTGTTCTTAACATACATGATTTTGTGAAATTCTCATCATAAACCTATGAGACAGATTTTTTGTATTATTTCATTTTATATACAGAAGAAATGATAGGAGAACTGGGTATCACAAGGCAGCATGCTGAAATAAAAAGAATTTGCATCATAGCAGTATTATCTTCACATTGAAAACAATTTGGTTTAAAAAAACAAGTTTAATATGTCACATTATATTAATGTGGCTAATTTTATCAGTTTTACACTTTTACTTATTGTTACTAGTAAAACTAAGCTGCATACTTAAGAACCATAAATATGAGGACTTTATGTACCATTTATATTTACATAAGTTTAAATAATAACAACTAATTTAAGCCAAAAACATATAATGTATTATGTTTTCTTTTATGGGATCTGCATTTTCTCGTTTCTGAAGCACTGCAGTACCTTTGATACTATAAGAAGATAAAAGTAAGAACTAATGATGCTTATCTTGGAGGGAAGAAATTGAAGGTAGAGAAATAAGGAAATACATCAGAAGAGTCTTCAATGATCGTATATTTTCCTTCATGATCCCACATGCTAGAGTTATAATTAATGAGTGAAAGCCACACACACACACACACGCACACACACACACACACACACACTCACACACACAGTTGTGGAATGGGAAATGTAGAAATTTATTCCCCTTTATTGTGGCTATTTTAACGTGGAATTCTATGACTGCTTTGGGCCTTGGGTGTAGGCTAAACCAGAAGACCAGAAGATCTTGAGTGTAGGGTAGACCAGAAGATCCTTAAGGCCCTTCTTGTGCTGAGATTATCTGTCTTTTCATGGAAAAGCATTGAAGTTAGGAAGACATAAGATAGACTTCATACAGTCACTATTTCTCCAGGATTAGATCTGTTTGTGATAAAATCCAAAAAATATGCAGTATCTCAAAGACATACGAGGCACCAACCAGAAGGGAGTTGGGGAGAAGCAAGTAAGTTGTTATCCCCAAGAAAGCTCCTTTACAACTGAAATGGGAGGAAGAAAAGCAAGGATTAAGCTGACAACATGTCTGATTGCTGTGGCTAGTACTTCCAGCACTATGTGTTTTTATTTTATTTTATTGGAGTGACATTGGTTAATAAAACCATACAGGTTTCAAGTGTACAACTCAATAAAACAACATTCGCATACTGCATCATGCACTCGTTGCCCAAAGTAAAGTCTCTTTCCATCTTCATTTAACCCTCCTTTGTCCATTTCCATGTCCCCCAATGCCCCTCTCTCTCTGGCTATCACCATACTGTTATCTGTGTCTAGCTTAATCCCTTCAGCTTTTTCACCCAGTCCCCCAACCCCACTTCTCTCTGACAGCTGTCAGTCTGTTCTATGTATCTATGCTTCTGTTTCTATTTTGTTTGAATAAGAGTAGTGAAAGCAAACATCCCTGTCTTGTTCCTGATCTTAAGGAGAAAACTTGTAGTTTCTGCCCATTGAATATGATGTTGGCTGTGGGTTTGTCATATATGGCCTTTATTATGTTGAGGAATGATCCTTCTATTCCCACTTTGCTGAGAGTTTTTATCATAAATGGGTCCTGGATTTTATCAAATGCTTTTTCTGCATCTATTAAAAAGCTCTTGCATAGCAAAAGTAACCATCAGCAAAATAAAAAGAGAACCCACTGAATGGGAGAACATATTCACCAATGATACATCTAATAAGGAGTTAATTTCTAAAATATATAAAGAACTTATACTATTCAAAACCAGGAACACAAAGAACCCAATTAAAATATTGGCAAAGGATCTGAATAGACACTTCTCTAAAGAGGACGTACAGCCCTGGCCGATGTGACTCAGTTAGGTGAGTATCATCTCGTGCACCAAAAGGTCATTGGTTCCATTCCTGGCCAGGGCACAGGTTTGATCCTGTTAGGGGAGGCAACCAATCAATGTTTCTCTTTCACATCAATGTTTCTCTCTTTCAATAAAAAAATTTTAATAAATGAAACATTAAAAGAGAGGACATACAAATGACCAATAGACATATGGGAAAATGTTCAAAGTCACTAATCATCAGAGAGATGCAAATTAAAACTACAATGAGATATCACCTCATAATGGCTATCATCAATAAATCAAATAACAAGTGCTGGTGAGAATGTGAAGAAAAGGGAACCCTCGTTCACTGTTGGTGGGAATGCAGACCGATGCAGCCACTGTGGAAAATAATATGAAGTTTCCTAAAAAATGTTAAAAGTGGAACTGCCTTTCGACCCAGTGATTACACTTCTGGGAATATATCCAAAGAAATACAAAACATCAATTCAAAAGAATATATCCACCCCTACATTCATTGCAGCATTATTTACAATAATTAAGATCTGGAAGCAGCCCAAGTGCCTATCAGTAGATGAGTGGATAAAAAAAGCTGTGGTACATTCACACAACAGAATACTACACAGCTGTAAAAAAGAGGGATCTCTTATCCTTTGCAAGAGCATGAATGGACCTGGAGATTATTATGCTAAATGAAATAGCTAGTCAGAGAAAGACAGATACCATATGATATCATTCATATATGGAATATAATGAACAAAATGAACAAAATAGAACCAGAGGCATGGGTATATGGAACATATTGACGGTTATCAGAGTGGAGAGGGTTTGGGGGGATAGACGAAAGAAAATGAAGAGATTAAGCAAAAAAAAATGTTTTGATTCAACACATAAACACAAACAGTATGGTGATAGATGGAAAGAGGATGAGGGTAGGTGAAGCAAGGGGGGTATAATAGGGGAGGGAGAGAGACTTTGCTTTAGGCTATGGGCACATGATGCAGTGTGTAGATACTTGGTTGAGTGAAACCTGTAGGGTTTTGTGAACCAATGTCACCCCAATAAATGCAATTTAAAAAACTAAGTTCAACTTTTTTACTTGTGTGTTTTTTCATGGCATTTGGCTGACAAGTATTGGCAGAATAAATAAATTACTTAATTGATGCAAGCATTTTATAAATTATCTCCCTAGAGATTTCTTAACATCTTGAACTTTATAACTTCCCAAGGTCATTAGAATGAAAACAATTTTACCTCCCTGCTTCTTCAGCATAGGGGACACTATCCCATCTCCTGTCAAACCGCAAGAGACTTATTTCCGTGGGATTTAGTCTTCTAAAAGTAAATTCATAAATCAGGGATGAGGAATGTGAAAGCCTTATGAATAATTTTTAAATTATAAAACCAGCTACATTATGCATATATTGTGTATTTATTCACAACCATGTGTCATCATTTATAAAAAAAAACACACATCTAATTCAAATTACATCTGTGATCTGCAGCCTGTTACTTTTTCAAGGTATTAATACATCATAGGGTTCAGCAGTTCTTGCAAGTACAAAGTAATGAGTATTGCTATAAAATCTGTTACATAAACCCAGAGAAATTATAATAAAGGGTGGATAGGGAAGAAATAGGGTTTGGAAATCATTCTGAAAGAGCATGATGTCCAAGATAAACAGTGCCTGGACACGAGTTAAAGGCAATGAAAACAGATTTTGTTGCAATAGGGAAGAGAATCCAGCACAAACCAACATTATCTTCCATCTGTGCAGAGCTGACTGAACATTTTAAAGGTAGCATGAAGGAGTAAGGATGGGGAACAAGTGGGGACTGAAGCAGAGTCAGGGAAAGTAGAAATGTAGAAAAAGAGGGGAAAGGGTTAGTCAATGTGAAAAGGTAGTCTGGATTTGTTAACTGGGGCTCATCCCAAGTTAGGCTCCTACCCTTCCACAAAGATTGAGGACAAGGATCCTATCTTCAGAAATTTATAAGAGCAAACAGTAAATTCTTTTGCCAGCCTTGAGCATTCCCAGAACTTAAGGTGGGCTATGATCATTCTAAGAACCTTGAGCTTCTAGAAACTATGATAATGTTTGTTCAAGTCTCCTGTGAGGGTTTGGATGAAATTCTTTGTGCTAAGTATCTTCAGTCCTTATTGGCCAAGTTTGGGGCTTAATCAAGAAAAGGGCTTAGAAGAGCCTGCATTTGATCAAGAAAAGGGTCTTTGTCAATGGTAAGATTGACCAGGCAACCTGGAGTTCAGAGACCCAATACAACATTGTATATGTCTTCTGCCAGTATGGTAACTAGGTTACTGGTGTAGACTGTGGTAGTCCTTTAAGTGGTCTCCACAACATCCACACTACCCTACCTCTGTGTGTAGCATCCATTCAGTTTGAATGTGTCTGATCCTGTTCTCAGCTTGTGCAGACAGAGGGTGATGGGGAGGTTAATGGGTCTGAGCTAATCAGGATTGTCCCTTCCCTCTTTGGTTCAGGTGCTCCATGACTTAGCCAGTTGGCATATATCATTCCCACAGCCACATGGGTTCATAGGTGTGTGCCAATTCGTGATAAACTCACTATGTGACATGACAGTGAGAAGTCACCACTCTCTTTTTAGGAGTCATATGGCCCAGTTATAAAAGTTAGCCATCCCCCTACAGTAAGAGAAAGCATCTGAGGATAAACTTATATACAGAGGAAGGCAAAGTAAAGAGAAACATCCAGGGCTAGAACCAGACCTCTGATCAAACATTTAATATTACTCTGCCCTTAGCCAATAAATCTCCCTTTTTGTTTAATATAGTCTAGGTTTACTTTTTTTTATCATTTTTCAATCAATTAAAAGAATCCAAAGTTAAATGTAAATTGTAATATGATTTTTTGTAAAAGAAACAATACAAACATAATCAGACTAGAAATGATAAAGAAATGTTTTGCAATTTAATGGTTTGGTGTTTCATATATAAGATGAGAGAGATCTTCAAACTTATTGCCCCATAGGAAAAGATGGTGGGTAAGTGGAGGCCTAAGAATGATCCAAGACATCATCCTTGGTAGTGGGGCACTTCTGTTCACTAGGCACTTTTTATTATCCCCAGCAAGAATTGGTTCCTACTAAGTATATGTTAAAATAAAATTAGTTAGTGAATAATGACACCTTTTAAATTCATGTACCATAATGATGTCAATTTATTTGAACAGTTGGCTTAGAAGGCCACTGTTATGAACTTGGCATAAGTGCATTGACATGCAAGTGCCTTTTATGCCCCTGTGCTCCCTACACTCTCATTATTTCCCAATAAAAAAACAAAGGTTCCCTAGAAATGCCACAGTTAACATCATTACTAAGCATTTTACCATTATTTGCTAAATTAATGTGACCTACAGCAACAAGTCAAGACCTTGGCGAACAGCTGAAATGAATGTACAAATCCCTTTATAAATTGCTTTAAATAAAAGCAAGTTCATTCTTATTGATAGACTTGATTCTTTAAATGTCAGTGCCTCTCTTTTCCTGATAGTCACTGCAGGCTCCAAAATAAGAATGGATGATTTATAACTCTTGGGAATTAACTTTCTGAAACTATATTGGATGTGTTTTCAGCTTTAAAGCAGCAAGAATTTGGGCTGGGTCAGGATACCACATATTATATTAGATCTTCTCCTCATATAGATTAGAAAAGGAATAAGAAGAAAAGACTACAAAATATGCCTGACATTGTTGATAACCATTCATACCTAAAAGAACCTAGAGCAGTCATATTTTTGGGAAAAAATATTAAAATTTAAAGTTATCAAGACTGCATTATAAAAGTTACAAAAGCCTCCATTAATAAAAAAAAGAAAAGAAAAGAAAAGAAGGGGTGATAGTAGGGTAATACCATGTAAGGAAAAATATCTTATAAGTAAATTACATCTAGAAAAATTTTACTTTACAAAATTAATTTTCATTTGTAGTGCTAACAGCAAGACACCCATGAAAAACACACATGGTGTCTAAATAAAACAAAGGAAAATCGTTTGAACAAAAATAAAAAGGATCCCAAATCAATTATATAGAAAAGATTCCTTTATTAACTTGTGGTTGAGAATATGTTTGTATATTTTCAGAAAACAACTCCAAGACCATGTGGATTCCTGCAAGAGAGAGGAATTGACAGGTCTGCTCCAACCACAAAGACAAGAAGAGAAACAGTCCAGAGATGGAAGACGCTGACGATGCCTTTTGCCACGCTAGCAGTCAGCAGCTGTGCATCACTATAGGTTGCCTAGGACCAAACCAGAGAGGGTTAGACCTGCATTGCCACCATGTGCCCACCATCCAGATATCATTGCTGACATGTACACATAAGGAACTGTTTGACATTGAAACGGGGACTCGGAACTGTTGGACATTGAAATTGGGACTCAAACATTTATTTTGTTATTATATGTTTATTTCTAGTCTGCAGAGGCAAGATTTTTTAAAGGAAAGAAATGGGGGGAAAAATAGATACAGAGGCAAAGAAGCATTGAACAGACTGTCAAACTACAGCTGGAAGGCAGGAGAGGTTGGGGGGCAGGGGGAGCCAGCGGGCAGGTGAAGGCATATACTGGGGGTTAGGGGAGGCCGAGGGGAGGTCAATGGGGGGAAAAAAGGAGACATGTGTACTACTATTTGTAATACTTCAAACAATAAAAAAATAAAATAAAAGGATTGGAAGGGAGTCATAGTGGTTTAAATGGTGAACTCAGAGAATAAATCACCAGGGTTCAAGTTCTGGTTCTTCTCCTTCTTAGTTATAACCATAGAGAAATTATTTGAACTTATTAAGCCTCATTTTCCCATTCTGTAAAATATCTATAATAATAAAAATGTAATATGCTAATTAGACTGCACAGCCAAACAGCAGAACAACCGTGGGGACGGCTTTTCGGATGACCATCTGGGACCATGCTACAACACCCACTGGCGCCAGGCCAGCAGAGGCAGGTGCAATGCTATTGGTTAGGGGCCCGGCTATCGCCCCATGATCGCCCTGCAGAGGGAGGCCCAGGCCACGGGCAGCTGGGGTGATCAATCAGGGGGCTCCACCATCGCCCCAAAGAAAGATGCCCTGGCCACTGACCAGTGGGCTGAGGCGAGTTAGTGGGACTTCCCCCTGCAAGGGAAACCCAGTCCCAGGTGCCTGCCTGCAGCCAGATGGAAGCCCGGGTCCCGGGTGCTAGAGGGAAGCTGGTGCCAGCAGCCGGGGGAAGGAAGGCCTACTCTTGCACGAATTTCGTGCATTGGGCCTCTAGTAATATAAAAGCAAATAGTACTTATCACATAATGCTGTTTTGAGAACTCAGTGCTTATAAAGTTCTCAGACACATTGCTTACTAATAGTCAATAAATGTAGCTTATTGTTTTACGAAGAAGAGAATAATAATCTAATGTAGAAAATTAACATTAATACAAATATGTTTCGAATTTTACTTATTCTTACTGCAGTTTTAGTAGCATTCAAAGAGAAATTCAGGATATTTCTGAGATTTTGAAATCTGATTTAAGGTATGTCTTTTGATGTGGAACTTGATTAGGAATGGATAAAGACAAAGATATAATACTTCAAGAATGGTGATTACAGCAATGCAAAGGTTTTCAGACAGGGAGTTTGAACAGTCTTGCAGTATAAATTAGGCTTTGTATTTTCTAAGGAGTGTTAATAGGTCTTTCATGAAATTTTTTAAATGAGCAATAAGGTTATTGCAATTTTTATTTTCCTGAGAGAGATATAGCAAAATTATGTTAATGAACACATTGAAATAATAAAGTCACACTAACTTGGACAATAAGCTGTTTGAATTTCCCATTTTCAATGTAAAATGAAATAGTGGTCAACCCAAAATTAATTTCCTTTTTTATGATAGTTTTGTGCTGCAAACATCAATTCTAAATTTCATTTTGTAAAAAGTGCTGCTAAATATTTTTGTTTTCATTTAGTACTTCCTATCTCTGCATAGATGAAAAAGAACCATGAAGGAAACAAGTTGTTCTCATATTACACTTTCTCTTCAGAGAATCCATATTTGCAGAATTAAGAAGCAGCATACTATAATGAACAATAAAGCATTACATCAAGGGTCTGATTTCTTTATTTAGGAGGTTCTTTTTTTTAGGAGGTTCTTGAAGATAAATTTGGGGGTCAGACTACTGTTACCTTTTTCCTTTCCTTCTTAAAAAAAAATTTTGGAGGTGAAGAAAAGAAACATTAAAGAGCATGGCAACAATTCTTTCTCCTTATCAATCTCTGATTCTACCATATTTTCTGAGCATTTAAGAACTCTCATGGCTCACAACCCTCCTTATGAATTTATATTCTATAGATCAATAGCACAATCACTCACATTGCTAACACTTCAAATCTCTTGCCCCTTTCTTTCTAGGTCCCACTTATCTTGCAAAATGCCATTTGTTGATGAACCTGGCTACTGCAGATCTGGATCCATGTCCACTTACTCTTGACCATGCAAAATTCTTGGTTATTTTAGATAACAGTAGTGTGAAAAATTTGAAGAGTGTTGGCAAATCCACCACTTGGTTATAGTGAAATCAAGTCACAAATCAAATACCGCCACAGATATAGACATTTTGTATACAATCATTTATTAGCAAGCAGGCTGGAAAGGTTCTGTAAGTCCAGCTCTCTGACCTTTTAGAGACCTGTGACATCTTGCATGAACCTAATTTGAAGCAGACACAACACTGCAGAAACAGGATTCTGTTACCCTTACATTTGTCATCAGATAAACAGAAAACCTTTGACCAATGTCTAGACACAGGTTCATTTAGGGATATACTTCTCTCCCGTAAGTATTAGTAATGTGTCCAAAATATTTTAGGCCACCCATATATCTCGAATATCACCACTTTCCACCACTGATAATCCATTTCCCACAACTGCGTTAATTTATGAGCTTTTGATTTCACAAATAAAAATGTATTCTTAACATTCTTTATGCTAATTAGAGAAAGAGCCTGATGTTGATCAGGGATTAAAAAGAGCTATTGTTTTTGTAGTAATTGCCTATGAAGTGTGGCCTTTCTGACACCCTGAAAGGTGAATTTCTGAGATGACAACTGACTGCTCCCCCAGAGCAGATTTGCTCAATCTTTTTCATCTAGAGGAGCCCTTTAGATGATTTTTAGGATACAAAGGTTAAAGAAGAATGATAAATGTGGCATGGTATCTTCAAGTGGAAATTTGATTTCCTTGTTTAAAATAAAAACAAAAAAAATGACTTTTAAAATAATCTTTTCTGAAAAAAAATAAAAACAGATAGTTAAGCTAAGTTTACCTTTCTCAAAATTAAGCTCTTTCCTCCCTTTAAAATTTTTTAAATACTCATAAAGCTAATATAATGAATTTCTGCTAAATAACTAGATTAAACTAAAAGAGAATTTCATTTTTCTAAATTTGGCTCAATAAAGTTAATTCAAAGAGAGGTTATGAATTTACTCTATCAATGTTATTTCTAGCATGAAATTTTATTGATAATCAATAAATATCAAAGCTTCCAAAATCATAAGCCAAAGCAAAATGAATAAAAATATAGCTTAAGAAATGATTTTAAATAACACTTTGCAAAAACAGTGTGAGTGAGGAAGGGAGGCTTTGAAGCTAAGAAAAATAGTTCAGTAACCTGCACAGATCACTCTTGATTACTCAGCACTCAATCATCCTGTTGTTTCTACTGATGTACTCTGGACCCTCTGGACTCTGCTCTAAATTTAATCCCCAACTCACAGTGCTTTGGCCATTCTAACTTTTTTTCAGACCCTTAAACCACAAAAGCAACTCTTGCCTTAGGATCATCACACGTTGTCTGGACCACTCCCTATGCCCATACAGTTTTATACCTGAGGCATTAATTTTCATCTTTAAGTCTTAGCTAAATTATCTTGTCCACAAAGTGGGCTTCCTTAATCCTGCAACCAAAATAGCAACCAAACCTTGTTCAGATGGTATATATTCATTATGTTCACTTACATGACTATCTGTTTTATGCCTGTCTCCATTCTTAGAATGTGAGTTCCATACTTAGTTTATCATTTTATATGTAACACCTAACACAGCTCCTGACATTTAATACTGATGAATAAATATGGGCTGAATGGATGCCATACTGACCAACTCACTGTGTTGGCAGGAGGGTCATAGTCATCCACAAAAGAAATTCACTTTGGGTTGGGGAAGTGTTGAGTCAGTAAGTGTGAGAAGCCTAGTGGGAAGGACAGCTTTCTTGCCCTCAGGGTCAGCACAGTCACCAAGATCAGACTTACATTACTAGTCTATAAGAATTTAAGAAACAGAGCTAATCATCTAAGGGGGAGACCCTAGAAAATGGATATTTAGAAAAATTGAAAAATAAGTAAGGTAAATTCAGATTATGGACACTTTGCAGGCCAACCATGGGATACACAGCTGTTCTATTTCCGCTAAAACTGGGCAAAAAGGGTTCACTTTCTTTGCAGTAGCACTAGTCTAGTTTAGCCATTAGGAAGATATCTGAAAGCTAAGTGTCATTGAAAAATAGATTAATAAAGAGGCTGGTAACATATCAACTCAGTAGAGGAAAAATTTGGGACCTGAAAATAGAAGAGAATTCAGGAAATGTAGTCTTCCAAATGCACTTATACTTTGTCCCCTTTCTTTTAGTTTTTTCACTCGCCTAAAACAAATCATTCTCACTACAAGATTTAGTCTCCACCAACACCCCTCCACTAGATTACATGGGAAATACATACCTTGTAATTGGGGCCGGCTTCATGGACATACCACCTGCACATGTACAGGACCTTATGCTCAGAAGGGCAACTCTAATATTCTGTTGCTGTCATGAAATTAAATGAAGTTTTAAACAAGTGATCTTGCATTTTTATTTTGCACTAGATCTCACAAATTATGAAAATAGTCTTGCTTATGGCATAAGTTCTGGGCCATATCATACTAAAAGCATAGCCATATATATGTCCTGCCCAGCCTTGGATTTTATTTAAAAACCTATTTTATTAATGTAAATTTAGAAGGTGCTATGTCCAATTGTCTCTCCCAATTCCTGAAATTTCTACCCCTGCTCTTGGCTACCACATCAGTACTGCTACATAATAAGCACAGATGAGAATTCAGATAAAGCTTACAATTAATGGGTCCTCTAAAGGTGATCTTGCACATAAGTGAATGAGAGCATGGGCATGTTGTCTGCCTGGTGAATGTTAAAGTATGTGTACTTTAATGTAAGCTGTTCCCCTCTTCCTCTACTCCCTCAAATCCCTGGCTTCACACCAGCTGGAAATACAGTGGGAATTATCAGTGCATTATTACAGATTCTAGTTTTCTTCTTAAAGGTTTGTCTTATAAAAACAAAGCTTTATATAGAAAACATTTTCTAGTTCTCCAAGTGTTTTTACCTACTTTGTATAATTTGATCACCACAATAACTGTGTAGAGTGGATCTTATAATCCTGCACGGCAATTGTGTAAAGGGCAGATATCAGAAGGCAGACAATTCAAGGTCAGATCTTGTCTAGACCACTTCCTGGTGTGTTTAATGGAGTTTTATAGAGATTAAATGTGAATGTGTATAAAACTCCAAGTACAATGCCAAGCATATAATAGGTACTCCATATGCAGGAGCTTTTGTTGTCATGGGCATGCTTCCTAGGGAATTGAGGACAAGCACCATCCTGATTAGAACCCATGTCCTCACATCCTCACTGCCAGGATACCTGGCCCTGGTAGTTCCCAGAAAGCATCATGTTCCCTCATGGCTCTTTGGCTTTTTTCATCTGCTGCTCTCTCCAAAATCGCGGCTGCCATTCTCCATCTGGCTAATTCCACTTATCCTTTAAGACTTATCTTATGTGGCCCTTTTTCTGAAACCTTTCCCCGAAAAGCCTTTCTTCATCCTGTGAGGTGAGTGGGCTCCCATTCTCCTCTCTGATCCCTATGGTTGCACAATGTTGTATTATGGCTGTCTGTTTCCTTTGTTGGTGTCCTTTGCTGTCTGTACTTACCTGTAAGGTAGGACCGGTGTCTTTACTCTGCTTCTGCAGTCCCTGGGTAGATATTCGATAAATATTTACTCCTTAAATTAATAAACACACAAATGAATAAAAGAAGGTAAAAAGGAATTACTTAATTTGCTTTGTGTTTGTGCCCCCTGGTAACAAAACTGAGATGAAAACCAGGATTTTTTCTACTCTCCTGGAGAGAAGCCAGCACTCCCTTTTGCAGCTAAAAGCAGCTAAACATGACTTCTCTAAATACAAGGGCTTCTTGAGTTTCCAGGAGTCTGGCCTGTAGCCACAGGTATGGAAGTGATAGCTTGCTGGGTCTGGTTTGGGGAAAGAGTATCACTTGATTACAAAAATCATTTTTCTTGGCACTAGTCAAAGAAGAGTACAAAGACATCTGCATGTCCCAATGACATCACTTGGCCCTGCCTTGTACAATAGAGAGAAAACACTGTCATGGCAAATTTCCAGTTTATCTAGACACAGCTGATTCAAAGCCAAGATCTTCCACCCCTACTGATCCCAACACTGAAAATGCCGCTGAGAACTGAATAACATTGCCTGGAAAGAATGAAACTCTTCAGATTTGCAGCCGTAAATTTGAGGCACTCTCATCATAGCCTTCCTGTCCTGTATGCTTCCATTTACCCAACCATCTTCTACTCAGGGAAACCACTCCCTCCAATTTGAAGATTATCATCCATAAGCATTTCTTTATACTCAAACTACACAGGCATATATACTTAAAGCTATATCACATCATTTTACATTTTCTAAACTTTATATGTTATGTCATGTTGTATTATTCATTCATCTTTAATTTATTTAAACTTACTGTGTCCTCTCAATATGACATTATTAAGTTTATCCACATAGATATTTGTAGTGGCATTCCCCTGGGTGACATCAAATTTGACAGCCGCCAGCTCAAGGTGTGTTACATGTGCTATGTGAGACTGGTGTGTGGGAAGCAGACAATATACACAGGTCCTTGCCTCTTCTCATCTGGGTGTAAGCGTGTATCCTGTATCCGGGATGTCACAGAGCTGGGGGTATCTGTGGTCTGTTTTACCATGTAGACTAAGCTGATCTCATTTCCTGAGCTTTGTTTGCTCTTTGAGTGAGTCTATAATCAGATGGTCCATTGTTGCTGAAGAATACTAGGCTGGAAGTCAGAAACCTAGATTCTTGTCCCAGTTCTGTAATAAGAGCCCACACGTCCTCTGCCAAGTTACTTCACCTTCCCAAGCCTTGGAATGCACATAGAAAGTAGCTTGATTTCCACAAGCTGCACAATCTTAGGGAAATGTGAGACACACTTATTGGGTCAAATATGGTGAAATTGTTCAATTGTGTTCAGAAGGATCCAATCATAGTCTCTGCTCTCCCACTTCCCAACTGGAGATAATCAGGCATATTACTGAGCTTTCCTAAGTCTCGCTTACCTTCTTCCCACAAATTGAGAACATAATGATTAAATTATGTAATGTATATAAAGTGCTCAATGCAAGACTGGCACATAAAAAGTGATCGATGTTAACTGGGAGTAAGTAGTAATATTTCTCTGGTGATAACCTTTTGCTATTCTTTTGTGTAATCTCAGTCCTCCTAAAAGTCTGTCCTATACCTATTTCTCTGAGTCTTTAGAGGGTATTTTGCCAACCTCTGCTATAAATGAAGCCCCTACAACCAGCAGTGTCACCATGAGGGCACTGAGACGCCCACCGCCACCGCAGGAGCTACGCTGGTTCAGACCACCACAGGCGGTGACAGGCACTTCCTTCCCCAGCACATTCCCCAGAATTAAAAAGATATCTCTCTCAGTCTCATTGTTTTATTTTGTTTTTGTTTTGTTTTGTTTTCATTTTGATTGCTGATGTGTATTTTCAATCCTTTTCTTCCAAGCACTTGTGGAAGTTGGGCTGGAAACAAGTTGCAGTTACAGAACTGCCTGCGTCTCCCAACAACTAAGGGTAGTTTGGAACATACTTATGTTCCAGGACTCCTGGGACCCCTTCTCAATGCCCTTCAGGCTCAGAGGTCTCTCCTTCAGTGACTGTTAAAGACCCTTACCTCTCCTGAGTTAACATACCTCTCAAAGTCAGGGGAAGGCAAACTCTTTGGCCCCTCTCAGAGGACATAGTGAGGGGTGTGTAGAGAGAATAATTGCCCCAAATATGTCCACATCCTAACCCCCTGACTGTGAATATGTCACCTTGCCTGGCAAAAAGGACTTTCCAGGTGTGAATAAGTTAGGGTCTTGAGATAGGAGACTATCCTGGATTACCAATTGGGCCCAATGTAATTGTGAGGGTCCTTATAAGAGGGAAGAAGGACAGTCAGAGTTGGAGAAGGAGATGTGAGGCTGAAATGTTATGTGTGTGAGAGAGATTTGAAGGTGTTGCCTTACTGGCTTTTAACATGAAGGAAGGAGACACGAGTCCAGGAATGCAGTGGCCTATAGTAGCTGGAAAAAGCAAGGAACAGATTGTCCCCACAGCTTCCAGAAGGAATGTAGCCCTGCCAACACCTTGATTTCAGAATTTCTGATTTCCAGAATGCTAACATGATATATTTGTGTTGTTTTCAACTACTGTTTGTGGCAATTTATTACAGCAGCAGTAAGTAACCACTACAGGTGAGTAAGTTGGACATGATAAATCCACTCCAGTGTTTCTATCTCCTTAAGCCTTTTAATTCCTTCTGCCTTAAGCCAAGGTATTTCTGGCAACTCAGTCTTTGATTATCGATACGATTTCCTGAGTGTACATTTCAATCAACCCTACAAGCAAATGTTGAAAACTATTCTTGGGTGTTTGAATCCAGAATCTCCAGGATGTGCCTCTAGTTGATAAATTCAGCCTAATCTAAAATTATGTTCTTTTCTTCCTGGTGTATGGCCTTTAAAATCCACTCCCACATATTCTTCCCTGGTTTCTGCTGGTAGCAATTAGCAAAATCTTGCAATTCATTAAGTGTGTGAGCCTTCTCCTCTGATGTAAGACTTCGTACTTTCTTCCTGGGTCTTACTGGGGAGTTGTCAGGAATAGAGAAATGGAGAATCTTAAGGTGGCAAAAGAATAATCCTGTGAGGAGAAATCCTCTTAGGTCACGAGGTGAGATTTTTACATGAAGCAACAAGGGAGGAGGGTCTGCTCCTTCTGGGGAGGAAGCTTCCTTGAGGTTTGAATCTGCCCAGCATCTTCCTTTCAATCCTCTTTCCCAGAATTGCCCTATCTTCTCTCTCTCTCTCTCTCTCTCTCTCTCTCTCTCTCTCTCTCTCCACACACACACACACACACACACACAGTGTAAGGCTAGAAATCCACAACCTCTGCTGCAATTCAGCAACCCACGAAGGCTGACCCTGTCTCATTTGCATTTCTACAAAACATGAAAGATGTTTTAGGGACAACACAGATGTTCCTTGCTTCTCTGACTGTTTCTTAAAAATATAATTTAATCCCTGCATTTATCATGTGGTGTTTTTTTTTCCATTAGGCTTCTGGCACAAATAAAAACAGGTAACCCATATTCTGAAGGTAGTGTATCCTTGTTGCTCTCACATCCAAACAGATAAGACTACCATCCCCAGGTTCCCCCATTTTCTTGGGAATAATGATACTGATTACTATAGAGCAACAGTTCAGTTGCTGGAGACAGACTACATGCTGGCTGTTTTAAGGAAAGTGTCTTATCATAGACTGTTAAACACATTCCCGAATCATTAGGAAGGCTGCAGAAACAAACTCTGGGCTGTGCTTCTAAGGACAACTTTGAAATTACATTGCAGTGCCTGAAAGCCTCGAGATCCAATATCAGGAGGCTGCCAACCAAGGGAAAAAAGCTATTTTCACACTTGCTGGTTCCAGAACTACCCTGGCCCTGCTGGGACCCATACAAACAGAAAGGAGGCTCATTGCCCACCTCACATTCAAGTCCCAAGCAAATGCTTCTGTTCAGCAGAACCTGATTCATATCCAAAAAACTAACTGCAAGGGAGTTCTAGATGTAATTTTTTAAATCTTTATTATTGAAAATATTACATATGTCCCCTTCTTTCCCCTTTTGACCTCTCTAGCCTGCCCCCAACCGCCCCCCAGCCCTCACCACCCTTTTGTCTGTGTCCATAGGTTATGCATACTAGTATATGCATACAAGTTCTTTGGTTGATCTCTTACCATCTACCCAACCTTCCCTACCTTCCCTCTATGATTCCGTAGTCTGTTCCATGTTTCTGTCTCTGGATCTATTTTGTTCATTAGATTCCACATGTAAATGAGATCATGTGATACTTGTCTTTCTCTGACTGGCTTATTTTTCTTAGCATAATACTCTCCAGGTTCCTCTATGCTGACTCAAAGAGTAAGAGGTCCTTCTTTTTTACTGCTGCATAGTATTCCATGGTATAAATGTACCACAGCTTCTTTATCCATTCATCTACTTATGGGCACTTGGGCTGTTGCCAGATCTTAGCTATTGTAAATTGTGCTGCCATAAACATATATTCTTTCTGATTGGTGTTTCAGGTTTCTTAGGATATATTCCTAGAAGTGGGATCACTGAGTCAAATGGAAGTTTCAAATTTAAATTTTTTAGGAAACTCCATACTATTTTCTATAGTGGCTGCACCAGCCTGCATTCCCACCAGCAGTGTACTGGGGTTCACTTTTGTCCACATCCTAGCCAGCACTTGTCATTTGTTGATTTGTTGATGGTGGCCATTCTGACAGGTGTGAGTAATACTTCATTGTCGTTTTAATTTGTATCTCTCTGATGATCAGTGACTTTGAGCATTTTTTCATGTCTCTTGGCTTTCTGTGTGTCAGCTTTGAAGAAGTGTTTATTTAGGTCCTTTGCCCATTTTTAATTGGATTGTCTTTTGTTTAATTGTATGAGTTCCTTATATATTTTGGAGATTAACCCTTTATCAGATGTTCATTGCCAAATATGTTCTCCCATACAGTGGGCTCCCTTTTCATTTTGTTAATGGTTTCTTTTGCTGTGCAGAAGCTTTTTGTTTTGATGTAGTCCCATTTGCTTATTTTCTCTTTTGTTTCCTTTGCCCTAGGAGATGTATTGTTAAACATACTAGTATTACTACAAGAGATGTCTGAGATTTTGCTGCCTATAGTTTCTTCTAGGATTTTTATGGTTCCACAGCTTATATTTAAGCATTTTATCCATTTTGAGTTTATTTTTGTGTATGGTATAAGTTGGTGGTCTAGTTTCATTTTTTTGCATCTAACTGTCCAATTTTCCCAACACTTTGAATGCTGCATCTTCTCCTCTAGGCAGGCAGATAAAGGAACCAATCCACAGTGTTGGCTCACTGCCCCTGAGAATTCCTAAATGAGGTACCATTGAGGCCCTGAGCTAACCAGCTGCATTGATGAGTCAGAGATCTGCCTGGCATCTCTTCTCCACAGATGAGCTGGGAGTCAGAGCACAAGTGGGGAGAAAGGCAGGACCAGTCTCCTGCCAGTGAAGAAGGCAATTCAACCTCAGCGCATCTATCACTTGGCTCAGAGATCTGAACTCTGAATGGTGTTCCACTGTTATCTTTTTATATTTTGAATTTATCTTTATAGCTACTTTCTCTTGTTTTTAAGTTCTCCAATTTTATTTCAGGAAGGTAAAGACTTCTCTGCTGTATTCAAGATGTATAGTTGAAGCAATACTGATAGAGAAATGGGTCCTACCAGAGGGGAATTCCCTCTGACAAGCTTCTCAATTTAAGATTGCTCAATTTATGTAGAATCTGGCAAATGGGAGCTAAATATGCATTGTTTTGATTTTGAAATTTGGATCTATACAATTAACTAAGGGAAAACTAGCATGCTATATAAATGCTAATTAATTACTCCTTAATTAAATAACAACAATTAAGCCATTGTTCAAGTTGTATTGGTTTGCATATGCAAATTGTGTTTTTCTCTGCTACTGGAAACTCTCTGATCACAGCTGCATGAAAAACTGTCTGGTTTATAAAGTTTCCATCAATCTTCACATGATAAAACCTAGTTATGCAGAATTAATTAGCATTCTTAAAATTAAAAATGTGACTTTCATTTACATCTATCTTTAACTCCTAGGATGGTACATTAATCCCTAAGAGAACTTGTAAAGAATAATCATTTAACATGAAATCAAATAATAAGACATTTAAACTGGGATGTACGTATGTGAACAGGCTTAAGAATGAGTGTGAGTCTGACAAGTCAAACATATGGAGCCTGTTGATTCATATAAGAGCAATGATCCTGAGAACCCCCAAGCAGTTCTCCAGTGACTAAGCCTGGTCTTGTTTTCTCTATACCTTTTTCCACTTTCCCAGAAGCATTTTTAAACTGTGTGCTGTTTCCTACACTGAAATCATCAAATTACCTCAGAATTTTACAGTAAAGCAAAAGGAAGACCATTAATTAATCATAGCAATAACAGGTGCGCAGGCTGTTTTACCATCTCCCACACTCCCTGCAACCAGAAACCTTTTGGTATCCTTTGCACTCACACCAAAGAAGACTGTCTTGGTCTCATTTATTGGACATGTATAGAAAGTTTTTATATATTAAAAGAGAAGCTGTCTCTAAACCCCCAAACCAATCCATGGTAAGAAATCTTCACCCTCTTCCCCAAATACTTGATCTACTAGTAGAAATCAAATGTGATCTAGAAGTAAACTTGAGCATTTATAGAAATTCAATATGGATAATTCAGTAAAGAAAAAATATCTAACTTTTCTCACAACTATGCAGGTCCAGCCATAAATCACATTGTTCCTCTGGGTCTTAAGCCTTGAGTGCATCAGAGTTTTTCTAGAGGAAAATAAAAGTGCAGCCTGGAGAATGGACATGGCACAGTCAAGAAGTAATTAGTCAACTAGTTTAGAAGAGAGGACATTTACAGAAATAGAAGTAGATAAATTGGGGGAGACTAGACATTGGAGAAAGGTAAGGATCAGAATATGAAATCTGGATGTTTATGTCGCAAGCAGTAGGATTGTATTGACTATTGACTCAAACTGCTATCAATAAGCCTTGAACCGCGTGGACCAGAAGTCATTAAAACAATATCGCAGGTCATGCAGGAGAACACAGAGGAGAGCACCCTCTGCTCTGAACCATACAATTGCTATCCCCAAATCTTAGGAAGAGTAAAAAGTGGATGTGGAGACTTTAAATAAGGCTTGAACACAAAAAAGTCAGACTTTATAGTTTGAGCCTGAAGCCTCCTGCTTAGATATAGGTGGTTTTTCTGAACAAAGTCACTGATTTTTACAGAAATCGTGACCCATAGATTCTAAGACTTTCAAGATGCTTCTAAGATATTTACAAAGCAATAAAGAATCAACCAACTAATATGTCAAAGAGTTGAAATGATAAAAATGAATAGGTGAGCAGGAATAGAGCAGAAAAAGGCTTAAAATCTGCTGTAGGAGAATGGCCTCAGATAGTTCTTTTTAATTTTACTTATTTCATATTATTTATTTCTCCCCTTTTATTTTAATTTTTAATTCTATAAAAAATTTATTTACACAATAAAGATTCTTTGAATGATTACTGTGTGCCATCGGAAGGCTATCAGAGCACAAGCTTGGAGTCATAGTTGCCTCTAAATCAACACTGCCATTTTCTGGCCATGGAATTTTGGCAAATTGTGTATGTTCTGTGGCCCTCAGCTACCGTTTTTTTTTTACAAAAATGATACCCATCTCAAAATCTGTTAAAATATTTTGGTTTACGAAATGCCAATAATAAATGATCAATTAAAGAAGGCTTAACATTTTCAAAGTTTCATTTTTTTATATTATCAAAAAATATTAAAAGATTTACTACTGTGAGTTAGGGCATTAGCTAATATCCTAGTTACAGCTCTGCCTATAGAAATAGCTTTGGTTAGAACTTAAATGTCTTCATTAAATCTTTAAATTTCTGTAAGAAATATAAATTATAACTTATTTGTTATTTAGGGATGGTGAAGTCAATTTCCAAGGATTAGTTTTCACTGCTTTTCCTCTAATTGAAAAGAAAATAATAAGCTAAAAGCTCTTTATTTGTTTTACATGATTCTACTCAAACATTTGGGATGTATGCCTTCTATCTTCTCAAGCATTTAAAAATGCTTTAAGTAATCATGTAATATATAATAACTTTTCTCTTGCTCTTCCAGTTCTGTTTGAGTTTAATTGTTCAAGATTCAGTTATTTAAGCTTTTAGTAACTGATCATTATGATTCTATTACATCAGCAACTCAGCCTAAAATTTTTTACAACTAAACACCTAAAAAAGCATCTCATGCCCTAGTCAGTTTGGCTCGGTGGATAGAGTGTTGGCAGACTGAAGAGTCTGGGGTTCAATTCTGGTCAAGGGTGTATGCCCAGGTTGAGGGCTCAGTCCCCAGTAGGGGGTGTTCAGGAGGCAGCTAATCAATGATTCTCTCTCATCATTGATGGAAGGAGAGGGAGAGAGAGATAGAAACATCAATGATGAGAGAATCATTGATTCGCTACCTTCTACATGCCCCCAACGATTAAGCGTGCAACCCAGGTATGTGCCCCTGACCGGAATCAAACCTGGGACCCTTCAGTCTGCAGGCCAATGTTCTATCCACTGAGCCAAACCAGCTAGGGTAAAAATATATATATTTTTAAAAAGCATATCAATACTTAGATTTCTTTAGACAGACATAATACAATTGATAAAAATTCAAGAAATTAGCTAAATACAAAATATTCATTAATAAGCCTGTTGTCTTTGATAGTATGGGGTGATGTTTCTACTGAGTAAAGAGCTTTGTGCAAGTTGAAAAAAATACTTAAGAGCAACATTACCAGGTGTCATTTTTTACCTACAGAAAAATAACAAACACATCAGAAACTTTATAGCCTAGTTTCAAGAGCTGTTTTTGTCTAGAAATAGAAAAAAAATCTACCATATTTACCCATAGTTGACATGTCTCCATCAGTTAGGAAGGAAGGCAAAAGTACTAGCAAAATGTGATTTTAATCAGTTGCTTGAGGCATCCAACAGAAATGTTTTGACCTTATAATGTCTCCTTCCAAGGATGCTGTGCAAGCAAGTTCTTTTTCACAAAAACAGTCACTGTTCAAAACTAACATGGCTAGGTAAAATATCAGCAACCGCTGTGAATTTCTTTACAAACCCATCAGCAGGAACAGTGGGTAATTTGACAACCAAATAAGCGAAGTAAATGACTCTACAGAGAACTCTTTTCTACAGGATGGGGGATGGCAGTAGATGCAATCAAATTACTCAGGCTCTCCCACTGAGTTTGCAGTTCTTCAAATACAGTGCCAACTATTGTTACTCTATTATCACCACCTAGGTCTGAATGTCCCAAACTTCTAAATAACCATCTGCTACGCCATTCAAGTATGACATCTCCATGTTTCCCAAATACGTTAGGAACTTTCACAGATTCTTATTTGCTCATGCTGTTACCTCTTCCTGGAATGACTTGTATTTACTCCTCCCCTTGGAAAAAGTCTACTCGTTCTTCCAGAACCTTTCCAAAACATTATCTCTCCTTGGAAGGCTCTCTAGACACCCTGCCTCCCAGGATCACTCTCATAATCCTCCTCTTGAAGTTGTCATTACAAATCACTGAAGCCTTCCATTCGTTGACCATAATCTTCTGTTTTTCTAGATCACCCTTTCTAGTATTCTTGCTCTAACATTCCAACATAGGATCTTCAATTCATCTCTCATAGCACCATCTTTTTTTTCTCATACCAACATCTTTTATTTTCCCTCTTCCTCTCACATCCTCACTTATTTCTTTGCCATGCTTACATTTCTCGATAAACTTCATTATATGTACTTTCTTACATTAACTCTTAGGTCCTTCATGCATCTTTTGCTATATTGAATTACTTTGTCTAAGCCTCAACCCTGAATGTGGGAAGCAGTGGTTTTGGGATATATTTTGAAGGAATATGAGATGCAAGAAAGAGAGTCAAGGATGATTCCATGATTGTGTCCTGAGGAATTCAAGAACAGAGTTGATAGTTTCAGTAATGGAGAAGTCAGGGAGAAGAACAAATATGGGTAAGTAGTATTCCAAAACTTAGTGTTGGACAGGTGCATTTTAGGTGCTTAGTTGACATATCAGTAGATGTATTGACAACTTGATTATTTAACTTTGAAGTTCAAGGAAAGAGCTTAGATAGAGAAATAAATTTAGGATTCATTAGCATTCTAGATGGTTTTAAAAATCACAAGACTAGAAGAAACCCCTCATAAATGAATGAGTTATCCAAAGTCTCCAAGGAGAAAGCCTTGGGCACCCCAACAGTTTATGGCTGGTGGAGTCAGAAAAAGATACTGAAAAGCAAGTTGTTAGAAGAAAGGTAAGGAAAGCCTGTGTGTTTGGAGTCCTGATATCTAAGTGAAGAGATATTTCAGTAATAAGAGAGTGATTAGGTGTGTCAAATACTGATGTTCCATAAAACTTTCACTATGTTATTCAATGGTAACAAGAAATGTTCACATTTCAGGGGCTTATACCAACAAAGGTTTATTTCTCTTTTATATTACATACTGGCTGTAGGTCAGCTGTAGCTCTGCTCTATTCTTTAATACCAGAATCTGGGTTGAAGGAACAACCCCCATCTAGGAAATACCATTCTCATGACAAATGGTAGAAGAACCCACATGATACACTTAAACTTGTGTTTTAAACTGAATTTCTGATACTGTTCCCCTTTAGTCACTTAGCCAAGTGGCCAAACCTAACTTTAAGAGAGCCTGGGGAAGGTAGCCTAGCTATGTGCCCTAAAAGAGAGGAAGACTTTGATTAATAATTGTCAGCCCCTGGAAAATGATGGCAACAAGATGGCATAATTGATGTTTTCTATCATCTTCCCCTTCTCCTTCTCCCAAGAACACAATTTTGGCAATCACCCATTGACAAGAGTGGAAATATGCAAGTCCAGTGGAAATGATCCAGAACACCTTTAGAGCAAAACAATCGGTTTGGACACACTGAAGAGGGTAAGAAGAACAGTTTCACTTTACCTGTGTCACTCTTCCCCAAAAGTGGCACAGTTCAATGACAAGAGAGACCTTCACCATGTGAGAGTTCTCCCATGGGGGAAAGTGATAGCCTTGAGTGAGCACCCAGCTTCCCCACTGTGTGGGATGCTGCCAAAGAGGCCCACTTCTTTCTCACCTCATCCAGACTACTGAGGGGTGCTGCATAACTGTGGGATTGGGAGGGACAGAGAAAACAACAGCCCAGGGCTCCAAATGTATCAAAGAGATGTGAATCCTACTTACTACTTCAAGCCCCAAATAGCTAAAGTAATCTTGATCAAGAAGAACAAATCTGAAGGCAACACAGTTCCTAATTCCAAACTGTATTACAAAACTATAGTAATCAAATCAGTATGGTGTTGGCATAAAAACAGACACACAATAAATAAAATAAGCCTATGGGACAGAATAGAGAACCCAGCAATAAAACTAAGTATACCTGTTAAATTAATTTTCAACAAAGGCACCAAGAGCACACAATGAGAAATTATAATTTCATCAATAAATGGCAGTGGGGAAGCTGGATATCCATATGCAAAAGAATGAAACTGGACTTTTAGTTTACACTATCCATACAAAAAATCAATTCAAAATGTAATAAAGAGTTAAATGTAAGACCAGCCATAAAACTCCTAAAAGAAAATATAGAGGGTAAGTTCCTTGACATTGGTTTTGGCAATGATTTTTTTTTGGATTTGACACCAAAAGCAAAGGCAAAAAAATCAAATGTAAACAAGTGGGACTACATCAAACTAAAAAGTTCCTGCACAACAACAACAAAAAATCAACAAAATGAATGGAAGAGAGTATTTGCTAGCCATATATATAATAATGGATTAATGTCCAAAATATATAAAGATCTCTTACAACTCAGTATCAAAAAAAATAGGCAAATAACCTTAACAGACATTTTTCCAAAGAAGGCATACACATGTTCAGTTGTATATGAAAAGATGCTAAGCATTACTAATCATCAGGAATAGAAATCAAAACCAAAATGAGGTATCACCTCACACCTATTAAGATGTCTATTATCAAAAAGATAAGTGATAACAAATGCTGGCAAGGATGTAGAGAAAGGGAACTCTTGTACACTGTTAATGGCAATGTGAATTGGCATAGCCATTATGAAAAACAGTATGGAGGTCCCTCAAGAAATTAAAAATAGATCTACCATATGACCCAATAATCTCACTTCTGACTATACAGGGTAGGGGAAAAGTAGGTTTACAGTTGTGAGTACACAAAACAAACTTTATTCTTGTATTACTGTTTATTAATTATTATATTATTTTCCATAAAAACAACTTTTGCCCCACCCTATATATTAAAGGAAACAAAATTTCTTTCTAGGAGAGATATATGTTCTCTCATTGAAACATTATTCATATCTAAGTGTTTGTTGATGGATGAGTGGATTTTTAAAAATGTGTTGTATATACATAGTGAAATATTATTCAACTTTAGAAAAGGAAACACTGCCATTTTCAACAATATAGATGAACCTGGAGGGCAACATGCTAAGTGAAATAAGTCAGACAAAGAAAGACATCTGTATGATCATACACTGTATGATCTCACTTATATGTGGAATCTAAAGAAGAAGAAGAAGAGGAAGAAGAAGAAAAAGAAGAAGAAGAAGAAGAAGAAGAAGAAGAAGAAGAAGAAGAAGAAGAAGAGGAGGAGGAGGAAGAAGAAGGATTATTTGTCAATAATACCTCAATAAAGCTGGAAAAATTATTTTCAGTCTCTGCCCCATCTACCATTTTAATAACATTTTTAGCTACAGCTATTTATTGCTGTACTAGTGGCCCAGTGCACGAAATTCGTGCACATTGAAAGGGAATTAATTAGAGGAAATATTTTAATATTGCTATTTGCCCTTTCTCTATAATAGAAGTGTGAGATATAAAAGGAAATGAGTACAATGAATATGAAAATAATACATAATTTTATTAATAAATAAACAATAACAAAATGATATAACAATAATAAACTCATGATATAAAAACAACATTGATGCAAATAATAACTGATAAAGTGATTAAACTTATTCTAATATCTCCCTGTATACCACATTAAGAGTGAAAACACTTTCACAGTGCTTGACTAATTTCCCTTGGAATAGAGTATTTACAACTTTAACTTTAACATCACATGCTCTTTGAACTTGAGAGAAAGCAACATATAACTCTCCATGTACGAAAACGGGTTCAGGTAGGACTATTCCTACCCTGTCTAGAGTTTGTCCTTGTGATTTATTAATAGTCATTGCAAATGCTGGCATCACAGGAAACTGTTATTGAATTAATTTAAATGGAAGGCCAGTGTCAGATGGGGACAAATCAATTCTTGGAATCAGAACAACCTCTCCCTCTGTTAATATTTCAGCTTCGATTATGTTAGGTCATAATCTTTTGATAATAAATCTGGTACCATTACAAAAACCCCATTTACTATTACGATTTCTCAATAGCATGATGATTGCACCCACTTTCAATTTTAATTTATGACGCGGCATTCCTGAAGGAGTAATACTATTAAGAAATTTGATGGGAAAATGTTCCTTTTCAGCATCATCTGTTGAGTCAATGGAATCATCACTCAAATAGATGTGAAAATCTCCATTAAGTATATCCAAAATTTCTTCATTTAATTTTTGAACACGCTCATTTTTTGGACAAAGAATCGCATGTTTAGATATATTTTTAATATTATCTATAGATATACTATTTCCAAAGGTGGCTTCAATAATAGATCCATTACAAATCATTCATGGGGGATTTCAATAATATCCATTCCTAAATGAAAACTGCTTTCAAGTTTACCATCTCCAAGTTTTACTAACCATTCACTATAAGCAGAACCCTCTGATCTCATATCTGTTTTAAGAGACAACTTTCTGAAACATCCCCAAACATCATAGTACTTTAAACTTGTTTGTACTGTGGCCGATCAGATAGCATGTGGCACAATACTGAGACATTGTCAAAAATCCCCTCCGAGAAGGAGAACTTTCCCACCAAATGCAACATTCAAATTCATAATTTCTCTTAGTAATCTGTCTATGACTGGATGCCATGGTGCAATCATCAATAATAAGAAGTTGGGCCTTATTAATGGTTTTAGCAACTTCGCTCTTTATATCGAGTCTAGAAATTGAAGTTTAATTTAATGGAATTGGTAATTTATATTGGGAATGAAAGGTTTTCCACCAAGAAATAAATTTGCAGCAATTTCCTGTAGATGCTGTGGGTGAAACAGTACCACCACGACCTTTAATATAATGTATTAAAACTTTATACAGATATGTTTTTCCACTACCACCTGGACCATCCAAGAAAAAGCATTTGGGGTGTACAGTTTTATCTTCGATGCCTGAAGTTATAGTCTGAAAGGCTGCCAACTGTTCATCATTCAGAGAATTGATCAAAACCTCTGCCTGTTGTTGCTCGTACAATTCATCACATGTATTTGCATTCATTAATAAAAGATAGTCTGGAAGTTTGAAATGTGAACACTTCATTCCATGCAATGTGAATACCTCCTGAATTTTGTTAAAGGCATGCATTTCACAGTTCACACAGGCACCTTCTCTTCGGTGCAATTTCCAACAGAAATCTTCAATAAAATGAGATTTATTCTCATCCCATAATTTGTGGGCATCAGGACATCCAAACACACATATGTATGCAAAAACTTGCCGTAGTTGTTTGGGCATATTTAGGATAATTACACCATCAATCGTATCTTTCCAGATAGTGCCGTCAAGTAATAATCCTTGGTGTTTAGCAGCTTCATGAAATGTATTATAAGTTATACCTCCTATAGTTCGCAGATCCTCAAAACTTATTGCACCTATTACATGCAGAAGCAAAAGTCTAAGGTAATATCGTTCTGGTTCTCTAAAGCTCACAGTGAACAGTCTACCTAATACTTTATTCCCACCCTTTTGGCGTTTTGTCCACAAAGAATTATTAAACACATAATGCTGTGGAATCTCCCAATAAGAATAATTACACACGTCAGAATCTTCTCTATTCAATAAGAACCAATCCATCAAAGTTGAGTTATGTCTTTTAGCTCTATCTAAAACTTCAACAAAATCATCAGCAATCATTTGGCAAATGAACAGCTAATTTTATGATTGCATGAGATTGGTCATGCATTCACATTCCATAAAGTCTCCAAACAGCTTCAGGAGCACTCACATACCTGGAGTCAATGAAGTCCTATACTTCGTCATGATTGATAATATTTTTTTCAGAAATTTGAATATTTGCACAATCATGCCCTTTATAGATGTATTTAAATAGATATTTGACACTTCTAATTGATGCACAGACTTCAACATTTATCTGACAGTTATATTTGAGGCACAAATACGGGTTATAAGGGACAATCCAAGTATTATCGACAATTTTATTTCCAATAGAAATGGTACTACCAGATCTTCATTGGTATTTGGGATATACATCAATATTTCCAATGTTCACATTTTGAAATTCTTTTGGATATCCCTCTGAACATTTTCCATTTTCCATACATGGACTATTTGGATTTTGTATTCCACATGGTCCATGTACCATATTTGATTTTACAATTTGAAAAAGTCGAGGGCACTGGTCCTCATCTGGAATTCCTGCCTTCACTGTATGGTCAGTGTCATCTTCTGAACGTAATTTGGACTCACTATCTAATATCAATAATATGTGAGCATGAGGCAGTCTGTATTTCTGAAATTCAATGACATGAATCTTAGCTATTACTTTGCCAAATAAATGGAATTTACATACATCATTAAGAAGAGCATTCAGCTTAATATTAAAAACTCTGGCTACCAAGTCAGCTCTGTTTTCAACTTTTTGCCAGCGTTGTAAATTGTTTGTAATATCTGCCCCTTTGGGGTTGCATGTCATGGTTATAAATAAATCGGGCTTGCCATACTTCATTACAATTGCCACAGCATCCTGATATTGCTGCTGCATATTTCTGGGACTACTCTCAAAAGATGACGGAAGTATTCTTATTTTAACCATCGGCACATTGTCATTTTCAGATCTAGATGTGAGATAATCCATCAAACCACTATATTTTTCAACTCTCAACTTAGATTGGTTTGCTTTAATGAAATTTATCCAATTGGCTTTCACTTTTGAATATGAATCCACAATAAACTGTTGAGTTAATTTTCCTGCATTTAAAATAGGATTGAACATGTCCCAGACAGAGAGGTGAAATCCGCAATACTGCATTTGTGTGACTCGTGTCCTTAGATTTCATCTAGTATCATTGTCGATTACACTGTCGTCTCTGAATCTTGATGCAGTATCTGTTCCCCAGCTTTTTTCACCATGTGGAAAAAAGAATAGGATATGTCATTGCATCTAATGTAGGAAACAGGATACTGATTTGTTTCATTTTAATGGCACTTGGATTATTGGGATCTGGTTTACAATGAATAAGCAAGTCCCTTTCAAAAGTAGGTTCCCCATCTTCATTTCTGAATATGACAGCAACCTCGGTTACACAGGGAAAATTATAACTACTTGGGTCACTGTTACGATCGTATTTAATTGCCATAGTTACTTCCGTAGGAACTATACCTTTTGCTGCTGTTTCAGATTGGGCTTCCTTTTCTACCTCATGTAACATCTTGTACGATTTTGTTAATTCATTTATTTCATGCACGAGGTTGTTGATGTTGATCATGAGTCTTTCTGAGCAGCCCTGGTTTTCTGGCATTGCTAATCCTACTTGTAGCTTCGGCTGTATCCAAAATATAGAGTTGAGCAAACTTCGGAGAAACACCCTCCGAAGGATGTAAAGTTCCAGTACGGTGATAAACTTGTCCGTGTATTCTGAAACAGTACGGCCCATATCCTGATGGTGATGCAATATTTGCACCCATGGAAGCAAAAGCAAAAGAACTATTAATGGATTGAATATTTTCCATGAAATTTTTACTGTCAGAGTCTTCGTTTTTCATTAATCTTTTTAAATATGCCGGGTATTCTGGAAAATGTATATCATTTGGACAGACTTTCCCTTTGCTACAACATCGAGCAAACTTCCCATCAGATGGTTTTTCATCAGAGAAATTTAGTGATAGGCAAAATTCACATCTAATAGTCATTCCACCACAACTATGTTAGAGAATTGCATCCTCATGTACTCCATTTTCTCTGAGAAGGCAGTTCCTACCAGTATTGGTAGTACTTGTTGATGACTGTTCTCCAGACATATTCTGTCTTTGCCACTGCCTTCTTTCAACTTCAAAGGCATGTTGGTCTTTAGACATTTTCTGTCAATGATGCCAGTGTTTTTCGGCTTCAGAGCGACGTTTTCCCAATAGCTGCTCTTCAGATACATTCTGTAGCAGGCATCGCCTTCTTTCAAGATCAGACGCATGTTGCTCTTCAGACATTTTCTGTCCATAATGTCTGGATCTTTCTGCTGCAGAGCTACATTGTATCAACAGTTTTTCTTTGGACATAGTCCCACCTCTCTACTGCCAAGGTCTGAAATACAGGTGAATGAGAGTCCTGGATGTCAGGCCTTTGAGAGCTGTGTGACCAATGGCTGATTCTATGGAGGTGAGACTTCCTCCTACCTGTTATCAATTTCCACAACTGGGATGAGGAAGATGGGGCTCCAGAGGGGAGAAATGCCCTCTAAGCTGCCAGCTTTCTCACTCTGCTGGACCCCACAGGTGGGCCTTGGCAGGGGCTGCCCAGGTCTGGCCAGCAGTGTCAGGTACTGCCCGCACCACCTGCTTATGCAAATTTACCTGCCATCTTTGTTGGGTTAATTTGCATATCACTCCTGACGGTCCGTGGGAGTAGCGGAGGTACGGTTAATTAGCATCTTTCTCTTTTATTAGTGTAGATTAAAATCCATTAATTGTTATATATGAATTTTATATATAATAACCTTCTAAACTCTCAACCTTAACACTAATTATAAATTCTTTTTAGTTTTCTAAGTACACAATCATCTCATCTACAAATAATGATAGATATTTTTTCCCTGTCCAATCCTTACAGATTTATTTCTTTCCTTATTTTACTCTGCTGGCTAGAACTTCTAGCATATTGGAGAAATATGTTGAAAGCAAACATTTTTGCCTTGTTCCTTATATCAAGGGAGTAAGTTTTCACTGTTTAGCCATTAAATTGACTCTAGTTTTTTTGTGTGTTGTGTCTTTTTATATATCTTTATCATATTAAATAAGTATTCTTTAATATGATAGATTTTTTTATTATGGATGGATGTAAAATTATATCAAATGTTTTTTCCTGAATTTCTTAAAATGAGGGTAATTTTTCTCTCCTAATCAGTTATTTTGATGACTTACATTGATTGGCTTTCTAATGTTAAACTAATCTCACTGTTTTAGATAAACCCAATAAATTATGATGGATTGTAGTTATTAAATAGTACTGAAATATTCTGCTGAGACTTTGCACCTATGAGTAAAGTTACATTATAATTTTCAGTATATCTTCTCAAAGTTGACAGATGAATTGATAAAGAAAATGTGGAATATTTATATAAGGGGATATTATTCAGCCTTGAAAAACTAGAAAATTCTGCCATATGTGACAACATGGATAAACCTGGAGCACATCATGCTGAAAAAAAAATAAGCCAGTCACAGAAGCACAAATACTGCATGATCTCTCTTATATGGAGAATCTAAAATAGTCCAGCTCATAGAAACAGCAAATAAAGTGGTGGTTGCCAGGCATCGGGGGTGGGGAGAGGGGAAGACAGGATGTTGCTGTTCACCTTAAAACTTCAATTACACAAGATAAATAAGTTCTAGAAGTCTGTTGTATAACATTGTGCCTATAATTAACAATACTGTGCTTGCATTTTTAAAATGTGTTATGAGAATAAAGTTCATGTTAAGTATTCTTACCACAATAAAAATATTTAAAAAGAGAAAGCTGCACTAGCCTACTAATATATATTGGGATAATATCTCCCACCACTTTTGCTGGTTAAGAATGGGTATAAGAATAGATATAAGACAAATTATTTTATTAATAGGTATAATAATAGGTATAATGGATATAAGAATGGGTATAAGAATAGGTATAGGTATAAGAAAAATATTTTATTAAGTAAAATGCACCTGTTAAAATACGAATGTTAAATGTATTTTACTTGCAGCAAAAGTCAGTGACTTTTGCCTAATATATATCATATAACTATCAACAATCAATATATAAAGAATTTCTATCTCTTCAGAAAGATCTCTTGTGTCTCTATGTCAGTCGATCTCCATTTCCAGCTCTTACCCCAGGAAATCACTAATCTAATTTCTACCCCCATTGGTAAGTTTACCTGTTCCAATAGTTCATATAAATGGAGTCATACAGTATGCACTCTTGTTCTGTGTTCAGCATCTTCCATTCAGCATAATGATGAAGGGGTTCTTCTTGGACTAGATAAATGTAGGAGGTGTTTGTGATAGCAGCACCAAAGCCATGCTACAGGCTAGTAGGAATTATCCATACAATAAAATTCCTGTGCCTGGGATCCAAAATGGTGGCCAGCAGGATGGCAGTGAGGAAGAGAGTTTGAGAGAGTGAGGGAGCAAAAGGGGAATGTGTAGATATGTGTGGCATGTGTGTATGTGAGTGAGGGAAAGTTAGATCCTACAAGACTTTCAGGGGCTGGCAGTCTGGGCTCTCTTAGATGGGGAGCCCCTGCTGCCACTGCAAGCACTACTGGGCAGCCGGCGCTGGCACAGAAACTATGCCATCCTGAAGGGCAGAGCTGCTGTGACTAGGAGCTCAGCCACACCACCATCTAGACTAGCCTCAGATGCAAACGGGGACCCTACAGCAACTCTGGCCAAAGACCTGCTACCACAGCTGCAGACCCATGGACACCAAGACTCCAGACAACCTGGCACAGAATCCTGTGAGTCCAGGAGATCGTTCCCCTCCAGCTGATCTGCTGCAGTGGCACAGGCCTCACACATCCCAGTTCCTGGGCTCTCCTGTGACTCTCAGGGTACCTGACCCTCCCACCAAGCCCTATGCCTCAGCCACAGGACCGGTGCAACTTGGTGCCTGGACCTTTTGGTGATAGCAAAAACGGGAACACAAAGAACAACCCCCAAAGGAAAGAAAAAGAGGAATTACCTGGAAAAAAACTGAATGAAATGGAGGCATGTGGTATGTCAGAAAAATAATTCAGAGTAATGATCATACAGTTCATAAACCAGATGGATGAGAAAATCAACAACCTATGTAAGAATCAAGAGGAAATCAAAAGTGGTATAGGTACAATTAAAAAAAAAAAACAATGGAAGGTTTCAACAGTAGACTAGGAGAAGCAGAGGATCAAATTAGTGAGTTAGAAGATAGAGCAAAGAAACAAGCCTAATCTGAACAGCAACAGGAGAGAAAAAAATTAGAAAGCAGGAGGAGAGCCTTAGGGAGCTTTGAGACAACATGAAACGAAGTAACATACATATAATAGGGGTACCAGAAGGACAAGAAGAGGAGCAAGGATTAGAGAACCTATTTGAAGAAATAATGACAGAAATCTTCCCTGATTTGGGGAAGAAAATGTCATACAAGCACAGAGAGTCCCAAAAAAAAAAAATGAACCCAAAAAGACCCACAAAAAACAAGCTGTAATTACAATGGCAAATGTTAATGACAAAGAGAGAATCTTAAAGGCTGCAAGAGAGAGAGAGACAGGCAATTACCTACAAAGGATCTTCCATTAGATTATCAAATGATTTTTCAACAGAAACACATCAGGCCAGAAGAGAATGGAATGAAGTATACAAAGTAATGCAAAGCAAGAGACTGAATCCAAAAATATTATATCCAGCAAGGCTATCATTCAAAATTGAAGGGGAAGTCAGGAGTTTCACATGCAAAAAAGGCTAAGGGAGTTTATCACTACCAAGCCAGCAATGCAAGAAATGCTAAAAGAACTGTTGCAAAAAGAAGAAATAGAAAGGGAAGAAGGAACACAGGCATAAAGAATAAAAATGGTAACAAACAAGTACCTAACAATCACTTTAAACATAATGGATTAAATGGTCCAATCAAAAGATATACAATGGCTGAATGGATAAGAAAACATAACCCATATATACACTGTCTACAAGAGATCCACCTTAGAAAAAAGGACTCAAACAGACTGAAAGTGAAAGGATGGAAAAAAATACCTTTCAGGCAAATGGAAATTAAAAAAAAAAAGAAAAGCTGGGGTAACAATACTTTTATCTGACAAAATAGACCTCAAAGTGAAGGCCATAACAAAAGACGAGGAAGGACACGTCATAATTCTAAAGGGGTTGATACAAGAAGATATAACTCTGGTAAACATATATGCACCCAATGCAGGATCACCCAAATACATTTAAAAAAAACTTCTGTAATATATCAAGGGAGAGATCTGCGGCAATACAATCATAATAGGGAACTTTAATACCCCATTGACATCACTGAATAAATCCTTTAGACAAAAAAAGAAATCATAAATGACTCACTAAATCAGATGGACTTAATCGACATCTTCAGAACATTCCACCCCAAACCTACAGAATATACATTCTTCTCAAATGCACATGTGACATTTTCAAAGATAGATCACATATTGGGACACAGGAAAAGTCTAAATTCAAGAAGATTGAAATCATATCAAGCATCTTCACAGATCACAATGGCATAAAATTATAAATTAACTACAATAAAAACAATCACAAAAATTGAAACATGTGGAGGTTAAATAGCATGTTATTAAACAATGATTGGGTTACCAAAGAGATCAAAGAAGAAATAAAAGACAACCTGGCAACAAATGACAGTGAAAACACAACAATCTAAAATCTATAGGACACAATGAAAGCAATTCTGAGAGGGAAGTTCATAGCATTCTAGGCCTACCTCAAAAAGCAAGAAAAACTGTAAATAAATTATCTAACTCTACAAGTTAAAGAATTAGAGAGAAACAAGAAAAGCCCAGAGTGAGCAGAAGGAGGGAAATAATAAAGATCAGAGCAGGAATAAATGATAGAGAGACCAAAAAAAAAAAAAAAAAATACACAAGATCAATAAAACCAAGAGCTCGTTCTTTGAAAGGATAAACAAGATTGATAAACCTCTAGCCAGGCTCGCCAAGAAACAAAAAGAGAGGACCCAAATAAACAAAATCAGAAATGAAAGAGGCAAAATAACAACAGACCCCACAAAAATACAAAGGATTTAAAAAAAATAATAAACAAACAAAAAAAACACAAAACACTATGAACAACTCTATTCCAACAAACTGGTCAACCTAGAAGAAATGGACATATTCCTAGAAAAACAGGACCTTCCAGGAAGAATTAAAAAATCTGAATAAGCCAATAGCTATGGAGGAAATTGAAGCAATAATCAAAAAAACTTCCAGCAAACAAAAATCCTGGGCCAGATAGCTTCATGGGGAGTTTTACCAAACATTCAAAGCAGAACTAAAACCTATCCTTCTCAGACTATTCCAAAAAATTCAAGAGGAAGGAACGCTTCCAAGCTCATTCTATGAAGCCAGCATTACCCTAATCCCAAAACCAGATAAAAACACTACAAAGAAAGAGAATTACAGGCCAATATCTCCGATGAACATAGAAGCTAAAATCCTCAGCAAAATCTTAGCAAATAAGATCCAGCATTACATCAGAAAGATCAGACACCATAATCATGTGGGATTTATTCCAGAGATGCAAGGATGGTACAATATCTGCATATCAATAAAGGTGATACATCATATAAACACATAGAGAAATAAAAACCATATAATCATATCAATTGATACAGACAAAGCATTTGACAAAATCCAACACACTTTCTTGATGAAAACTCTCAGCAAAGTGGGAATAGAGGGATCATACCTCAACATAATTAAAGCCATATATGACAAACCCACAGCCAACATCATACTCAATGGGGAAAAAAACTAAAATCATTTCCCCTACAAACAGGAACAAGACAGGGATGCCTACTCTCACCACTCCTGTTCCACATAATAGTGGACGTGCTAGACATAGCGATCAGACAAGAAGAAATAAAAGGCATCCAAATTAGAAAAGAAGAAGTAAAACTGTCATTATTCACAGATGACATGATATTGTACATACAAAACTCTAAAGACTCCATCACAAAACTATTAGATCTAATAAATGAATCCAGCAATGTAGCAGGATACAAAATTAACCCCCTATGGCTTTTTTATACACTAATAATGAACTCACAGAAAAAGAAACAAACAAAAAAATACCAACCCCATATACCATTGCACTTAGGAATAAATTTAACTAAGAAGGTGAAAGACCTATACTCGGAAAACTACAGGACGTTAAAAAAAGAGATAGAGGAAGACATAAACAAGTGGAAGAATATACCATGTTTATGGATTGGTGGAATCAACATTATTCAAATGTCCATACTACCCAAAGCAATCTATAGATTTAATGCAATCCCCATTAAAATACCAATGACATACTGTATTTCACAAACTTAGAAAAAACGCTCCAAATATTCATATGGAATAAAAAAAGACCCAGTAGCCACAGCAACCTTGAGAAAGAAGAACAAAGTTGGAGGGATCACAATACCAGATATCAAGCTATTCTACAAAGCCATTGTTCTCAAAACTGCCTGATAATGGCACAAGAACAGACATGTAGAACAATGGAACAGAACAGAGAATCCAGAAATTGACCCAAGCCATTATACTCAATTCATGTTTGACAAAGGAAGCAAGAGCATATAGTGGACTCAAGACAATCTCTTCAATAAATGGTGTTGGGAAAATTGGTCAGATACATGCAAAAATATGAAACGAGATCATCAAATTACACCATACACAAAGATAAATTCAAAATGGATAAAGGACTAAAATGTAAGACAGGAAAAAAAAAACACCAGAAATACCAATCAGAAAGGATATATGCACTCATATGTTCATAGCAGCACAATTTACAATAGTTAAGATTTGGAAACAACCTAAGTGCCCATCAACAGATGAGTGGATTAAAAAATTGTGGTACATCTACACAATGGAATACTATGCTGCTATAAAAAAAGGAACTTTTACCATTTGCAACAGTATGGATGGACCTGGAGAGCATTATGCGAAGTGAAATAAGCCAGTCAGAGAAAGATAAATATCACATGATCTCACTCATATGTGGAATATAATGAAAAAAATAAATAAACGGATGAACAAAAATAGATTCGGAGATAGAGAAACCTCAGAGGGAAGGCAGGGGTGGGGGAAGGAGTAAGAGATAAACCAAAGGACTTGTATGCATGCATATTAGCATAACCAATGGAGATGGACACTGGGGCTTTGGGGGCTTGTCCTGGGGGGTGGGAGTGGCCAGGGAGGGGTCTATGGGGGGAAAAAGGAGACATACGTAATACTTTAAACAATAAATAAACAAATACGAAAAGACAGCCTACTGAATAGGAGAACATATTCATCAATGATACATCTGATAAGGAGTTAGTATCCAAAATTTATAAAGAACTCATACAACTCTGCACTAAAAAAGATTCAAACAATCCAATTTAAAAAACGGACAAAGGACCTAAATACACACTTCTTCAAAGAAGACATACAGATGGCCAATAGATATGAAAAAATGCTCACTGCCATTCATCATCAGAGAAATGCAAATTAAAACCACAATGAGATATCAGGTCACACCTGACAGAATGGTTATCATCAATAAATCAACAAACAACAAGTGTTGGAGAGGATATAGAGAAAAGGGAATCCTCTTGCATTGCTTGTGGGGATACATATTAGTGCAACCACTATGGAAAACAGAGTGGAGTTTCTTCAAAAAATTAAAAATGGAACTGCCTTATGACCCAGCAATACCACTTCTGGGTATATATCCAAAAACAAAAAACAAAACATTAATTTGAAAAGATATAGGCACCCCTAGTTCACTGCAGCTATATAGGCAATTGCCAATGATATTATTCATAAAAAAATAAAATCTGACCATTTGCAAAAACATGGATGAATCTAGAGGGTATTATGCTAAGTGAAATAAGTCAAACATAGAAAGATAAATGCCATATGATTTCACTTATATGAGAAATCTAAAGAACAAAACAAAGGAACAAACAAAACAGAAACAGACTATAGATACAGGGAACAAATTGATGGTTGCCAGAGAGGCAGGAGGTTGAGGGATAAGTGGAAAAGGTGAAGGGGATTAATAAATACAAATTGATAGTAACCAAATAGTCATGGGGATGCAACATAGAGCATAGGGAATACAGTCAAAAATATTATAACTATATATAGTGCCAGGTGGGTACTTGAATTATTGGCAGGATCACTTTATAAATTATGTGATTGTCTAACCACTATGCTATCCACCTAAAACTAAAATAATATTAAATGTCAACTATAATTTATATATATATATATATATATATATATATATACACACACACATATATATATATGCCTAATATGCAAAGTGTCACCTCAGGAGTTCGACCGACTGGGAGTTTGATCACTCACTATGATGTGCGCTGACCACAAGGAGGGTGGCATGGAATGAAGGAAAGCCCCGGCCAGCAGCCTCTAGGGACCCTACTGGTGCACAAGTTTCATGCACTGGGCCTCTAGTTGAAAAATAAAAATTACCTTTAAAAAGAAAGATTCACAACTAGCAGATCTAAAGTTGACTAGAGACCAGGTAGAACAAGTCTGGTGGTACCTTTAAGACAGCCAGTGAGCACTCAGAAAGGTTGGGTCATGTGCTTTTAAAAGGAGCTCCAAGCCCTAGCTGGCTTGGCTCAGTGGATAGATCATCAACCTGTGGACTGAAGGGTCTCAGGTTTGATTCCCGTCAAGGGCATATGCCTGGGTTGTGGGCTCAGTCCCCAGGAGGGGGCATGCAGAAGGCAGCTGATCAGTGATTCTCTCTCATCATTGATGTTTCTATTTCTCTCTCCCTCTCCCTTCCTCTCTGAAATCAATAAAAATATTTTTAAATAAAAATAAAATAAAAGGAACTCCAGGTTAGGAGAAGTCAATCTTCTGGAATTCATTTGGACATTGTTTAAATGCCTCAGTTGTATCTGCATATTCCTAAACTTGGTACATGTCTCAAACTCCAACTTTGTTATACACTTTTCTAAGCTACTGATGTTTCCATACATGATGCACTGGCCTGGTACTTTTGCCTCCCAGACAGGTGTGATGTTTACGAACTTATGGGGAGAAAAAAAAACGGTCTCTCAGGGACTGGTCTTTCTTGATAGATTTTGATTCAATCAAAACCATGAATATATGAAGTCGAGGGGACTTTGGTACATTGCAATATCTAGTCTAAAAAGCCACCAGTTTGTCTCTCTGACTCTCTTTCAATCCACACTGCAGCATGATGAAAACTGAAAAGCACTCTAGTCTCAGCAGCAATCTATTTTTAAGATCCTTCATTGACAGTTACTTTTCTGGATAACTAAACCTTTAATTTTAGGAGAGAACATTTTTATGAACCTATTTCTTAATTAAAACTGTGCACCCGTGGCAGGCAAAATAACCTCTCCCAATGATGTCTACTCCAACATGTAACCAAATTTGCAGGTCTTAAAATAGGGATCTTATCCTGGATCATCTGTGTGGGCCTAATCTGACCGAAGGAGCCAGAGAACTTTCTCAGTCTGTAGGTAGAAGATGTGGAGGAAGTGGAGTCAGAGAGATTCCAAAAGTGAAAAGGATTGGACATGCCCTTGCTGGATCTTCAATGTGGGGGCCACATGCAACAACTAGAGAAAGGCTTCTAGGAATAGTGGCGGCTCCCATCTGACAGCCAGAAATAAATGGTAACTTCAGGTCTACAGTTTCAAAATGGACTCTTGCCCCAATCTGAATGAGCCTGGAAGCAGAGTCTTCCAGAGCTACCCAGTAGGAGCCCAGTGAGTCAACACCCTAATCTCAGCCTGTGAAAGCTCAAGCAGGAAAACCAGCTGAGTCAACTCAACTTCTGCCTACAAACTATGAGATAATGAATTTGTTCTGTTTGAAGCTGCTAAGTTTATGGTAATTTGTTACAGCAGCAATAGAAAACAAATATGATAACCTATTTGAAAATAATGATTCCTTGACTCAACACTATCATTAAAATGAATAAATATTTTCATTGACTTATTACTGATTTTTATGGAGGTCATTTGATTCCCATAAATTGATGGGGATGACATTGGTCAACATGAACATATAGGTTTCATATGTGGGTTTCGGTTTGAAGATCTATATATTGAAAGATATTCCATTTAAAGTAAAGAATTTGTTGTTTTTATTTGTTAACATATTAAGTACTTCTTATGATGTGATGGGATTAATTAAATCCAGTTGTTCAAGATCTAATGTTCAACAACGTGACTATAATTAACAATATTGCATTATATACAAGACATATGGTATATGTCTTAAATATATACAATTTTAATTGTCAACTATACTTCAATAAAGTTGGAGAAAAAAGTAAATAAATAAAAAATGAAGCATTTGCCCTTTGTTTTTACTTGTAAATTTACTACTTCATATGATATGAAAAGACATTACATCTACAGCTATTCAATGTTTTTACACAAATATAAGTGAATGTATGTCATATATATGTAAACATATTGGTTAGCTGCCTTTAATTAATTCATCCATTTAACAAATATTGTTTGAAGAACTGTTACATGCCAGGTTGTTGGGGAACCAATAGGAAACATATCCCTGCTCACATGAAGCTTAGTTCCAGAAAGGAGAAACAAACTGGGAAGGGAAATAGGGAGGGACCCTAGGAAGAGAGACACATAAGAAACGGCATGCATGGATAAGGTCTCAGGAGCTGCAATTTTAAATAGAGTGGTCAGGGATGAGAAACTAGTGTCCAGGCCAAGACCCCTACTTAATCTTGTACAGATGTTGAGCTGAGGCTTGTTTGGCATGTTCAGGAGCACAAGGAGGTCAGTGTGGTTGGATCTGATGAGGAAGATGAGTCAGAGGAGATCCTGGGGAGTGGGGCTGGAACACATCTTCAGTGAGAAGGGAGCCTGTAGAGGGTTGGGGCAGGGATGTGGCACATGTGACATGAGGACCCAGAGCAGAGCAGGAGCACCAGTGAGGAGGATACAAATGCTTGTTTTACCACACGCATCTGTGCTTATGAATAAACACTTGCCACTGATAACATCTCTGTGGCAGATAAGAGCTTGACAGATGTAGAACAGCTCACTCTGCTTTCTCATTATACGTGTGTTGCTGTTCCCTCTAAAGCAGAACCCACGTGTGAAAAGCACTTGTATCTATTCCTCTTGATGCACTCAACAGCTTCACGTACCGTACCGTAGTCTCATTTGATGGTGACCAGTAAGGCAACCAGACGAAAAAGCTTAAACTGCTGTGTATTCTTCCACTTGTGCATTTTTCCTTGGCACCTTGAGCACGTAGCTTCCCAAACCAATGCAAGAAATTTAGTCAGGAGTGGTTTTCCCTCACTATTAAGTAAGAAACCATCTGAAAGAGGACCTCCAGAGTTATAACAACAGTTATCTTATGAAAAGAAGACTTACATAAAACTTATTCCACATCTCTAATAGTTTTAGGTGGTTACATTTCAGAAAATTCAACGGATTTTTTTGTTTTGTTTTTTGCATTTCCTTCTGATTCACTGTAAAATTCAGACATGTGCTCACATCGTGAGTTCATTTGGTGCTCTCTAAATATTTATTGAAGAATTAATTAATTTCAGATATAGAGTGAATGATCACAGTGGATGACAGAACTTTAAAAATAACTGTGAAGCCCTAATTGCTTTGGCTCAGTGGATAGAGCGTCGGTCTGTGGACTGAAAGGTCCCAGGTTCGATTCCAGTCAAGGGCATGTACTTTGGTTGCAGGCACATTCCCAGTAGGAGGTGTGCAGGAGACGGCTGATCGATGTTTCTAACTCTCTATCCCTCTCCCTTCCTCTCTGTAAAAAACCAATAAAATATATTTTTTTAAAAATAACTGTGAAGGTGAAATGTTAGAGGAAGACTTATTTTGAGCAGGCCAGTTGCTTCAAGAGTAAAGGATACTTAGAGCTACCTGGGAAATGGGAAGGGTCACCAAGAAAGACATTTTCCAGAATTTGCATTAAAAGAAGAAAAGAGTGGCTTGAAAACATACCAGGGGGTTGAAAATGTCCAAGATACCGAAACCTTCACAATTATGGGACCACAACTCTACCCAAATTGTGACAACAGATGCAGTTAGGCCCTACTTTCCAACAACTTTGGAAACTTGCAACAATTAACTGTTCTTCTCAAGAAAAACTTCTAGCATGGGTTTGCATGTTTAAAGGAACTCCCCACAAACGCTCTTTCTGAGCTACACTTTTTCTATTTTCTAGTGGAAATTATAACCACAGGTTACCTTGTTTTCTTTCCTGTGTTTGAAAACCACATGTGTTTTAGTGAAAACATTAAAGTGAATAATGAAATGGAAGACTTTAAAATACTAGGTACCTGTCACTGGAAATGGAAATGTCTTACTTACCACTCTTTCAGTAGCCATAAATTCTAGTAAGTTGAAAATGTAACTGTTAGTTATCAATCTCAGCTGAATACAAATCACCTCTCATTTTTCCAAAGTATAAAAAAAAGAGTACAAACATATGTCAGACTTAGATTATTTTGTACCTTGCAGATTTTTAAAATTGAAACAAGCATTACCTAGTCATCACCTCATTCTACAACTGAGGAAACTGAGGCCCAGAGAGATGATGCTCCTCCCCCACACACACACCCACATGTCTTGTCAGTAGGGAAGTCCAGACATAAATTTGGAGTTCTGATACTCTGAGGTCCATAAGCTTCCACCAGACCACTGTGCCTCTACTCTTCTCACAAGAGATAATATTAGAAAAAGGTGGGAGAGATAAATTGAGTGCTTACTTAGAAATCTCCACATGTTTTATTAAACTCATTCTTACCTATGAGGTAGGTAAAAGGAAGCAGAAGAGTGTTGTAAAGTGCATTGAGCACTTATTATTTAAGGAGGCACTTTAAATGCCATAGGGAGACTCATCATCAGGATTTCACTGCCCTTGAAGATAAAGAAGGTGACAGTGTTTCTTTGAGCTGAAGGTCAGAAACCAAATAAATTAACATTTATACCTTTCTAAAAACATAGCTTCAAAATTCTCTCTCTTTCTCTGACTTCCTCAACAACACCAGAAAAAAACCCAGGATCATAGTATATGAACTGGCGCTGACCTATTGCAATAGAATACGTAGCATTCCTAGGTGTGCGTGAAGGCTGAGGGAGAACTGAACACAGATCAGCCAGGAGCTCACAGTCCATCTGAACGTGGGCCACAGGGTCCTTCCTGCTGTCCAGGACACTTTCTCATACTATGTCTGTCTCTGCTTCCAGCACAGCTGGCCCCTTGGGGTGGCTGCTCCTTGAGGTTCCGATTCCAGCACTGAGCCTGGTATGGAAGTTTCAGGAGCTCAGTTTTGTCTGGGTTATCTGCACACAATGAAAGAGTGTGCAGTAGCCATCACAGAGGGTCCACCCCGTGACATAACCAGTGTTGTCCAGTCACTGAAGACAGCAAACCCCAGATTGAATCAGTTCTTCATGAGCAAAATAAATTTTGAAGAAATGACAATAGAGGAAAGTCATGTTTTCAAAATGATAGTTATATCAAGCTAATAGAGGTTTATCCTTTTGTAGTTTAGCAATATATCTTTTGAAATAAACATTTTCAGCTCCTTAAGCAAGGTACACTTAAGTACAACTGAACAATTCAAAGACAGCTAATTCTTATCATGCAGCCCTCCTTTTGAATACTCTTTATCAATCATCAGAATTTCTATCATCAAAACCTTATCTTTAATTGCCTTATTAAATTTTCCAGCTGATTCTTTATCGCTTTTATTTATATCCTATAACAGTTACTTCATGACACTTTAATCTCATAGACATACTACCACCAAGAACAGCTGAGTGGGTCAAAACTACTCCCATTTGTACTTGGTGGATTCTTCATTAGATTCTATCCGGAAATTGGCATGAAGTGCACTTTGCTAAAATTGGGATATTTATTTATTTATTTGTTTATTTATTTATTTGTTTATTTATTTTGCAGCATTTAGTCACAGACTATAATGTGGAATTTGAAGTTGTTATTTACTAAATCTTTGCTTATAGAACAGATATTCTGTCCTATCTACTCTGCCCAAGGTATAGTGTTAAGAAAGCAGGGAAGTGCAGGAATGTACAGCAAGCACAAATCATGTCTGAGGAGATGTCAATGGGCCACCACTCAGAGCAGGAGCAGCAGGGTGTGTCCTAGGATTGGGTCCTGGACACACCACTTGTCCAACTCCTTCACTTACCAAACAAGAAAAAGGAACTCCAAAAGTACTAATGACCTGTTTGAGGTCACACTGTATTAAGATTAACTTGTTGACATGTTGAGTAACACAAAAAAAGACAGAGAGAGGGAGAGGCAGAGAAACAAATAGAGACAGAGACAGGAGAGAGACAGACACAGAAAGAGAAACAGAGACAGAGACAGACACAGATATGGACAGACAGACTAAGAGACGGAAAGAATTGACGTGTCTGCCACATAGCCTGCACTCTCTGAAATAAAGAACTCTCTATTACCTGGGCAACCAACCCTGTTTCTGGCTACACAGAAAGGGCTCCATAAATAAGATTATACTATGTTCTACTTTCAAATAACCTCTTTCTTGAGGTTGATCCATACAGAAAGGTACACAGCCACAAAGGTGCAGCTGAATGAATTTTTACAAAGTGGACACATTAATATAACCACATCTGTCAAGTGACAAAGTGTCACCAACTCAACATAAACCATCTGAATGCCCTGTCCCAGACACTACGCCACCCGCCTCCCTAAATGTCATCAGTACTATCCTGACTTTTCACAGCATAAATTCATTTTGAACTTTACCTCAATGAAACCACACAGTTTGTATTCTTTTAGACCTGCTTTATTCACTCTGCATTATGATTGTGAGCTTTGTTCATGTGTGGCAGCACTTTGCTCACCTTCATTGCCACATCATGTCCATGGATGACGGACCACATTTTAATTCTGCATCTACAGTGGCTAGACCATCTGGCTGTTTCTAGTGTAGGGTGCTCATGAGTATGTGGCACATGTCTTTTAGCGCATGTATGTATACGTGTCTGTGGATATTGTACGCATGGGATACCTGGCTCTTAAGGTATTCATCTGCTCAGCTTTAGTAAATACTGCCAGTTTCCCAAAGTTGTACTGATTTGCATGAGAATTCTACTTTCTCCACATTCTCCCCATAATGTACATAATGGACTCACTATGGCCAGGTGGTTACAAAGAAGATCATGGAATTTTTGAAACTTACTTTCTTAAATAAGAAGTAAAAGGAAAAATTTAAGCTCAGAACCGTTGAAGAGATCTCCATTCTATTCAAATGAAATTACACGGTAAAGAGAAACTGTGAATCAGCAAAAAGTAAGTAAATACATGTACAATAGATGTGTTTTTTAAAGATTTCTTTGTAATGCTTTTACACTATGGAACATGTAAAAGGCCTTAATAACCTCAAGAACCTACATTTAAACACTTTTTTATTTATTGTTCAGTTTCTTTAGCTCTGCTCCTCACCACATTCCTGGGAAAAGCCGAAGCTTGTTAATTAAGTTGTTACACCTTGAAAGTTCTACCCAGAAACCTTTTAAAAGTTCTTAACGTTTTGAAGTCTTGTTAGGTACCCTGGTCAGGGCAGGTCACATGACATAAAAGTTCCCAAGCAACAGCTTTCTTATCTTTTGCTCAGAGAGAAACTTTCTTAGTGTGGTTAAAGTTTAATCTGCATGTCAGCAGCCCTCCCAAATGTATGGAACACACAAATATATTTATTTAATCTGACAAATCAGTGTCAATTGCTTCAGCCTGACCAAAGGCTTTTCCTCTCGTTAAAAGTGTGTAAACAGGGAGTTGGTGGTTTTCTTTCACTGCACAAAGGTAACTGCTTAAAACAAGTTATATTTGAAGAAAAAAATTAAGCCATTCTGGAAGTTATAAGGGCAGACTTGAACAATATCATTATTCATTTTTAAGGTTTTTTGTGTAGAAGTAATTTTTGTACTTTAGTGAAAAAGCAAACTAGTCCTATTCAGAGCAACCAGAATATTCAAAAAATCAAATTTCTATTTTCTTTAAAAAAAACAGAACATCAAGAAATTAAGTAAAAGTCAAACATTTTATTTTTAATGATGCTTCGGACCATAAAGTACAAATTGAGTGAGTAGTTAATTTCAGCTTTAGTCTCAAGACATGTGCTCTCAGCCATGACCAGGATAAGAAAGCAAAGTATTAACAGGTCTCTTTATATTTTCAGATTATGATTGATTTAAATTTTCTTTTACACACATTTTTATATTTTTCAAATTTTCTATGATGACTGCTCATTACTTTACAATCAGGCAACAAATAAAACTTATTTTTAAAATAATTCCAAAAGTTATGTATAGATAAAAAATGTAAGGAAATATACCAAATGTTACTTGTCTTTGGATTATGGAATTATAGGTAATCTTTCTTCTCTTTTTACTTTTCTCTAATTTCTAGATGTGTCTGTGCATGTGTGAGCGCATGAGTACAAGTGCATGCATAACTTTTATCATAGAAGCAATAATAAACATTATCTTTCACATCTGCATGCAGAACATGACACCTATTTTTAGCCTCTGTATTTGGTGACCAGAATTCTCTAAATACAATTCTACATAGGTCCGAATAAGATCCACCTGGCTTTTGGTTCTGGCTCCACCACTCACATGCTATGTGATCTCAAAGTTACTTATCCACTCTGGGCCTCCATGTTCTCATCTGCAAAGTGTGAATAACACCACCCATATTGCCAGGAGTGTTATGAGGATAAATAAGATCATATAAGTAAAACAACAACAACAAACATGGTACAAATGTTCCATAAAGGGTAGTTGATTGTTCAAAATACAGCATAAAGTTTATAGAAATCAAAGAAAGCCAGAGGTTTTATCTACTCAGTCTTCCCTATGAAGTTGTCAAGATGTAATAAGAACAGGAACAGCTCCCCTTTTATTAATTTTCAAGAGGAAAAGATGTGTGAAACAATGCATGGCATCTGTAATCATTTAGAAATATACACCACATACCTTTGATGGTTTTGAGCATATCATCTCCATCAAGTTCTAATATGAGGTGTGAAAAGATTAACTTGTTTTTCATTATTTTAAATGTTGCATAAATGTATAAATATAAGCTATTAATATGATTATGTAAATATTACATATTTTTTAATCATCAGAGTACATTTTAGTCATGTACTAGATAATCCAGGTGTTTGTATGTATGGGTGTGTGTGTGTGTGTGTGTGTGTGTGTGTGTGTGTGTGTGTGTGTATGATGTAGATAAAACATCTGATCTCCAAATGATATGCTGAATCCCAAATATAGAGTGTTACTTCTTTTGTTTGTGACTCTGCCTAATGACAACAAAGCAAAAAAAAACAACAACAACAAAAAACAGCTTGAATCTACTTACAACACATAAGTCAATATAAGTTTGAGGAAGTAACCAGTCTCAGGGATTACCATTTGGAGCTAAAAACTAACATTTCAGGGGTAAAATGCTTAGGATGGGGAATAAAACCTGACTTTGCAATAGAGTTCTCCTAACTATTCACCCAACAGCCAGGTATGGTTAATGGAGTTTCATTAGGCCATTGTTCTCACCACTGAGAGAAAAAGAAATTCCTTATATTTTTGTTCCAGAAACTTTTTACTTTAAAGTGAATGGCTGACCCTAGCAGTTTTGGCTCATTGTATAGAGCAGTGGTCGACAAACTCATTAGTCAACAGAGCCAAATATCAACAGTACAACGATTGAAATTTCTTTTGAGAACCGAAAACCGACTTCTGCACATGGGCCATGAAGTTTCAATCACACTGTACGTGTGGGCCCACATGTGGTATTTTGTGGAAGAGCCACACTCAAGGGGCCAAAGAGCCGCACGTGGCTCGGGAGCCGCAGTTTGCCAACCACTGGGATAGAGCATCAGCCCACAACTGAAGGGTCCCAAGTTCGATTTCAGTCAAGGGCATGAACCTCAGTTGCAGGCTTAATCCTCAGCCCTGGTTGGGGGAATGTGGGAGCCAACCAAACTATGCGTCTCTTTCACATGGATGTTTCTCTCTGTGTCTCTCCCACTCTCTCTCTAAAAATCAATGGAAAAATATCCTCAGGTGAGGATTAACAAAAAAGAATAATAATAAAGTGAGTGGCTGAAACTATGATGCAGTCAGGAAAACTGTACACAAAGAAGAAAGTAATGATTTTCAGTGTTTTCCTGGCTCATCAGTGTATGGCTTCCTTGAGAGTAATTTTCATACCAGAGAACAAATCAAATTATCAATGAGTACAAGTAGAAGCAAATTATGTTACATTCCTCATTACAGACAGTTAGAACCTTCTTTTAATTAACATTTCTTCGTAGAATTTTATAGCTGGGAGAAACCTGATAGAATATCCCATGTAGTCCACCATCCATTTGTAAAATGAAAAAAAAAATCCCCTCCCTCCCTGTGTGTGTGTGTATCTGTGTATGTGTGTGTGTGGCAGAATAAAACCATAAATAGTATATGTTTGAAGGGCATGGATTGAAGGAGAAGGGAGTAATGAGGAGCAGGTGTGATATTTGCCTTTTCAAAAAAGATTGAGATATATAGTAGTTTACTCTAAAGTAATGTGCCTTCATTGGTAGATTTCAAAATCCATGGGGCAATTGCAATAATAAAATTTATAAATATGAGAGAACATTTTGTCTTGATTGCTTCCTCCTGGATGCTCAGATCAAATCTCAGATTTATTAATGGTTGCTGGGGAGGATTTCTCATCAAAATGTTCAGTCTTTTTAACTCAGGTTGTTCTTGCTTTCCACTGGTAGAAGAGAATCTCTAAAAAGTGTAACTCTAATCATATCTCTTTAATTTCAGACAAGATTTTATATCCAGTTGGGCCACACTCATTATGCTAATATCACCGAACTCACCCAATTCTGCACTATACCTGCCAAGTTATTATATGTTTATTTCTAGTCTGCAGAGGCAAAATTTTTTAAAGGAAAGAAATGGTGGGGAAAAGATACAGAGGCAAAGAAGTATTGAACAGACTGTCAAACTACAGTGGGAAGGCAGGGGAGGTTGGGCGAGGGGGGCTGTAAGAGATCAACCAAAGGACTTGTACGCATGCATATAAGCATAACCAATGGATACAAGACACTGGGGGGAGGAGCAGGCAGGTGAAGGCATGTACTGGGGGGTAGGGGAAGCCAGGGGGAGGTCAATGGGGGGGGGGAGGAGACATATGTACTACTATTTGTAATACTTCAAACAATAAAACAAAAAACAAAAACAAAAAAAAAAGAAATATTGGGCCATCCTCTTTTGTTCTGATTTTATCTACCCTTAAAACTTACAAACATACCACATGTTTATGTTAACTTGTATCTATGTTAAAACAACACTGAAAATGTTATTCACTATCTGATTCAGATACGTATGTTTTAATTAGTATCACTTTAATTGCTAGCTATGACTTAAAAAATAATCATCATCTTTAGGATGGCAGAAGCCACAAAGTAACAATACTATGTTTTTATAATTACTTTAAAAAAATAATAAAAGTAAGACTTTCATGCTCAATTTCATTCTTTAGTAATGTAATAATAATTGGAACTCAGGGAAAAAAAAGTTCTAAATGTTCAGCATCATTAAAGATTAAATTTTGTTTTATATTCTATGGTTACATTAGAAAATGGACATTTTGATACATTATACTTCACAAATTGGCTTTCTATACATGTGTTAACTCTTCTTAGAATACCTTATTAGTCAGGACATTGACAAACACAAAATTATTTTACTGTTTCAAGAGTCAGGCTATAATTTCAGCTCTTATTTTTTTTCTGTGTGTATGATGACAAGTCACAGATCTGGGAGTCAACAGACTGGAAGTCCACCACTTACTGACTCTATGAGCCTGGTGAAGTCATTTGTTTGACCTCTAGACTCAGCTATTGCATCTATAAAATGAAGAGAACATTACCCATCTCAAGGGATTTGTTTAAGAATCAAACAAGATAATAAAAGTTAAGTGTTTAACACTATGCCCTGATACACATCCTAAATACAAAATAAATATTAGCCAGTATCAGGTTCACTCATTATCTCTTTATTAAATGAAAATATAGTATCTACTTCCCTTACCTTGCCTACAATTTTTATATTAGCTTAAATTACTAAGCATATATAATAACAATGGAACTTTCAAAAACACCGTATTATGAACATTTTTCTTTTTCACCTCAGAGTGAGGTTGATATTCACCTTTTACCATTCCCCCTCATGACTTGGAAGAGTTGATACCTCATTATCAATAATAATCCAGGTTTATTTACTCCCCACGGGAGGGCCAATTTTTGCTTCAGGTTTAGAGCTATCTCCTGGCATTAACAATTTCTAACTTTTTAATTATCCTTTTTTTTCTCCCATTTGAAAGCTTAAATTGGATTGAAGAGGAAAAAAACAAAAACTCCCTTTCCCTCATCCAAGCTGTGAATTTAAAATACCTGTGTTTTTTCTGCACCTCTGTCACTTTGACCCATAGTTTCTAGAATAATTTTGACAATTTCTGAACCATTTTACACTAGACTCCACATGTTCCTCGAGTCTTTGGTTAAGGTAGATCGCTGTCTTCTAATGCCATGCTGATTCTTCTGAGGCTTCAGGTGGCCCATTTTAAAAACAATTTCTGCCTGGTCTTTGGAAAAGTGGACAGCCAGGAAACCAAACTCCTCATGAAATAGTCCAATCTGATTTCCTCTGAGTGGTGAATTTCTGCAGAGAGAGAAATGTCCTTATTATATACTGTAATCCAGTGCTTAAATGATCTGTCATATCTTATTTCTCCCCATGTATCATCTTTCTCCAAATTGAGGCTCATAATAAGAACACTCTCTTTTTAATTTCTATCCTAAATCCTTCATAAAAAGTCAATCCACAGAAGGGTGCAAGAGCCACATGGTCTCTTTGGGAGCCAGGGCACAATCATCAATTAGGTCTAAAATAATGGTCACGTGATGTCTGAGACTTCCTTTTGCAAATCCCAAGTTGAAGGAAGATGGATTGTAGTATCTCCAGAGACCAGATTCCTGGGAGTCCCTTATTCCTTAGCACTGGACCAAAGCAGGAACCATGTCTTCCCGACTGCAGTGAGCTGGCACAGCTGCCCTATGGTCTGTGCCCAGCACGATTCCAGGAAATTCGTGCAGAACTGAAGGAGGCGAAGAAGCACACGACTGAAAGTGCGATGTGTTTAACGTAATAGTGGAACCTCACCACCCACAGGCAGTCTGCTCCAGGAAATGCCATTTCCTCTTCCAGGAAACAAAGGTGTGGAGAACTTCTGAGCAGCAGCCGTGTTTATAAAATAGAGATAATGTCTGATATAAAATGTTTTGTAATGTGGGAAAGGAGAAGGTTGGCTAAACAGGATGCCAGAGTCAAAAAGCTCCAGAGGTATCCCTCACACCTGGCATGTATCAAGAATAGATTTGGAACTTTTTCTTTCAGATGAGATTTTTTTTAAAAAGCTTTTAGACACATGATGAATATTGTTTTTAAAAATCTGGTCTTCCAATTAATGAGTTTGCAATTGCAGGACTACATGGTTTTAAAATAGCAGAGTAGCAATGGTCTCTGAGACCAGTTACCACAAGAGAGAGAAGCAGAAAATGGAGGGCATGGCTATGGAATGGAAGCAGTATGCAACAGTGCTTAGGGGCTATTTCACACTGGCTTGAGATGAATACTGGTACTTTATCAATTGTGGCATCTTGAGCAAGCTGCATGATCCTTCTAAGCCTGGTTATTCTCGTCTCTAAAATAGAGGAGATGAGGATAATAATATAACATCTAACTCATAAGATTGTTATGAGAATTAAGTGAACAGTGCATCCAAAGTGCTCATACAATGACTGGTATCATCATTATTTGAAATTTCTTTTTATAGCCACTGACTAGTATTGATGAAATTAAAAGGGCATGTGAATTTCCCTTGAGCCCCAATACCTATTTAGCTTCCTTCTGAAAAGTCAATGAAAACCCAGCAATGGGGAATGAATGGGTTTACTATCTCCTAGACACTGCAGCCATTGGCAGTCTGCCATCACTTCTCGATATGTTAACCTGTGTAAGGATGGCTGGAGACGAGCCAGGAGGAAGGTATTTTGAACTAGGAGGTTTCTCTTTGACAGTCTGCAGAGAGGAGCTGGGTAGGAGGATGGTCATTGATCCAGCTCTGACGGCTTGTTCACAGCCATAAACACATTTTTCCTCCAAATTTTAGTAGCAAATATACAATGAACGCCTACTACATGATGGCAGGGTAAGCCAGCACTTCTGAAGTTCCATCCACCCTCAACCCTCCTAGCTAGATTCTTCCAAGAGGTGACAGCATCTCTGTTGGATGAGCCTGACCTGAGGGTCAGTTCAATGCTGTTAGATATTAGCAATAGGGGGAAGGGGCTCATTTTAATGGACTATATTTTACCCTTATAAGGTGTGTGTATTTGCTTTGCTGAGTTCATATAGATTAAGAGAAAGAATCACCATATCTGGCTTCCCAGCACAAGCAGCAATGTGAATTAATCAAGTCACCAAACCTTGCTGGGCCTCAGTTTTTTGTTGTTTTTTTTTTTTTTTTGGGGGGGGGGCGGTAAGAAGTCAACCAAAGGACTTGTATGCATGCATATAAGCATAACCCATGGACACAGACAGTAGGAGGTTGAGGGCATGTGCTGGGGGTGGGAGAGGCCAGGAAGAGGTCAATGGGGGGAAAAGGAGACTCATGTAATACTTTCAACAATAAAAAATTTTAATTTAAAAGAAAAAGAAAGAGAGAAAGAAAAAGTTGGAGTGCTGGCTGGTGTGGCTCATTTGGTTAGAGCATTCTCCCATACACCACAGGTCACCTGCTCGATTCCTGGTCAGGGCACAAACCAAGGTTGAAGGTTTCCATCGTTGTGCATTTGAGAGGCAGGCAACCAATCAATACATGTTTCTCTTTCTCTCTCTCTCTCTCTCTCTCTCTCTCTCTCTCTCTCCCCTCTCTCTCTCTCTCATCTTTTTTAAAGTATTTCTGTTTTATTGCTCACTGGTCCTAGTTTGTTAAAGCAACAAAAGCTTTAACCAAGCACATTTAATCATTTAGTGTCATGATTGAGAGGGAATAGCTCTGTAATAGTAATATAGTATTGGTAACCAGACATGTCATTTCTAAACTGAATGGGGAAAAAAAAAGGAATTCTATTAAGTATAGGGGGAAACACCCTAATTATCTTCATTATGATCATCATTCATGTCAGCGAAGCACAAAAGTCTTAAAATGACAAATGCACTGTCATGACATTCAATTACAACTTCAAGGGCTCCGTTTAGAGAGGGCACCTTTGGACATTATAAATAAAACAACAGTGTGCAGATAGAAAATCAAAATCCCAGGTCAGATACAACCTAGGAAAGACTATCCAAGGCACAGAATTGTACCCAAACCTTCCCAGACAGGTAGTTATAAAACAAAAATACTTACAAGTCCTTTCTAGTGTAAAAACAGACAAAATAGGTGAAGTTCTTTTTACAGGGTGACCTTGATCCTTCCCACTGAAGGATCGTTTTCGCTTTTCAGTTTGTCTAGCTATAGAATCATGTGGTTTTAGTCCCCCCCCCCCCCCTCCCATCCTTTCCTCGCATGGGCCAGCGTGTGGCCCGAGCTCAGCGCCCCTTTCTCCCTGAACATCGCACCCCAAGCGCGTCCCATCCGCTTCTTCTGGTCACCACAGCGGGGAGAGAAGAACCTGTAAGGAGCGTGGCTGGAGGGAGGGGCGGGCACAGCAGAAGGAGAGGAGGCGCCAGCAGCTGTAAGCAAGGCTGGTTCCTGGGCGGGCAGGCGTCCAGGACCCGCTTCTGCAGTCGGAGCGCGGGGTGACGAGCGCCCCCTGGCCGGCACTGCCTGCGGGCGCACCTACCGCGCCGGCACCGCCAGTGCCCGCGCCACCGCGGGACAGCCGCGCTCGGACCCGACAGCCCGCCCAGCAGGTAGGTCCCTGCGTGGCCGCTCGTCGCTGGCCAGGGGAGGGACGGGGGTCTGTCTGCGTGGGTCCAGGACCCCGGTCCAGCGGAAGCGGCTCACCCAGCTCCCGTGGTGCTATGTTCCAGGAAGGGGGTTGCAGAATGATAGAGAAATCGAAGACAGGAGCGCCCAAACTTTGGGTCACTGGTCACTGGTTTCTCGGGGGTTTCTTGCGTGCGGGTTGCACGGGATGGTGAGGACCTTGGCCGCAAGGAGGCCACCGGGCTGGCTGCACCTCCTCCTTCCTTCTCGCTTTTTTAACTCTCACCTGAACTAGTGAAGGGAGGAGGGAGGAAGGGAAGAAGGTGGAAAGTTTTATGTTCCTGGCAAACATTTGTAAGGAGATATGTTTGATGCAGATGGCACCCTGTCACAGAGAGCAACTTGTGTTTTTGAAATCCATTGCTAGAGCAGCAGGAAGGACTGCCAACACTCCCTCTTCTAAACAAACCAAGTTTCTTTTCACCGGCATGGGGTTAGGGTGAGGTAGGTCTCTGCCAGATGCAAAAAGAAACTAAAAAGAAAAAAACAAACATGTCTGGTACTTAATTCCGCAGCCTTGAGGGATCCTTGTTTGTTTTTAAGCTTTGAGGGTCACAGGTACAGAGAGTTACATGTCTTTATTTCACTGGATTTTTAAGAGCCCCAATTATCCTTGTGAAATGGACTGTTCATGCTAAAGGCTCGGGCACTACCATGGGCATGAATAGAGAGAGAGCCAAAGGCTGGCTCACCTGGGTTGTGTCTGCAAAGTGAGTGTCATCGAGCTGCCTTGTCCTTGAGGGTTGTCCTGCTCAAAGGTGCTAATAAAAGATGATTCAGTAATGGCAAAGGCTGTCAGGGAGGGGTGGTGACCTGGAGAGAAGAATGAGCACTCACTGCTTCTCCGGGTCAGTGGTGAGAGCCACCATCCCTGGGGCGTGTGCAGGTCCCGCGAGGACCAGCGCCCTTTCTGAACACAAGTCTGGCAGCCCCACTCGTTGCTGCCCCCCTTGCCTTGTTTTCTAGAGCTGTGACCACCACAGGCCCTTTCTTGGCTGGGATGCTTCATAGACAAGCCCTATTTGTTAAGCCCTGGGGTGCCCCACTCCCAGCACACACCCCAACCTTCTGAATCACCATCTTCATTTCCCCCCCTTAACTTATCTTAGGCAACTCTTAAAATGGCAGGCTTACCCACAGATGCCTGATCTCTTTTAAAAATGCTGTGTCTAGTTGGAAGGAGGGTGACATTTGCTAATTTGGTTGCAATTACTTTTGAAGTTTATGCACAGCTGTTTAAAATCCTCTGAGATTATTGCCATTGTTTGAGGCAGGTGTCTGCGTCCAAATGCTCTTGTTATCTCTTTCTTCTGCTGATTGTACATACATATATTTATTTATTGTTTTGGGGTATTTTTGTGTTTTGTTTTAAGCCAAAAAAATAAAAATGAATGTACATACATTTAAAGACACAGCATTGGAAGAGCTTTTAAAACCTTCAAAGCATCATTTGTAAAACTCCCAACTTATAAATGAAATGTAATTTAAGTGTTTGTGGTTTGGTTTTGGTTTGGGGAATTTTTTTTTGAGAGGAACATATTTTATTTTTTTAAATATCTTTATTGTTGAAAGTATTGCATATGTCCTCCTTTTTCCCCCGCTGACCCCTCTAGCTCTCCCCCCTACCCACCCCCCGCCCCAGATCTTAACCACCTTATTATCTGTGTCCATGGGTTATGCATATATGCATACAAGTTCTTTGGTTGATCTCTTCCCACCCACCCACCCCCGCCTGGGCTCATCAACTCTTATTTCTGATGTCAAGAGTAACCTGTTCCTCATCACTAGCCTTTGTTTCAGCCTCCTGTGATTTTCTGTAAACTTGTAAAATGTAAACTTCCAGGGGAAACTCTTGTCACCATCCTCTGCTTTGTCACGTTCACTTCAGTCACTGTCTTGTACTATGGTGGCTCAGGATGGCAAGGAGCTCTTGTGCGACTTCTTTACCTTCTCTCCCACAGCTCCACTCCCTTCCCTTTGTTGAGTCTGCTTGGGAAATACCTGGGTCGACTACTGGAACTTTGATTCCTTTTGCTGATGTCCCTCTTCTCTTTTAGGTATGCAGGGACATTGCTCAATTATTCACAGCTCAGTCGTTCTTATGATCTCACTGATCCCCTTCAACACTAATATTTTATTTCTCTTGTTCATGGCAGGTACTGGAGACTCCCTTGAATACCTCATTTGTCTTTGATCATTTCTATAAAGGTCCCTCATTCCATTGTAAAATATTCTCTCTCTTTGTGGAAATGACAGAATTCTCCTCTATAATGAATTTGGTGTTTCATCTAAAATTCCTTGTGCATTGGGTCTGGGATTTTGTTTTGAGAGGGTTTACAGTACAAATCTGTGACTGGCACTCAGGAGTAAAGCTCCACAAATCTCTATAACCCAGCTTAATGGCAGGACATTCGTCTTCCTTTAAAATAAGAATTAAGCTGATAATATTGATGATGATAATAATCAGAGCCAACAAAAACAGTAAAACATAGTTTTATTCAGTCATTATTATTTATAACTTATGTACCAGATCTTATACTCCCAACTTTATTTATATTTGACAAACATTCCTATCTCATTTAATCTTTGCAAAGCTTTCATAAATTAGATATTATTATTACCTTAATCATCCTCATTTTACAGATGAGGAAATTGAGACCCAAGGAGGTTAAGTCACTTGTCCAGCTTTTATAGCTGGTAAGTGGTCATAGTGTCAGGTTTAGCTGACCACCAAGCACAGAGCTGAACAACCCACAAATTAATTTTTAATGGTGGTAAAATATACATGACATTTAAGTGTACAGTTCATTGGCATTAAATGCAGAATGGAACAAATTAGTTTTACAGTTGTTCTAATGTAAAATAATGCAAGAATTAATAAATAATAATACAAGAATAAACTCTATGTTTTGTGTACTCACAACTATAAACCTCCTTTTGTCTCCACTCTGTATATTCACAATGTTGTCCAACCAGCACTACCATCCACCCAACAGAACTCTTTCAACTTGCAAAACTGAAACTCTATGTCCATTACATAACTTCCAATTCTTCACTTCCCCCTGCTCCTGGAAACCAGCATTCTACTTTCTGTTATTATGAGTTTGACTACTTTGGTACCTCATGTAAGTTGAATCATAGAGTATTTGTCTTATTTCACTTAGCATAATGTCCTCAAGGTTCCTCAAGGTTCACATTGTAATATGAATCAGAATTTCCTTCCTCTTTAAGGCTGAATAATCATTGTCTGTATAGACCACATTTTGTTTATTTTTCTGTTGATGGATACTTGGGTTGCTTCCACATTTTGGCTATTATGAATAACACTGCTATGAACATGGGTGTACAAATACCTCTTCAAAGTCTTTTGGCCATATACCCAGAAATGGAATTGCTGGGTTAAATATTTTTAAGGAACCATCATACTATTTTCCATAGCAGCTTCACCATTTTACATTCCCACCAGCAGTGCACAAGGGTTCCAGTTTCTCCACATCCTCACCAACACTTGTTATGTTCTGTTTTTATGACAGCTGTCATCCTAATGGGTGTGAGGGGGTAACCAATGAGTTCTTTACCAAGTTATTTGATGCCTGATGTCAGGAGTCTCTGGGCTTATGGCACTCCTGAATTCATTGATTTTCCTATCTCACCTTGTGCTTATCTACCTTTCTGTAGTGCAGAATCATTGTAAGTACTACCCAAGCATTCCCTGAAGGACTAGGGAAACCATGGATAGGAGGGCTCCTAAAAGGTAAAAAAAAAAAAAAAAAAAGTCCCTCTAGATAGGGTAGCCCCTACATACATGATTTAGAAGTGATTGTTTAAGGAGAAATAGTACTGATGATACAGACTAGGCATGATTCAACAAGAAGTTGACAAAGATGAAAATGGCTTCTCTTTCCTCTCCCAAAGCTTTCCCCTTGTTGCTAAAAGAAGACAAGCATTGGTGGTACCATGTGAGATGAGGTGCTTTCCTTTTTAAAGCTGGGGTCCCTGGGATCATAGCTGAATCCAACTGCCTACTTTTTCCAGTGTGTATATAGAGGTTGATGAGTTCTCTGCAGAAAAAAAGAAAGAAAGAAAGAAACTACTCCATAATTTCCAACTCCAGCCAGGCTCTCGGACTTTCCCTGGTCAGCCCTCTATTGCTTCCTACAGCAGTATTTCAGACCTTCTCTTGTTGCCACCATCCCTGCACTCTCAGAACTTCGCCTTGCTTCCTTCTCAAGCTCCTCCTCTGCTTTCTGTCCCTTGGAAGATTAATATTCCTCAATTTTCTCATGCCATAAGCAACCTCATTCCTCGTTGCCCTCAAGAGCCATCTCTTCGTTGACCACCAACCAACCATTACCTATACAAAGTCTTACTGATCCTCTTCCACATCTAGCTGATAGGCATATCCAGCACCACAATGTCCCAAACTGAATGTGTTATTTTCCTCCTTCCTCTTTCCATAAATTTTCCCTCTCGTTCTTTCCTGTCCCTGACTTTGGCATCATCTGTTCTTGTATAACCAGAAATCGGAATGATTTGCCTGATGTATCACCTCCAGGCTTACCCCAAACCAAGTTCTTTTCGTACCACCCCCTGAATATCTCCCTATTCCATCCACCCTTTCTGCCTCTGCTCTGATTAGAGGCCACCACTAGTTTTATTCTAGATTACTGCCAGAACCTTCTAACTGGTCTCTGTTACTATGGATTATTCTCCATGCCACAGCTGAAAGGATCTTTCTGGATCCCAGACCTTAGTGTGTCATTCCCTTGTTCTAAGTACTCCAGGGGCTACCCAATGCCCTTGGAACGAAACTCAGACTCTGTGACATGAAGTGGAAGGTGCTAGCTGATCTATATTCCCCTGTCCTCTTCAGCCTCACACACATCACGCTCCTCCAAGTCCAGCCTCTTTGGGCTCCTTAACAGTCCAAGGAACCCCTGCCTCATCAACTTTCTGCCCAATCTTTAAACCTTTCCTTCCTTTGGCTAGTTCTACATATCTTCAGTCCCAACCTTACATGTCATCCTCTGGAAAGCTTTTCCAGGTCCTCCAAATTAGGAATTTATCTCCTCCCACATGTTCTTAAAGTACATATGAGACCATCTATATAAAGTACTTAGCACCATGTGTGGCATATAGTAATCAATCAAATAACTGTTAGCTACCACTACACTTAGAATATATTGCCATTGTTTATTTACTTTTTTACTTCCCCAGAACATTATAAATTCCTTGGGGGTAGAAGCCACATTCTTCCTTATTATCTGTTGAATCCCTAGCATCTATCACCATATCTGACATATATTAGGTGTTCAATAAATATTAGTGGAAAAAATAAATAAACCATGAATATTACAACCTGTAATTTTTAAGGAACTGTGTGCTGTAGGAGAAAAGAACCCCAATCTAGTCATTTAAATGTTCATACAAGTAGAATCGTTATCATCTTGGGCAGTTTTTGCCTGCGGTTCTCTAGAATTATCTAGAAAAATTCTAGGAAGTCAAAGTTGAGGAAAACGGGAAACATTTTTAAATGCTAAGAGACAACTTGTTATAGGGGAAAAACTCCATCTCCCCCTGCCTATGATGTGATTTTCTCCCTCTATTATCCTTAGTTTTTTATTTTGCTGAGTATTATAATTCCAGTAATAAAAGAAAAAAGACCAACCTACAAATGATCAGGAAATAAAAGGTAATATTCAAATACTCTGAAATATCCCACAAGCAAAAGAATGAGGTAAAAGGTAGACATTAAATGTAGATATACTGGAGTAAACCAAGATGGCGGCATAGGTAAGCACCTAAACTACTGCCTTGCAGAACAATTTCAAAACTACAACTAAAAGACAGAATGGACACCATCCAGAACCACAGGAAAGCTGGCTGGGTGGAAATTCTACAACTAGAAGGAAAGAGAAAAGCTCACAGAGAATTAGAGGAACAACAAAGGGTCTTTGTGCGTGCAGAGAGGAAGGGCAGCTGAGAGCCTGGCTGAGTTTCTCTGGTGGGAGGGGGAAGGAAGCCCCCGACTGCACTGAACCCCAGTTCCGACTGCACTGAACCCCAGTTCCAAGCGAAACCCCATGGACCCAGGCTCATACAGGGGGAGTCTGGACTGTCAGGTAGAAAGAAAGGCACTCGGAGACTCGGACACTCAGGGGAGCCCTGGCAGGCAGGGGTCTGGAGGCACGCACGCGCACCAGTGTGCACAAAGACTGCTGAGGTTGCCATAGGCTTTCCCTAGGGGAAGGGAGTCGGAAGCTCCTGACTGCACTGAGCCACAGTTCTGACTGCACTGAACCCCAGCTCTAGGCAAGACCTTGGGGACCCATGCTCTTGCGGGAGGAATCTGGACTCTCGGGCAGAGGCTCAGGAGCCAGGGAAGGCAAAGATCTGGAGTCATGCATGTGCACACAAGGGCAGGTCTGACGGGAAGCCAAGACTGTCTGCTCCACCCTGAAACTCCACCACATCCAAGCTGAGCACAGAGGCTTTTGCAATTTGGCAAGTGTAATCCTATAAGGCTGTCTCCAGCACTGAACTTCTCCCAGCGTAGACACAGCTGATCCTCACAGCCAACTGGCCTGGAGGTCAATTCCTCCCAGTGATACCAACAACAATCAAGACTTAACTACAATAAGGCTGTACACACAGTCCACAAAGGGGTGCACCAAGAGTGTCCACCTTAGGTAACTGGGGAGGCTGAGCCACTGGGCCCTGTAGCACACCTACCACACAAAGCTACTCTACCAACTCAGGGAAGCAGTGAAAATGCGGCGACAAAGAAACAGATCACAAACAAAAGAAATGGAGGAAAACAAACGACTGTATATAGAATTCAAAACCACAGTTATAAGGCTTTTCAAGAATATCCTAGAAAAGGCTGGTAAATATAACGAGACCCTCAAAGATATGAAAAAGAACCAACTAGAAATTAAACATACACTGACTGAAATAAAAAATATTATACAGAGATCCAATGGCAGAGTAGAGGATCACAAGAATCAAGTCAAAGAGTAGAAATACAAAGAAGCAAAAAACACTCAACCGAAAAAGAAAAAAGAAAAAAAAAATCCAAAAAGTTGAAGATAATGTAATAAGCCTCTGGGACAACTTCAAGCATACCAACATCAGAATTATGGGGGTGCCAGAAGAAGAGAGAGAGCAAGATACTGAAAACCTATTTGAAGAAATAATGACCGCAAACTTCCCCCACCTGGTGAAAGAAATAGACTTACAAGTCCAGGAAGCGCATAGAACCCCAAACAAAAGGAATCCAAAGAGGACCACACCAAGACACATCATAATTAAAATGCCAACAGCAAAAGACAAAGAGAGAATATTAAAAGCAGCAAGAGAAAAAAAGTTAATTACCTACAAGGGAGCACCCATACGATTGTCAGCTCAGTTCTCAACAGAAACTATGCAGCCCAGATGGGAGTGGCAAGAAATTTTCAAAGTGATGAATAGCAAGAACCTACAACCAAGATTACCCAGCAAAGCTATCATTCAGAATTGAAGGTCAGATAAAGAGCTTCACAGATAAGAAAAAGCTAAAGGAGTTCATCACCACCAAACCAGTATTATATGAAATGCTGAAAGGTATTCTTTAAGAAGAGGAAGAAGAAAAATGTAAAGATAAAAATTATGAACAACAAATACATATCTATCAACAAGTGAACCTAAAAATCAAGTGAATTAAAAACCTGAGGAACAGAATAAACTGGTGAATATAATAGAATCAGGGCCATAGAAAGGGAGTGGACTGGTAATTCTCAGGGGGAAAGGGGTATGGGGAGGGTGCAGGAAGAGACTGGACAAAAATCGTACACCTATGGATGAGGACAGAGGGGGCGAGGTAAGGCCAGAAAGTGGGGTGGGAACCGGGTGGAGGGGAGCTATGGGGGGAAAAAGGAGAAACAATTGTAATAATCTGAATAAAGATTTATTTTTAAAAAATAAAATAAAAAATGTAGATATACTGAGAAATTAATTATATAATTTTATTAAAATCAGTATTTTAATAAAAAGAAAATATTAGATATTAAAAGAGGTAAGAAATTTTAAATGAAATGACAAAAGACTTCAAGGACTCTTCAAAACAAAACCATAATTATCTTAAAAGTCATTAAAGCAGGAAGAGTAGGAAAGGTAAAAAGTAAAAGACTAGATTCAAGAATTTGGGTGATAAAAGAATCCCAACAATAAAATAATTGAAAGCATTTAAAGAAAAAATGCTTTAAAATTAAGAGTAATGAATTATTTAGGAGATTCACTTGAAGATAGAATAACAAAAAATATGAAACCAAAGGGGAAAAAACACAATCTTTTAAATGAGATTAAAAATAAATACCAGCAATAATCAAATAAAATGGATACCAGTACTTGTTCCTAACAAGAAAGCCAGAGCTAAAATGATGTTAAAATGGTAGCTTGGATATCTGGCTTGTACCACAAAAGCCCACATAACCCATGTTGATTTCAGAGTTTTCAGAGTGCACTTTATTTCATGAATGGCTTTGCGTTTCAGGGGAAATGAACTGTGAGTTCCACTGATACTTCCCTCCCGGGGAGTGTCAGTATAGGCTCAGGTAGTTATGCTCACCTTTGCCTGCAAATAAGGGAGATACTTCTTGCATCCTCTGCATTCCAACCTTTACTGGGTTCTCCATCCAAGGTATCTTGTTCTCCTTTAGCAAATAAGAAACTCAGGTGGCCCCTAAATCCTAAGTTTATTTCTCCCATTGTTCATGAAAAGCTCTTCTCAACCAGGGTCCCTTTTAGCAATTAGGGAGGAAAAACTGTCCTTTTGTATTATACCTTTTCCATGTAGTTTGTCATGCGTTTACCCTCCCTCTTATGTTTTCATATCTCTAAGGACTTGAGGCTTCTATCCAGCTCATGACTGAAGCTCAGTAATGATATTTTATTCAATTATTATCTCCTGAGTAAGCTAGCCTAAGGACATGTGCCAAGTTTTCTGTTTCCTTCCTTTTCTTTAACTCTTGGCACAGAGCTCAGACCGCAGACTTGAGGAAGCTCATGAAGCCTCTCAGAGTGAAGGGAAATATTTGATTTTCCTCCATTTACCAATGTGAAGGATTCTGATTATCATGTACATTTGTCAGACCCTATAATTAGTATTAAGAGCCCTAAGCACTCCAATGTTTGTCTACATCCTCAAGGTGAATTTTAGGGGTCTGACTGAGAGTGGTTTACAGGGCCATGTATACAGTTACCCTTTGATGTGTTGACTTCGAATAAGCCAGTCTCTATACTGTATCACCGACTGCTTCCAGGTTCTAAGGTGCCAGTTTCTCCACCTCACTGCTCTCCAGTTTCCCTACAGTAAACAGGGAACTATGGGAGTTGGCACACAAGGGACTTGAGAATGCAAAATAGATAGTACTTTTCAGCAGAAGGGACTGGAGAGAGGCTGTAGATCTTGTGGCATCATTCCCCTGCCTTAGTCCTGCTCTTCGATGGCCCTTCCAGTCTTGCAGAGCCATCCAACAGAGATGGTGGGAACAAAGGTCACAGAAGTGGGAGCCAGGAGACCAAGGTTCTCATTCCACTTTTGAAATATTGACCATAGCATGAGGGAGTTGGATGAGGGGGTCTCTAGGACTCCTCCTGGCCCTATCATTTTGTAGCTGTTTCTCAGATAGTCTTTTGGTATCCACATGTTCCTGGGTACCTGGGGTGGTACAGTACTGGATAAATTGTAAGGATTCCAGACAATAGCACCTTCATAAGTGTTGGTGAATAGCCCATATAGATTAGAGGATATAATCAATAGTGGAATGGGTATCCCTTCAGCAATAAACTGAAGTGCAGTCACCCAATCACTGAAGTCATTCAACTATATCAAGCATGTCAAAACCAAAGGCTAACAGGGGCCAAATAAACAAGGTTTAAATTTATGAGGGCTGCAAAAAAAACAAAAAAAGCTTCAATTTTCATAAAAACGTAGGTTTATTTCCATAGAGACATGCTGAATACAAAGGGCTGAAATAAATGAGTAATTATTAACACAAAATAATAGAACATTTTAATAAAAATTAATATTTTTGCTTGAACATTAACTTACCAGACACTGAATAACTGCACAAATTAATAAGCATAACGCAAGAAAAAACCTATTTTTCTTGTCCTCCGAAAGTGAAGTAATTCCTGTTGCATACACCAAACAAGTCAGTCCAAGACTAATGACGTGACAATCTAAAATATTCGCTGCTAGTATTAGTGTAGAGAAATGGTGCATCTGCGTGTAAGGCACATAAGGGAAATGAATGCAGCACCATTATAGTAATCAGTCATTAGCGAACATTGTAGTTCATTATTCATAATTATTTATAACAGAATATTGTAAAAATTAAGTTATGAAATGTTTATTAAAACGTTTCTTACATACTGTTTTATTGGCTGGGCTGCAAAAATATTCATTATAGGCCACATATGGCCTGCAGGCTGCAAGTTTGACATGCTTGAACTACATTGTCTTGATTTTGCAAAAACAAAATTTCATGATAATAACATAATATTTTCCTCTACTGTGTTGTTGGTGGTGGTAACACAAGGAATGTTATAACAACCAAGTTTTATCAAAATGCTGGTTCTCCCGAAAGAGCAACTTGATTTCCTCAGTGAACTTTGTTTCTGGAAGATAAGATAATGATGAATAATAGCCAGATGGGATCTTCTCTCCTCTAGGGTTGGGACTCTTTCAATTCTTTCTCATTAGTCATTTAAAAAGAAAAATAAATTGGCATGTATTTATTTTCCAGGACATATTCAGGCTGTACAAAAGGGGTAATAGTAACAGTAGCCATAAATAAACTCTTTCTTAAGAGGAACTTGAATTACTCTACCCCTTACATACAACTGAGTTCATCCTAGAGTTTGATGAAATCCTTTTAATGTTGATGAAATAATCCAATCAGATATAACTTGCATAATTCCATGTTCTGAAGCAGAGGCATCTTAAGTATTTGCTAAAGGCATAGAACAAGGTTCTGTAACCTTTCCTCCATTCCAATAAAAAGAAAGATTTTTCTACTGGGACTCTTTCCTAGTTCCTGTGCATTGAGGTTTGTTAATATTTATAGTACACTTGAGATCTGTGACTAAAGGCACTTTAGTAAGAAATATGAGCAATAGGAAAATGCTTTTTGTTACTTATTAAAATCAAATAAATGCAACATACTTGACCAAAAAAAATTTTCCAATGTTGCTAAACATAAATTAGTACATATTTTTTAGAAATTAATGAAGCAAAACTCATCTGTTAACAGTTTCCCATAGGTGGAGCTGATAGAAAGAAATGCTAGCACATATTTGAATGTTATTTATTTCAAAAGAAATAAAAGGAAGAAGAGTCCCTTCTCTTCACAGAAAGATTACAAGTATTCAGAACAGAGAGAACATATGTTTATTTAAATATGCAAAAACCAATTTTCTCCTGAAAAATATTGTATGTATTTTCTCATGGAAAAATAATCTAGACCTTTGGATGTAAAAAGCTAGACCTCGAGAGAGATCACACTTCTGATTGAAGTACTGTTCTATCTCGAGACTCAGCTATACAGCAAAGATAGCCAATTATGGAGAATCAGCAAACATTCTGCAGCTCCAAAATGTGAAACATGTATTTGTTTGGATATTTGTCTTAAAACTACCAACAGGAAAGTTCAGTCTGAACTCTGGGGAATTTTAATCCACACACCACATTTTCTTAGCCTTTTGCAAGACAGAATCAGAGGATTACATTTTCTGAGAACCCCTTTTAAAAAAAACTTAAGTGCTAATCAGTGAAGTATGACATATGCTCAAAATGAGATTTGCTAATAAGTAATCAAGGATGAAGTACACCTTGGCACATATTGGCAGTAGAGCAATGCTATTGCCCTGAAATTGTCAAGGCTGCAGTTTATTATTTATTTGACATACATTTATTTGACCCAGAGTATTGCGTTGCATATGAATCACCGTGTAACAAACTGCCCCAAAGTGTAGTGGCTTAAAATGACACCATTTTAAGGATCAGGAATTTTGGCTGACTCTGCTCCTCATGATGTCACCTGGGGTCTCTCATGAGGTTGCAGTCAGATCTGAGATGGGATCACTCACATATACTAGTATGTTGCTCGCTGGGTATGGCTAGAACACTAGGACCACCTCATGTCTCCTCTTTCTCTCTATACCTTGAGCTTCTTTTCATGGTGATTACATCCAAAAAGTGACTGTTCCAAACACAAAAAGGCAAAAGCTAAAGTCTCTAAGGCCTAAACTAGGAAGTCACAGAGCAGCACTTCTGTCATGTTCTGCTGGTCAAAACATGCTAAGCTCGTGAGGAGGGCAGTAGATAGCACCTTTCCGTGGAGAGCGGCCGAGTGGTATTGCAAAAGAGTAGGAAGAGTAGGAAGTGGTGGATGCTGTGACAGCCATCTTTGGAAACATGGTCTAGCACAAATATGTAAGCTGTTGATATGATAATCAGTCGTAAAGGCAATCTCAAGTTTATTTTCTGAGATGGAGCCTCTAGTCTCACTCTTCTCACCAACTCTTCACTCTGCTGACAGAAAGTTCTGTCTAAAACAAAAATCCGACCATCACCCTCTACTTTGAGAACTCTTTGTTTTCTCCATCCACTGCAAAATGAAATCCAGCCTCTCACATGGCTTGCTGGGCACTTCCTAGCTGGTCCTCTGACTGCCTCTCCAGCCTCCCATCTCTGGAGGCCCTGAGCACCTGTAGTTCTTATCTCTTCCTGGTTAGCACAGCTCCATGTGGGACCACAGGCTTGAGATCCACCTCTTCCAGTCCTCACTTTGCTGAGCCCTCAGACATCACTTCCTCTGTGAAGATCACTCCTCCAACCCCCAAAGGGCATCCTGGGGGACACTGTCTCAGTAGTGATAACACCCCTCTTCTCATCCCGACTGCATCAGGAGCTCCTCCAGGGCAGGGATCTGTGCCCCTTTCCCTCCAGTGTGCCCTTCCCCACAAAGTCCCCCACACAGTGCCCGTAAATGTTTCTTAAATGTCAGCTTAGTACAGGCAGATGACAGAGTTGTTGAGTGCCTGGGGGAAGGAAGAAGGCAGGTGTGAAAAAGAGAAGGGTCAGAGCTCAGGAGAGTGAGTTTTGTGAAGGAACCAACGTTGTGGGTGCAAAGCTGCAAAAGTGCAGAAAGAGAATGCACTAGATTTAACGAACAACAAAAAACCAGCACAGTAAGTCAAACAGAAAATTCAATTAGATGAGAGAGAAAGTGTGTGTCGTGGTTAAGGACAAAGAATCAGTGAGAAGAAATGACTGTCTCACATCAGACCCAGCCACAGAGATACAGGAAAAGCACACCCTAAGGGCACCCCTGACTGGAAATTACAAGGACAGACACCCAGAATCCGAACAAGACAGACCCTCCCTCCTTCAGACACCAAGCGGCTCTCACCAGATGACTGACTGCCCAACCCAGGAGGGCAGGAGAGGAGCTGGGCAAAGTGCAGGGAACCTGATGCTACAGGAAAATGCCAAGTCACTGTCACTCCCAGATCCGAGATGTTGCTTATTTCACTTAGCCGGCTATCTTTACTCCTGACCCAAATTGACTGAATAACATGAAAGTGAAACTGACTGTAGTGTTCTTGACTATAGTGACAAGGGACAGGGCAAATGGTGCGACTGGGGAGACGAGGGGTGGTAGCTGGACACCAACAGAGAACAGTTGTGAATGGGTATAACAGGATATTGTAGTGGAATATCCTGTTACACCTTAAAAGAACCTGTAGCCTTCTTTTCCCAATGCACTGTAAAGGAAGTATTCATCGTGAGGAAATAGTTTTCCTGCTAAATAGTGGAAGGACATGACCATCATTCTTTTGACTCTACTGAGTATATAAACTAAGTACTAATTATTATAGCTGATATTGGGGGTTTTTCTGTATACCAGGTGCTGCTCTGATCACTTTACATCCATTAACTCATTTCAGGTAGATCCTCTTATTGTCCTCATTTCACAGATGAAGTAGAGTAGCTTGTTCAAAGGCACAGAGTTACTAAACAAAATGATAGGGCTGGGGTTTGAGCACCAGCAGTGTGGTGCTGTAGACCATGTTCTTAACACTCTCCTAAGTCTGAAATTTACAGTATACTGTGTCTACTGACTTTTTTTAAAAAATACTACCTGACATTGGTAGTAATTCTAAGAAGTGAGTTTTGACACTTCCTTCCCTCTTTATATCTCAATTACTGTTTGGGCATATTTCCTTGTTTTGCTATGTAGTACATTACTCATTTTAGTAACAGAGAAAATACTCAGGTTCAGCTTCATACATCACGTCAGGAGCCCTGCTTAGACCTATACTACTTTTCTAATCCTTCCCAGGCATTTGCCACTGGCCCTGAAAGGTGGATCTCTATACTCCACACAGCTTGCAAATCCTTCCAGGTGTTTTGAGAGATGTTTTTAAATGGCCAAAAAGCTGCATGGAACTCTTGCAGTTTCTGCTTCTCCAGTAAATGGTGAGGGTGGTGACTACCCAGTGCTTTGCTTTGGCTCCCATCACTGACCTGGCCACTCCCAAGTTCCCACAGAAGCAGCAGCACATAGATGAGGCCCACAGATAGCTAAACTCCTCTGCCTGGTCCTCCTTTCTTCCTCAACCTTGAACATCTACCTGGATTACGATTTCTTCCCTGCCTGCATTTTTCCTTTCCAGTAAAGTCAGATACTAGATTTGTTGTGTTGTGTTTCCTTCCTGCCAGCTATCCTTCAAACCTACAATACTATAATGGAAAAATACATTTTAATAAACGTGAAAAAATGTATTTTAGAATCCTAATTTATTCATTTATTCTCCTGGTCTTTTATTAATCTCAACCTCAAATTCTCATGGCACCCTACTTGGATTTTCCTCTTATATCTTTATTCTTTTTTCATCAGTTCTTTCATGTGTTTAACAATACACTAAACAGATTAGAAATGGAAAATTCTATCATATATGGACACATACACACACACACACACACGCACACACACACGGACTGTTGTAAGTTGTAAAGAGCTGCTAAGAAAAAAGTTCGTTTAATTAAAAATGAGTGAGAAATGCAGCCCAATTAACATTCTTTAGCAATAACTTTGAAGTTTAAAATTCAACTTTATGGGGTTGTTCTGGAAATTATAAGAGTAATATATTGTTATAATGTGAGCTATATTGTTTTTAAATATATATGTCTGATATAATTTTATAAGTTGCAAATAGTCCATATGTTTTTATATTTGTGACTCACAAACAAGGTTCACATTAAGTTTCTGATCATTTTTATGTCTATTATTTATTCATTGTTATTATTTGACAAGTTTCTGAATCACGATTCCAGAAAGTTCAAAGAGATGTTCTTAGTCAAGAAAACATTTCTTTTGCCAATATTTTCCAAAGAATTATTTTTTAAAATCTCAAGAAGTCTTTACTTGATTATTTTTGGTTGGTTTGCAAAATAACATTCAAAATACAATAGATGCTTCACATTTGAACAAATGGACAATTTTCAGAGGTTGAGCAATTTATTGAATATAAAAATATTAGCCCAGAAAATGAATAAATAGGAAAATAATAACAACCACCAAGGCACAGAACATCCATGATGCACTCACTCAGGGGCAAAAACAAAGCATCTACACTTCCATTTTAACCTTGTCCTCTGTCCCTCGTGTACTGCCGATGGCAGCTGCCCCATGGCCAGCACCCTTAGAGGATGTATGAACTCAGCCAAAGAGGAAGGAACGAAGGTGTGAAAAACCAGAACAGTACAGAGGCAGTATCTTTTCTTGGAGTAGACTTCCCAGCAAATCAAAGGGTGATCACCTTCGGAATGCTACTGCCCGCCTGATCTCAAAATATCCTCCCCATTATACTGCCAGAAAGTTCTTACTTCACTTTATTCCCTTACCAGAAACTCTGCCAACCAGAAGTTTAAGGAACACAGATCCTCTTAAAAATGCAAGCACCGCTAAGATTTCCTTCACATGTTAGAGTGGCTTAATTAGTAACCTACCGAAAATAGAACATTTTATGGAAAAGGGAAAGGCTGGGATTGATTCATTACACAAATATTTATTGATCAAGTACGGCATTGATCATTAGTCAGTGATTGATCTCAAGATTGCAAGTACAAAGGAGAAAAGAGTGTCAGTGTCCCGGCCCTCATGAAGCCTACTTTCTTTCAGAGGATGAAGACAATAAAAGTGTAAACATTATAAAGAAGATAATTTAGATCATGGCAACTGCTATAAAATAGCAGCAATGGAAGAGAAGAACTGAAGAGACAGATTTCTGGAACCTAGTCTGTGCTTACATCACTAAATATTCTCTTTATGGGGAGTGAAGAAGAGGTAAAATATCTGATATGTACTCACTGCCCCAAAATCACGGTTACCAAAAAAAAAAAAAAAAGAGCATGCAGACAAGTTACCGGGTGACAGAGAAAAAGCATATTCTGTCCTTTCCTGATCCCAAATAATGCATAACCCTTGTATAACCCTTGTCTTCTCCATTCCTCCATGAGGATGAGGCCCAGAGCCATGGCTCCTTTATCACCACTATGTTCCTTTGCTAGTACATACCTGGCACTTAGTAGGTGGTCAGTAAATACATGTTGATAAATATATGGAATCTGACTATTTAATATTATTATTCCTATTAGTAATGAGGGTCAATATCTTTTATTTTAAAATCCTTAACTTTGTATTGCCTGTTGTTGACATGAGTAGAAGGAATCCCGGGCTCATAGGAGCTGAGTGAGATGTGAAGGGTATCACAGCCGGTTGGTAGTAGAGTCAAGACCACTCTGAAATCTCTTGGCATCTGCTATTTAACTCTGGCTCTAAAACAACCTGATAAACACCAATACTCTTCCACATCAACTTCAAAAATTCAACTTCAACCTAAAAGTCTTATCTCTCCTCCTGTATTAAGGTGACCAGATCCTCACAAGTGAATGGGACATGGTCCAATAGGTGACACTATTCCAGCAGGCAGGGATTCCCCTAAGAACATTATGTTGCCAGGGGCTCTGTGGAGTCAATCCATCAGCTTCCTAGTCCAAAGCAATATCCTACACCTTGCTTGCTAAATCATCAGCTGAAGTTATTTACCCCATAATCTTTAATCTCAGTTTTCTGGTTGTGTTTTATCTAAGTCATCTTTACTTTAGTTGAGCTAAAGCTGTGGTTTTGCAAGTTTAAATCAGTTGTGGGTTTCTGCATATTTCTCCTCCATGTGTTTATGAAGCTGTTTCTTTTTTCATTAGATGTCTGTTTTCATCTTTATAGTTGTGTGAAGGGAGATTTGTTTTGCTTAAGGTTCTTTTAAACAAATTAAAGACTACTGGAAAGAACACATTTTAAAAAACCAAAATACTTTTTTAAATGCCTTGTTTAAGCTATATCTTTAGCCACAATTGAGTTTCCTTAAAGTTTTGAAGTTTGTCCATAATGAAGACTTTCTACTTTAGGCAAAAAGAAGGTTTCATTTGTTTTCAACATGGAAGAGATATGAAAACACAGCTCTTATGTGTAATGTGGAGGAGAAATAGGCAGCATTCAAGACAAGGGGGACTATACTAATTAGGTATTCATTGTAATCATCTAGAGAAGATATCTGAAGTTCTCAAGCCAAAAGACTGAATATTAGAGATCAATACAAAAGAAATAACCACATAAAATCCATAAGACTTCTTGCATAATTGGATGTAAGGGATGAAAATAAAGGAGTGTTCTCATTTGACTCCAATATTTGAAGCTTGGAAGACCCAGTAGGTGATAATCCCATTGTTCAAGACAGGAAAAAGAAGAGAGGCATGGGCATTGAGGAAAAGGTAGAATTCATAGTTGTTTTGGTTGTGCTTGAGGAGCTGGTGGAATACCACTTGGAAAGGTGTGATATGCAGTTGAAAATATAGCACTGACGGAAATGAACTATAAGTCAAGGAAAGTGTACTTTTTGAAGTTATCACTAAGTAGAGGATCATTGAAGCCATCAGTATGGATGGGATTGGCCAGAAAGTAGTCAAATCAAAACCTAGACATATTCCATATTTATTTAGATTTAAAAAGCTGAACAAAAAGACTAAAGAGTGACCAAAGAGGTGGAAAGACAGCAGGAGAGAAGAAGGGGAGTCATCAAGGAAGAAGACCAAAACTGAACCAGTGGATCTGGAAATTGAGAGCAAGATTGGCAGGGTGGTGGGCAGCAGACATCAGAAGGCAGAGGAAGTGGAAGGAAAGGTGATAGAACCACAACTTCAGGAAAAGAAACGAAAAACGGCATCATTGGTACATTTGGCCCTTCTAGAAACAACATATCATTTGTTGCTTTGAAAACATGATCCATAAAGTAAGAACAAAGGGAATAATGAGAAGTTAATAATCTATATATATAAAGAGCCAAGACAATTGGTCTATCCCCCCGCCCTCCCCCGGCCAGGGGATGGCTAATGGAGGAACCGGGTCCCTCAGGCTCCAATGAATCCATGGCAGCAGTGACTGGTGAGTGGGTGGAAGGCAGACCACTTGGTCCCTCCGCTGGCCCTCAAGCTCCCATTGATCAGGGATGGCTAACAGGGAACCAGAGTGAGTGGTGCAACGGGGATTGGTGAACAGCTGGAAGGCAGGCCTCTTGGTCCCCCCTCCAGGCCCTCAGACTCCAATCAATTGGTGGTGGAGGCGGGGCGGATCTGGGGACTGACTTCCTTAGTAGTCCTGCAGGTACAATCTCCAAAGGACAAGCCAGGAACCAAAGGACCAGCTCCGCCAGCACGATCCCAACAGCACTGATGGCCTCCTGGAACTCAGCTTCGGGTACTGTGGCTGCTTCCCCTTCGTAGATGCTCCACAAGGAAGAAAGGATACCACCAGGAGCGCCAGGGGCGACCAGCAGTGGTGGCTGACTGCTCTCTCCATGCTTCCCCCATGTCACTCGAACCGGCTCCGCCCCCCCCTCCTCCCCCTCCTGCCCTGCTCCAGATGAAGTGTGAGCCCTGCACACGGAAGGAATGTAGTAAAAAAACAAAAACCGATGACCAAGAGAATGCCGCAGTCAACGTCTGCAGTCCTGCTCAGGAGAACAGAGAGCAGGGAGAACTCCATAAGCTGGCCGATGCCAAGAGATTTCTGAGTGACTGCCTGATGTGTGACAGTTGTGTGACTACAGAGGAAGGAGTCCAAGTTTCTCAACAGAACACCAAGGACTTCTTCCGTGTTCTTAACCTTAATAAGAAATGTGATACCTCACAGCACAAGGTGCTGGCAGTGTCCATATGTCCTCAACCTCTGCCTTATTTTGCTGCTAAATTCAGCCTCAGTGTCACTGATGCATCCAGAAGACTCTGCGGCTTTCTCAAAAGCCCTGGGGCACACTGTCTGTGACATGAAGGTAGCTGTGGACTTCAGCATCCAAGACTCAGAAGGAATTTGTGCGTCGGTACTGCCAGCACCATGAGGAAGAGCCCTGGCTACCCATGCTGACCTCTGCCTGCCCCGGCAGGGACCAATATGCAGAGTGTGTGCTGGGTCACCCCATCACCCTCACTTCTGCACGGCCAAGTCTCCCCAGCAGATCATGGGCTCTCTGGTGAAGGAGTACTTCACCAGACAGCAGAACCTGTCCCCAGACAAGATTTTCCACGGCATTGTGGCCCCGTGTTATGACAAGAAACTGGAGGCCCTTTGAGAAGATGTTCCCACAGCTTTACATAGTTCCCAGGGTGCTGACTGCATGTTAACTTCAGGTGAAATTGTCCAGATAATGGAGCAAAGTGACCTCTCCTCGAATGACGCCGCCATGGATACTCTGTTTGGAAACATGAAGGAGGAGGAGGTTAGGCTCCATGAAGGTGCCAGCTCTGACAGGTACCTGGTGCACATCTTCTGGCACATGGCCAAGGAGCTGTTCAACGAGGACATGGGAGTGCTCACCTACCACATCCTGAGGAACAAAGACTTCCAGGGGGTCACCCTTGAAAGGAACGGAGAGGTTCTGCTATGCTTTGAGGATGCTTACGGCTTTTGCAACATCCAGAAGTGGTCCTGAAGCTGTAGAGGGGCAAGTTCCCCTGCCACTTCGTGGAGGTCCTCGCCTGCGCCAGGGATGCCTATGTGGCAGGGGACAGGCCCAGGAGGGGGAGGATGGGTGTGCAGACAGGGCACTGCCGTGGCAGATGGAAGGCATTTACGCTGCCATACTGGTGTGGCCCCCGGAGACCAGCGCCCACGTGCAGGAGCTGTACCAGGAGTGGCTGGGGCTGGGAGGTGACTCCACCCAGGCCCAGGAGACCCTGCATACCACCTAGCAAAGCCCAGGGCAGCCTGCCAGGGCATCAAATGGTAAAGGTCCAGCAGACGCCCGGCCTACAGGCCACCTGAAGAGAGGTGTCAGATGCGTGAAGGAGAGGCTTAGCATCTCTGTCATCACTTTGGTTTTCAGAATTCCCTGCTCTCCATCTGTTGGCTCCCTCTCTGTGAGGGGCACAGTCGTCATCACATGGGTGCAACTGGAATATTGTATCTCGAGAGGATTGCCCCGATGTACGTATCCTTTTATCCGACAATGAAAACAATCCCAAAAAACAAGAACGGAGACAGACTACTGTTCTTTAGGTTTTAAACCGCGCCCCCCCCCCCCTCCCTGCCCCAGAAGTGTCCTGCCAAGAGCTGAGACTTGGTTCTGCCCACACGCCTCAGAAAGATTGGATGAGGAAATGGCCCAGTTTGGCCCTGACTTTACCTACTTACGTTACTCTTGAAGGTGTCTTTGCCACAATGTGAATAAACTGCCACCTTTTGGAATAGGGGCTCATACGAAAGTCTGCATTCCCAACTTTTCTTGAAACAGATCTATGTTCTGAGCTGTGGCCACTGTCCTGAGACCAGGTCCTGTCACTGGGAATCAGGGGGCAATGGAGTGGAGCACCCTCCCCTCTCCCCCGTGCCCATTTACATTCAGGGATTGAGCTGAACTCACTTTGGGGGAGACCTGGCAAGGGTGACAGGGGTCACAGATGGAAGGATGGAGAATGGAGAGGCGAACACGCTGCTCAGTCCCTCCCTGGCTGGGGTCAGGCAGATGAAGGCCAGCAGCCCACCCCACAATTGGGTGAGATAGCATCCTCTGTATCCACCTCTCACCCCATGGGCCTGGCCACTCCCCTCAGCTTCAGGCAGCCTTCTGTGTTCCATGAGAGTGCACTCTGCCCTCACATGCTGCTCGCCCTAAGTGAGAAGAAAGAGACTAGTTGGCCCATAGACAACTACAACAGAAAGATAGGACTCATGGCTGGCGAGTGCAGTGGCAGTGATGGGAGCCTCTCCTGCCTCTGTGACAGTGCTAAGGAGCAGTGAGCTTGGTGGTAAGGAGCAGTGAGCAGACAGGCACTAAGGAGCGAGAGGTCCTGGATGGCGAGAATGTGCAGGCCAGGTTGAGGGAACCACCCCCAGTGCATGAATTTCATGCACCAGGCCTCTAGTTCTTACTAGAATGGTCTATAGATGAAAAGATCATTCTTAGCCATACCCTATTTTCAATCCACCTTATGATATCCACTTATAAAAATTCACTATAACATTATAAAATTGTTATATTACATTACCCTTAAAGTAATTCAAATTAGTGGCAGCCTTTGAAACCCTTTACATTCTACTTTGATACTGGTAGGATCGGACCTAAATGGGCAGTTGGACATCCCTCTCACAATCCAGGACTGCTGGATCCCAACTGCCCGCCTGCCTGCCTTCCTGATTGCCCCTAACTGCTTCTGCCTGCCAGCTTGATCACCCCCTAACCACTCCCCTACCGCCTGATTGATGCCTAACTGCTCCCCTGCCAGCCTGTTTGCCCATAACTACCCTCTCCTGAAGGCCTGGTCACCCCTAACTGCCCTCCCCTGCAGGCTTGATCAACCCCATCTGCCCTCCCTTGCAGGCCTGGTCCCTCCCAACTGCCCTTCCTTGCTGGCCATCTTGTGGCAGCCATCTTGTGTCCACATGGAGGGCAGTCATCTTGTGTGTTGGAGTGATGGTAAATTTGCATATTATTCTTTTATTAGATAGGATTAGATAGGATAGAGGCCTGATGCATGGGTGGGGGCCAGCTAGTTTGCCCTTAAGGGTGTCCTGGATCAAGGTGGGGGTTCCCTTGGGGCGTGAGGCAGCCTGGGCCAGGGGCCTGTGGTGGTTTGCAGGCCAGCCATGCCCCCCAGCAACCCAAGCAGAGGCCATGGGATCTGGGATTTATTTATCTTCTATAATTGAAACTTTGAAGCCTTCAGCGGAGCCAAGCCTCCTGTTTGCTCTGTGGCCACAGCCATTTTGGGGGGATTTATTTATCTTCTATAATTGCAACTTTGTAGCCTTAAGCGGAGGCCAAGGCAGGCCAGGGCAGGTGGAAAGCTTGGCTTCCTCCATTGCCAGGGAAACCCAAGCCTCCTGCTCTCTCCATGACCACAGCCATCTTGGTAGGGTTAATTTGCATACTTACTCCTGATTGGCTGGTGGGCATGGCTTGTGGGTATAGCAGAGGTCTGGTCTATTTGCATAATACTCTTTTATTAGATAGGCTATATATACACAGCAATGGATGTCTTTTTCCCCCTCCAATGATAGCACGGAATTACAGTTTAGTAAATATTTTTGTTTAGCAGTATGTTCCAAAGAATTGATTTATTCATCTGAATTTCTACTGTCTGAAATAGAAATTCCTAAAAATGACTTGTATATGCACGATTTAGAAATATGAGAGGTTTTACTACTAAGCTCTGCAAACAAATAACCACTCTACTTTCATATCAATTAAAGGTTACACACACAAATCTTTACTTCTCATAAGGAGATTCAAGTGAGTCATCATAGGATTGGACTCAGTTATTTTGAATAGAAGTAATTTTTCCCAATGAAAGTAAGTTATAAAAAGAGACTTATTGGAAGAGATATCTGATATTACAATAATTTTTTGAATATAACTTCCATTTTCATTTACTGGAGAAAGAGTTGACAGAATTCCTGCTGTAGAGATGAGTGAGATGTTTGCCTCTTCTCATAGCAATATATAGTGGATGTGGCCTTACCAGGTGCCATCTAAATGGAGGGCTCTTAATAGAAATGTCAACAGCCACAGTATTTTCTGGGACCCTGAAGCTAGCTAGCTAATGCCGTCTACATGCTGCTGACCAAGCTATCAAAATAGGGGACTATTTTTCATACTGTTTTACTTCCCCAATCTTATCCTCCTCATCCAATTCCAGTGCCCGCCCATTGATTCCCAGCTCTGAGCCCCATTTTGCTCCTAAAGCAACTGCTACAGAGTTTTCTGTCTTCAGAAATGTAATTCCTTCAGAAATCAGTGTGGATTTTAGCACCCACTGACCTTTGTTGCTTTTTGAGTGAGTCCTGTGTCCTGAAGAGACTATACCTTTTTTTTTAAGAGAGAAGGAGAGAGAGACAAAGAGAGAGAGAGAGAGAGAGAGAGAGAAACATCAATTTGTTGTTCCATTTATTTATGCATTCTTTGGTTGATTCTTTTATGTGCTCTGACCTGGGGTCGAACCTGCAACCTTGGTGTATCCAAATGATGCTCTAACCAACTGAGCTACCCAGCCAGGGCAAGACTATATGTTTGAAAATAGTGTGTTTTAATCCATACAATCATAAAATATTAACATTTTACAGATGAGTACACTGTAAATGAAGTAACTGCTTAAGGTCACTCAGCTGAATTCAGCAGATAGCTGGTTGAACTGGCATTTAAGAGGATGGGGATGGAGATGGGTGTGTTTTTCCCTGGAAATACTTGAAGGAGCTCTGCCAGAGTCTGTCTCTGGGGCTCTGTTTTTGCCATTGCCATGGCTAATCAGCACCTTTTTGTTTGGGAGACCTTTCTCCACACAAGATACAATTTCACACTGGTAATTATAGTTCTGTTTTAAAAATTATAATCACATTTCCTCCTCCCAGAGATAATCTTCATTGAAGTTTTAGGTTCTCAAAAACTATTTATTGGTGCTTTTACAGATCTTAAATTTTAGAGAGCAATTTGGCAATGAGTATGAAAGTGAAGACATGTATACACCAAAACCTACTGTGCACCTATTCTAAAAAACTCTACAAGAATGTTCAAACAACATGGTTTATAAAAGAAAAAAAATAAGAACAACAGAAGAATAGATATTTTTTAAACTGTAATATATTTATTTCAATGGACTACTAAGGAGCAGTTCTCAAAATGGGGTCCAGGGGACCCTGGAGATCCTCAGGACTCAGGTCAAAACTAATTTGATACTACTACTCAGTCCATCATGACCTTCCACTCTCATTCTGTACTGTGGAGTTTTCAGAGACCGCATATTAGGAGCAACAGACTGTGTGCAGATATAGATAATGAGAAGCCAGCTGTCTTCTGTTAGGCCAGACATTAAAGAGATTTGCAAAAATGTAAAAAATAAATAAATAAATACAGGACACTTTTCTCAATTCTTTTGCTTTTAAAAATATTACTTATCATAAAATATGGTATTACATACAATGGATTTTTATTGTTATTTTTAATTAATAAAGAAGTGTTTTAAAATTTTCTCCAATATGGCAAATATTGATAGATTTAATCTACATAAACCAAAGCTCTTCAACATTTTCAATAATTTTTCAGAAGGGAAAGAAATCCTAAGACCAAAAAGTTTGAGAACCACTACTATAGAGCAATGAAAAATGAGTAAATTGAGAATACATGTATGAACAAGAATTAATCTCACAAACATGATAAATGCAGTTGTGGAAGAATATAAGCAATTTTTATATTGAATTTGAAAGCCAGCAAAATATACTACATATATATTTCATATATATATATGTGTGTGTGTGTATATATATATATATATATATATATATATATATATACACACACACACATACACACACACACTGAGTGGCAAGATTATTATTATCTCTGAACGCATAATAATCTGGCCACTCAGAATATATATATAGAGGCCCAGTGCATGAATTTGTACATGGGTAGGGTCCGGCCAATCTGGCCAGGGGGAGGAGACATGGGTGGTTGGCCAGCCTGCCTGCTGGTCGAACTCCTGATCAAGGAGACAATTTGCATATTAGTCTTTTATTATATAGGATATACACTGAGTGGCCAGATTATTTTGCATTCAGAGATAATAATCTGGCCACTCAGTGTATATATTTCATATATATATACACATACATATATATGTATATATATATTTCATGTATATATGTGTCTCATATAATATATTTCATGTATAAAAGTGGTGGGAATAATAAACTTCAAAGTCTGGGTAGTAATTCTGTTGGTGGGTACTGGGTATATGAAAGGAAATAAAATCAGTGGAAGGACATTGGCAAATTCAAATATATTGGTAATGTATTCTTTTTTTAGGTTGGACTATTGGTATAAAGGTATCTATTAAGTTAACTTTTATATTTTTGTACACCTGAAGTGTTTTTAATACAATTTAATTTGTAAAACTAATATCTATATATAACTCAACAACAAAACAAAATAAAAAAACAATTGAAAAAGTGATCAAAGGACTTAAATAGACATGTCTCCAAAGATGATATACAGATGCCAAAAAAAAAATGAAATGGTGTTCAACATCACTAAGCATTAGAAAAATGCAAATTAATACCACATGAGATATGACCTCATATCCATTAAGATGGCTACTATGAAAAAACAAAATAACTTTTGGTGAGGATATGAAGAAATTGGAACCTTTGTGCACTATTGTTGAGAATGTAAAATGGTACAGCAACTATGGAAAATAATATGGAAATTCCTCAAAAGAAAATTAAAAATAGAATTATAGCATGATCCAATAGTCCCACTAATGGGTATACATTGAAAAGAATTGAAAAAAAGTCTCACAACAGTATGGTGATTACCAGAGGGAAGGGAGATTGAGAGGCAGATAGAAGAAGGTAAACAGAGGATAAATTATAACAGAAGGAGACTAGACTTTGAATGATGATTGCACAAGGCAATGTGCAGATAATATATGGTAGAACTATACACTTTAAACCTATATAATTTTATTGACAAATGTAACCTCAATAAATTCAATAAAAAAGAAAGAAAATGGTCTCAAAGAGATATTTGCATACCTATATTCATAGCAGCATTATTCTCAATAGCCAATAGGTGGCAACAACCCAAATATCCATTGATAGATGAATGGATAAACAAAATGTGGTATAACCAATTAATGAAATATTACTCATCCATCAAAAGGAAATAAATTCTGACATATGCTATGATAAGTGAAATAATCCAGTCATACATACTAAATAAATAAATAAATACGAGTTGATCTCATTTACGTGAGGTATCAAAGTAGTCAAATTCCTAGAAACAGAAAAAATGGCAGCCACCAGGGGCTACAGGGAGGCAAAAAAATGGGGAATTTTTTAATGAGTATAGAGTTTCCGTTTTGCTTAATGAAAAGTTGAAGAACTGTTGCCCAATAATGTGGAATATACCTAACACTACAGAACTCCACACTTAAAAATGGTTAAGAGGATAAGTTTTATGGTGGGTGTTTTTTTTTACCACAATTAAAAAAATAAAAACTAATAGCTTTAACAAGATTTTTTTTTCTGAGCTAGAGTTTTTCAGGTTCCTTGCTTTCACTCCAGTTATCATAAAAATAATAAGTTAACTATATCTGACTTATCTAGTTGAAACTCCTGCTCAGAATCCCTGCTTCAGTCCAGTCTTTGACATTGGCTCATACTGGGCATTCTGCCCTTCCAGAATGCCCTCAATTCCCTCTCACCTGCCTAAGTCCTACCTGCAGGAATTCTGATGACTCCCACTGGAGGATGCTCAGTAAGCTCTGCTTTCTCCCTGATACAGCCAGGAACCACCCTAAGCCACTTGGATCCCTCTTGCCTTGAGGACCTGGTACACTTATTTTTTATACAACCTATTGTCCATACACATTAGTCCCATGTATTGCTTCTTAATTTTTCAAAAGTATTTGATCACCCTAAATGGAATTTAGGCCTTTGGAAGACAGGATCAATAACAGTTGTTTATGCATGCCTATAAGTAAGCTTTGCATATAGCTGGCACAAAAATAAGTGTGAGCGAATAAATGAATAAACAGATAAATAAATGGATGGATCAGTAAGATCTTTAAGATGTAGCTGAGCTGAATGTGGTAAGAATTAAATAGAATGTCTTTTCAGAGCTAGTGTACCTATGGCTTCCCTATGCTTTACTTAGATTCCTTGCACCAAGCCCCCTATTTCCTCTCAACAGCCCCATCTTGCTTTATCTGAAGAGGCACATCTACCCCATGAGGGGATGGAGAGCGAGTGAAACAGTCCTTACTCCCCTCCCTTGCTCACACTGCCACTCCATTTTGCCATCCTTTTGTTTTAATGGATTTACTATTAATGATACGTAAAAACAGATAGCAGGTAACAAAAATAATAATCAGGACTTGTACAACAACATTTGGTATTTGATGTTAGATACCTCTGAGCTCAATTCCTCACTCCACTTACTAACTGTGAGTCCTTGGACAATTTATCTTAACCCTTTTTCAAACTGTGGTAAAATATACACAGCATAAAATTGACCATTTTAACCATTTTTCAGTGTACAGTGCAGTGGCATTAAATACACCCATGTTGTTGTGCTATGATCACGACCATCCATCTCCAGAACTTTTTCATCTTCCCAAACAGAAACTCTGTGCCCACTAAATAATAACTCCCCTTCCCCCAACCCTTGGTAACAACTATGTATTCTACTTTCTGTCTCTATGGATTTGAGTATTCTAGGAGCCTCACACAAGTGGAATCATATGGTATTTGTCCTTTTGTGACAGCTTATTTCTTATTTTGAAAAAAAATTTTAATTGATTTGATAGAGAGAGGAAGGGAGAGGGAGAGAAAAACACCAATGAGAGAGAGAAACATTGGTTGGCTGCCTCCTGCACGTCCCCTGATGGGGATTGAGCCCAAAACCCCGGCATGTGCCCTGACCTGGAATTGAACCAGCTACCTTTGGGTACACAGAGCAATGCCCAACCAACTGAGCAACACCGGCCAGGACATGGCTGGCTTATTTCACTCAGCATATGTCCTCATGGTTCATCCATGTTATAGCATGTGTCAGAATGTTGTTCCTTTTGGGGCTAGATACTACTCTGTTTTAACCTTTTAGACCTCAGTTGCCTCTTCCATAAAATGAGATGAGTAACCCATTCTTCAAAGGCTGCTGTGAAGACTTAAGGAGGCTAGGAAAAATGATGCCAAGATCGATACTAATTCAGTTTCCTTCTCTTTCCTGTCTAAACCCTAAATTTCATGAGGACCAGGTGAAAGAAATATTCCTTTCTCATTCCCTAGTTCCTGATTCACATATTAGTGAGTATGCAGTAATTATTATGTTTAATCCGATGGAAAAGTATCTCTTTATTTAATAAATTAAAGATCCACTCCCAGGGTCCAAGCATTATAAAGCAGTCATTTGTTTCAAAGTTCCCGATACTCCCTTCTCCCGTTGATTAATAACGTAAGGGGGGAAACAGCAGACCCTCTGCCCTAGCCAGTGGAAAGAGCATTGGCTTGTGGACTGAAGGGATCAGGTGTGATTCTGGCCAAGGGCAAGTACCTTGGTTGCAGGCTCAATCCCTGGCCCTGGTAGGGGCGTGTGCGAAGGCAACCAATAGATGTGTCTCTCTCACGTCAATGTTTCTCTCTGTGTGTGTCTCTCTTTCCCTTCCACTCTCTCTAAAAATCAATGCAAAAATATCTTCAGGTGAGAATTCACTAAAATAAAATAATAAAATTTCAGACCCCCTGCCACTCAGGAAAACAAAGTTAATATAACCCACTATGCAACTGGGTAAGAGAGAAGGTTGAACAGCTATCTGATAAATTCAGATACTGAGGACAGGCTGAATGAACCAAACCACAAGCAAAGTCCCAGTTTTCTTTATCTTAATTTGTAATCATCCTTTGGCCTAAATCAATGTGAGGTGATCACCGTGGATTTAATAATAGTCCCACTCATCCCATGGGCACTGCATTATTAAAATGGGCAAGTTGCTACTTCAGCTGACAGTGTGAGTGGGTCCTCAGAGAGGAAAATCTGATTAAGAACCTTGAGAGATGTTGATTTTAGTGGAAACATAAAGCCATTCATGAACTTTCCAGAATGGATGTAAAGTGGCAGGAATTAAACTCAAAGTTATGACAGAGTTTAACTTCTATCAGATTGGTTTTCCCCACTGGTAAAATTTCTGTGAAAAAACTTACTTCACACTCTCTTTGGTTCTTACAACATTGTTTTCCCCAAACCTCTCTCTCTGGAGCTTCTCAAAAGGTGGTAATTTAATACATGAATTGTTTGCCTTGAGAAGTTCTTTTTTCTTTAATATGAAAGAATGTAGAAGTATGTTCAGTGAGAAAAGTCAACTTTTTGAAATCCTACATTCTACTAAATGAATCTTGCCTATATAAATTGAGAAAACAGTGAGCTTCAGTTTATTATGTAGAAAATAATGTCAAGTCTATTTGTGTTATTATTGCTTAGGAAAAATTAAACTGGTGCAAGTTTGTGTATATCAGGCACTGAAAATAATATAGCTTTCCCAATCCGCTGAAAGTAAATGTGTCATATTCCTTTAAAAATATATGTTTTAGAAACAAATGCTACATATCTCAGGGAGGCCAAGCCCATAATTGATTGGCAAATAAAGGAATGCTTTATTTATGTTATACCAAACCCAGAAAGAAATTTGTAGATTTGGGAGTTTGTCTAAAAATAAAGAAAACGCAAAACATAATATTTTACAAACAAATATCATACCCCTCCTTTTCTTGCCAGGATCTCATCTGTAAGAATTACACAGGGCCTTCCCAAAGAACAGAATGGCCTAGCAATTAGGCAACAGTGCTTTGGAGACAAATACAGCAGGCTAGGCCCCTGGGCAAGGGCAGGGACAGGGTGGGGTGCAAAAGTGACTCAGATTTTTCCATTAGCCCTGCACATAACAATAAAACAAAAATTAATGTGGCACTGATATTTTTATTCTTTGTTTTGTCTCAAAATATACAGAATACTGTTACTTCTTTGTATTTCAGACCAATTAAAAGAAAAGTTAATGGAATTTTAGAATTGTTTTAATTATGTTTGGTTAATTCTATGGTATGTAAAGTAATTTAAATAGTTAAAAGTAGGTTGTCTGCCTGGCCAGCATGGCTCAGTCATTGAACATAGACCTATGAACCAGGAGGTTATGGTTTGATTCCAGATCAGGGTACGTGCCCGTGTTGTGGGCTCAATCTCCAGTGTGGGGCATGTAGGAGGCAGCCAATCGATGATTCTCTGTCAACATTGATGTTTCTATATCTTTTTCCCTCTCCTTTCCTCTCTAAAATCAATAAAAATATATTTTTTAAACAAAATAGGTTGTCTAGTAGCACCCATCCTTAAAAATAGAAACTGGCCCTAGCCGGATGGCTCAGTTGGTTGGAGCATTGTCCTATACATTAAAAGGTTGTGGGTTCGATTCCTGATCAGGGCACATATCTAGGTTGCAGGTTCCATTCCCAGTCAGGGTGTGTATGGGAGGCAACAGATCAATGTGAGGATTGATATTTCTCTCTCTCATCAATGTTTCTCTCCTCCTCCTCCTGCTCCTCCTCCTCCTCTTCCTCTTCCTCCTCCTTCTCTCTCTTTCTCTAAGATCAATGAAATAGCCTCAGGAGGATAAAAGAGAAAAGAAACTGCCAGGGTAGTAGAAAGGGTCTCAGATGCTGAATCCTTTTCTTTTCAGCTGCAAATCCTTGTACAAGGTATTTAATCCCTGCTCAGTTTCTTCATTTGTAAAATAAGGGTGACAATTTCTACCTTGCAGAGCTACCGTGGGCATGTTTTTAAAGATGGGTATAAAGCTCAATCAGTAGTAGCTAATAATATTTCTAATTTGCATTTTCATTATAAATACCTGCAACTTACACACTAAACACACCCCCTTAAGACATAAAATAGTCTTGGTATAGGACTTAGCAAAACCTTCCCCAAAATGTGTTTCCCACAGTTAAATTTTAATCCATCACTTCCTCGTGAAGTTTAACACATATTCCAAATTAATCAGGGATGAGAGGTAGATTAAATTAATGAGTTTCTCGACTTACTGTAGTAAGATAAATTATATAATCAATTTCGCTTACCTGAGGGGGAAATGGCACTCTTCCTTGGAAGCTACATGCAAGCTATCTGAAAAATGTGTAACCCTCTGAGCATTAAGCGGACTAGAGATGACTTCTTCCCTTCCCATAAGGCTCTGTGGTTTCCATTCTGACAGCTGCCTACACAAAGCCTAAGTCAAACAAGATCACTGTAAGGGGTGAGTTTATTTCATCACCCATGACAGTGTGTCTGGAGGTGTGTGTTTGCTTTTCTGATGTAACCACAAAGTAGCGGTTAGCTTCTCTCTAATAGATAAGGGTGGCAGAAGTCGCTGTTGGCTTTAAGATGATGTATGAACTCTTATTCTGAGAATGAACTTGGTACATTTACGTGTCATGACAGGCCTAGTGCTTACTTTTTCTCCCTCACCTTTTTCTCACCAGAGCCCTTCCTTCCCCTTTATGTTTTTCTCCTCGATTTGGAGAGAGAAAGAAATCAGACAAGCTCAACAGAAAGTGTTAAGAACCACGTGTCACACTGACAGTATTTCAAATGTGTGGGCTCCACCTGTGTGACTTTTGCTTCTTTTCTCTTTAAAAGTAAACACAGCAGGATGTGCGCACACCAAGTACTGAGCACATAGAAACAGGGGAAGTGCTGGCTGAGGAACAGCTTTAAAGGACAGTGGTGGGAGCTGGCTGCCTCCCTGCGGGGCACTGGAAGGGCTGCTCTCTCGCTCTCCCCCTGGAAGTAGTTGACTTCCTAGCCCTGGACTTTGCTTAAAGCACCACAGCAGGAGCTCTGCGTAGGGAAAGGACACATTGGCAGTGGGGTTTTGCTGTAGCTTTGAGACTTTCTGAACACAAGCAGAAAAATAAACCTTTATTAAAAAAAAAAAAAGGAAACCTTCATTTTTATTTATTTGGCAGAAACAATGAAAAGAATATGAACTTGACTTGGAAATACCTTATACCTTATGAATTATATATTTTCCCAGTGAGTATATATAGGACTAGATATATAAATATATATATATTCCTAGGAATACCTAATGAAGCTATAATGTAGGTAACCTTTATTACCTCCAATCCTTTTAGATAAGGAATTTGAAGCACAAAGCAGGTGAGTGACCCTTACCATCTAATTTGATGTTAAGCTGATCTTCTGACTTCACCCTATGTGCTACTACCTAACATCACAAGATGGGTGGCAAAGTGCACCTGCAATCCAGATGCTGAATTCTGCTCTGTCTTAGAGTGAGAACTGTTAACTTTGAAATCATGTATGTTCCGTTATTCACATCATGGCTTCCATAAATGCTGCTGTATTCATGTCTTGCTGCCTCCACTAAAATGCAAGTGTTGAAGAATAAAATACCAATAATCCATGCTCAATGAGTATTCATTGTGTGAGTATTTATATATATACTAGAGGCCCAGTGCATGAAATTTGTGCGGGGGGGGGGGTGTCCCTCAGCCCAGCCTGCACCCTCTCCAATCTGGGACTCCCCCAGTAGGATCGGGCCTAAATGGGCAGTTGGACATCCCTCTCACAATCCAGGACTGCTGGCTCCCAACTGCTCACCTGCCTGCATTCCTGATTGCCCTAACTGCTTCTGTTGGCCAGCCTGATCACCCCCACTAACCACGCCCCTGCCAGCCTGATTGATGCCTAACTGCTCCCCTGCCAGCCTGTTTGCCTCTAACTACCCTGCCCTGCAGGACTGGTCCCCCCCAACTGCTCTCCACTGCAGGCCTGGGTCCCCCGCAACTGCCCTTCCCTACAGGCCCAGTCGCCCCCAACATCCCTCCTCTGCTTGCCTGGTCACCCCTAACTACCCTCCCCTGCAGACTTGATTGCCCCCAACTGCCCTCCCTTGCAGGCCTGGTCCCTCCCAACTGCCCTCCCCTGCTGGCCATCTTGTGGCGGCCATCTTGTGTCCACATAAGGGCAGTCATCTTTGACCACATGGGGGCAGCCATCTTGTGTGTTGGAGTGATGGTCAATTTGCATATTATTCTTTGATTAGATAGGATTAGATAGGCTAGAGGCCTGGTGCATGGGAGGAGGCCAGCTGGTTTGCCCTGAAGGGTGTCCCAGATCAGGGTGGGGGTTCCCTTGGGGCATGGGGCGGCCTGGGCGAGGGGCCTGTGGTGGTTTGCAGGCTGGCCACACCCCCTGGCAACCCAAACGGAGGCCCTGGGATCTGGGATTTATTTATCTTCTATAATTGAAACTTTGTAGCCTTAAGTGGAGGCCTGGGCCAGCCAGGGCAGGCGGAAAACTTGGCTTCCTCCATTGCCAGGGAACCCAAGCCTCCTGCTCTCTCCGTGGCCGCAGCCATCTTGGTTGGGTTAATTTGCATACTCCCTCCTGATTGGCTGGTGGGTGTGGCTTGTGGGTGTAGCAGAGGTACGGTCAATTTGCATATTGCTCTTTTGGTATATAGGCCTAGAGGCCTGGTGCACGAAGTTTGTGCACTAGAAAGGGGTCCCTCAGGCTGGCCTGCCTCTTCTCACAGCCCAGGAGCCCTCAGGGAATGTCCTACTGATAGCGTAGGCCCGTTCTCCTAAGCCACAGTCTGGCCGCCTTCTGTGGGAGGCGACCAGCCAATCAGGGAAAGGCACTGCCCCTATCACTCCCTCACTGCTGCTGCCTCTAGCCTTCCTCTGTGGGCGGCATCCCTACAATCAGGGGAAGGCGATGCCCCCATCTGGCTTCTGCTGCTGCCACTGCCGGCTGCGAGGCTGCCTGAGCCTCGGCCATAGTAGCCATTGCAGCTTGCCTGAGCTTCACCCAGCCCTCATTGCCTGAGCCTCAGCCCTCGCAGCAGCCAGCCCTGGGCAAGCAGCAGTGGCCATCAGCCATGAGCTCCCCCATGCTTAACCAATGGGGTTCACTCATCCAGTGATGGGCAGACCGCGTCTTCCAGGGTTCTCCTGGCTGTGGGGGAGGGTGCATGTCTCCCTCCGGCCCTGGGTCACTGGATCCAGCTGCCAGAGGAAATTTCCTACATTGATTGCCTGGACACCTGGTATCCTCCACCAATTCCTGACCTGACCCGAGGAGTGTTGAGGAGTGATGGAGGTGGCCTGGGAGTTTGAGGAGCTGCAGGAAGGAGCTGCATTTCTCAGAACCCCTGATCTGTGGTGCTGGAGGCCAAGGTGTGGCATGGCTGGGTCAGGAGCTCTTAGCTGTGGAGCTCGGACTTTCCCTCACCTGCCTTCCCTGCTGGGCTGCCCTCGCTCACCTGCCTTTGCTGCCGGTGCAGAGGTTTCCCAGCAGAGTGGCTCTGCTGCCACTTGGCAGAAGGAACCTTTGGTCCTTCTGGGCAAGCTGCAGCAGCCATTGGGAGCACTCACAGCTGCCTCCACAGCCATGTGGGGAGTACAGGCTGCCCTCCACCAGGCCTGACTCCCCCATGCCTGTCCTCACTGCCGCTTGCCCAGGGCCGGCCCTGAGCAAGTGGCAGCAGCCATTGGGAGCACTCACAGCCGCCTCTGCTGCTATGTGGGGAGTACAGGCCTCCCTCCACCAGGCCCGCCTCCCCCACCCCCGTCCCTGCTGCCACTTGCCCAGGGTCAGCCCTGAGCAAGCAGCAGCTGCCATCGCATCCCCAACACTGCAAGTTCCTGCCCACCCATGCCTGTCGTTATTGTGACGGCATCCCAACCAATTTGCATATTACCTTTTATTAGTATGGATATACACACTAAAGGCTGGGGGCATGGATTCATGCACCAGTGGGGTCCCTTGACCTGGCCTCGCAATCCAGGACCCCTTAGGGATGTCAGAGAGTCAGTTTTTGGCCTGATCCCCACAGGCCAGGCCTACGGACCCGATCAGTGCACAAATCCATGCACCAGGACTCCAGTATGCATATAAGATCTTTGGTTAATCCCTTTCCTGTCCTTCCCCTCCCCCCGCCCTGAGATTTATCAGTCTGTTCCATGTTCCATGCCTGTGGTTTCCCCTCCTGCATTGAGCATCAGCCCCTTGGTGGTCAGTGTGCATCATAGCTACTGGCCAGCTGGTTGGCCGGTCACTTAGGCTCTTATATATAGATAGATATGTTATTCCCAGAATATCAGAATGCAAAGATATTTCACCAAGATGGCAGATTTCTGTCTGTAAATATATTAGCAAAACGGTTAGCACAAATAGCAAGTCTGGAAGTTATCACACACTATAGGGTGTTGGGATTAAACTAGACTGGAGAGATTAACCTCTACTCCCTCATTTTATAGGCAAAGAAGATGAGACTCACAGAGATGAAATAATTTTCTCAATTTTACCCAGTTCCTCCTTGAGCTTTGAGTTGGCCTCCTCATTTTTAGTGAGAACAGTTAGAACCATTCACAGCCCCAGCTCCTGCCTCTGCCAGAGAATCAAGGAGCATGTTGAAAAGGTATGGTTGCTTTCCTGGACCTTGAAGTCAATAGTATAGAAATGCCCAGCAGCTCAGCACTTTAGCAAGTCCATATAGAACTCAGATAGCATCCAGAGAGTAGGGGGAAATAATTTGAATTTTGAATATGAATACCTTTTGGAGAAAAGAGTAAAGAGCAGATACTACTTTGTATGGAAAAGAGAAAGTTGGAGGTGAGTTTACTATATAGTATCAATATAAGAAGGATAATTGAAAAGAGTCCAAAGTAACAATTTTCCAATATTTACTTAAAAGAGATAAATAGCCTTGTAATATAGCAGGAAATTTTTTGTATATTTATAAAAAAAAAGAAAAGAAAAAGGTGATAATCAGCAGGACTCATGCCAAACGCACCTAATTTCCATTTTTGTGGAGTTACCAGACTAGTGAAATACTAGTGAGAAAACATTTTATTTCAATAAGATATTTATTTAACACAATGTCTCATAACATTCCTATTAAAAACATAAAAAAATAACTAGCTGGTGCCTAAGGATAATTAATTTCAAATTCAAGATAGAGGGATATTTAGTGGCACGTCATAGGAGGCTGCACTTGATTCTGCCCTAATCATCAGCATTTGTAGGAAATATCCTGAGTGAAAACTTAGAAGTCAGGCCAAACTAACATCTGACCACACAAAATTAGAAAGGTCTGGAGAAGGCAGCTCCAAAATGATCACATGACAGGGAAGCCAGGCCAACACCAAACTGAGATCTAACTTTGTTAAAAGCCTTCATTTAGATCCAGCAACCTAACTGGTCAAGGACAGATGGGAAAATATGGGAACATTCTGATGAAGAAGTTAAGACTTCTGTAGGAGATAACAGTAGAATATAGCTTCCACAAAAAAGTCAATTTATTCTCAGCCTGCATTGATGGGTCTTCAGTGGATCAATCTGACAATATGTGGAGAATATGGATTATTACAGACATACTTTAAAAGCACATGAACATGCACAAAAAAGATGTTCAACATCACATCCTTTGGGATGCAGAAAACAGAAAATAAGTGTTGTAGAGAAACATTACTGGTAAAATGTAAAATGGTACAGTTGTTGTGGAAAACAGTATGATGGCTCCTCCAAAAGTTAAACATAGAATTACAATGTAATCCAGCAATTCTACTCCTAGATCTATACTCAAAAGAATTGAAAGCAGAGACTCAGATACTTATACACCATGGTTCATGACAGTGTTATTTAGAACAGCCGAAAGATGGAAACAACCCAACTACCTATCAATAGATGAATGGTAAACAAATGGGGTCTATAGATGCAATGGAATATTATTCAGCCATAAAAAGGTAGTGTAATTCTGATACATGCAACAGTATGGATGAACTTTGATAATGTTATATAAAATAAGCCATACACAAAAGAATAAATGTGTGATTCCACTGAAGTGCGATACCTGGACTGGTCAACTTCTTAGAGACAGACTGTTGAATGGTGATTACCAAGATCTAGGAAGAGGAAGGGATGGAGTCTTATTGCTTAATGGGTACAGAGTTTGTTCTGAAGATAAAAAATTCTGAAGATGGATGATGGTGGTCATTGCACAACATTATGAATGTATTTAATGTCACTGAACTGTAAATTTAAAAATGGTTATGATGGTAAATTTTATATGCAGGGTGTCCCCCCAAAAAATGTATATACACTTTAACAGCTGATAGCTAAATTTTGAAAATAAAATGTATTTTAATAAACACTGCCTTTATAATTATTCAAAGTTTGTATATACATTTTGGGAGGATAACCTATATATTTCACCATAATAAAAATGTTATTAAATATGGATTAATTATTCTGCCAACAACAAAGCATATTGACAAACTTCACTGTGTCCCTGCAAACGTGATCAAGACCAAGGGTCTAGAAGCTCTGACAAAGAAAAGATAACTAAAAGATCTGAGGGTATTTCCTACCAAGAAGAAAAGGCAGAGGAGCATGTCAGCTGTCCTTGGCTAGCTGCAAGGATCTGTGGCAGAGGCTGCACACTTATTCAACTGACGGAGAGAAACCTTGGGGACAGAACTAGCATCAGTGAGGGAACTGATATCCAGGGAGGTAAATTTCAGTACGAGAAAGTCTCTAAATAATTAGAACTATATTTAGCACTTCCCAATGGAACAGCTTCTGTAACATGTTTCTTCTCTCTCTGCTAAGAGGTCACTCCTAATAAAATGCCTTCCAATCAGACACCCGCCCTTCTTCCTTAGCTTCCCAGAGGCCCAGCAAGAAAATAACTGGAATTGGTTGCAGTCAGTCAGGCCAGACTTGCAGACCCATTTCCTGCTTCCCCAGAGTCAACCACCCCTGGACCCCAGCGGTGGCAGCCCCCGTGGTTGCACACCGTAGAACAGCTACTCCTTCTTCAGAGGCTAAGATGAGAGGTGTTTTCAGACAGATGCAGGGGAAGCTGGCAGGAGCCTCAGTCCTGTTCTCATTGCTCCTGGAGAGCATGCTCACATTTCCCCTAAAGAGCCATGGGACAGGGAAACAAAGCCCCCTCCTTCCTCTTTTCCTTCCTGTTTGCCTGAAGGCTAGATGTTCTGTGTCTGTCACTTGTCCTTTTATTCCCATTCTGTCACCAGGGAGGAAGCACTGAAGTGCAGAGGGCCCAGAAGCAGAAGTGTGGGGAAGGGTAGCACCCACTGTGGAAGAGGAAGCAGAAAAAGGCAGCTCTGATTCTGCCCTCCCTGAACCAAGTTTGCCAAGATAAGAAGTGTGGCTTCATTATTGAGAGCAACAGAGGCAAACGTGTCTTTTGAGAGCCCTAGATAAATAATACCTCTTAATCCCATCTCTGCAGTCAAGATGAGCCCCTGAGAACTCAGTGGGAACCCAAAGGTTTCTTGACAAAGATGTCAGCATAACTCACTCAGTCAGATGTAATTAAAAATAATTACTAACAGAATAGCACTTAGCTTATTGGAGATCAAAAAACTGTGTGTGCTCTCTGAACAGACTCTGAGAAAGGAGAACATTTACGGCCGAGAGCCCCCAGGTCAGCATCTGTGCACTGGAGTTCCAGTCCCCACTCTGCCATACCTTGGACAAATGTCCTCACCTCTCAGAGCCTGTTTCTCTCTCTGTACAATATGGTAAAAGTATCAACTTGGGAATGTCTGTAGCATTAAAATAGAGGAAACATATTTGAAAGAACTTAGAATACATGTCAGATTTGTTACTCCTCATTCTCATGTATTTCTCTAAGAGGTAAACTGAAGGACAGGCTAACAAACTAGGTCAGTGGTCAGCAAACTCATTAGTCAACAGAGCCAAATATCAACAGTACAACAATTGAAATTTCTTTTGAGAGCCCAATTTTTTAAACTTAAACTTCTTCTAACGCCACTTCTTCAAAATAGACTCACCCAGGCCGTGGTATTTTGTGGAAGAACCACACTCAAGGGGCCAAAGAGCCGCATGTGGCTCGCAAGCCGCGGTTTGCCGACCACTGAACTAGGTTATTGATTTCAATTCTTTTTAGAACCAGATGAAATGTTAGTTTGAAAAACAAACAAAAGTAAGAAAGAAAAAGAATGTCCGCCTTCCCTCACAGATGCCCATAGTGAAGAACCAAGGTGACTCCATTCCTTCTCTTCCACATGCAGCAATCTATGTGTCACCATCCCACCACCACCTCCACCGCCGGCACCCCTCTCACCCCCATGTGCTTCATTGCCTGCCTCTCTCTATCCCTCAAGCATGACAAGTTTGTTCTGGTGACAACCAGGCCAGTATGTTCACTTCACTCTGAACTCTGAGGATGGGAGACATTGAGGATTAGGAGCAGGGTATTTCTATTTGCTAGGCAGGTTTTTGTTTTGTTTCAAGGAGGAAGAGTTTGTGTCCCTAGAGTTCATCTTCTTTGTTCCTACAGCCCAAGCACAGGACAGATGTGCTAGATACTATATGCATTTCCTTCTGCTTTCTCTCCCAGAATTCTTACTCTGGGCAAACAAATTTGAATTGCAAATTCTTAAACTTCAGAAGATGCTTCAGGTTTGTTTTGTGCTGTCAGTTGTTGGGAGGAAACAGGACATGGAGGCTGATGCCCATTTGGTCACCATTGTCGTGTCCTCCTTTTTTTTTTTTCCTGTGATCAGGACAGGGAAAATTGGCTGGTCCGGAGGAAAGGAAGGAGGGGGAGGAAGAAGAGAACCTTTAGAGTAAAATGATAAAATTCTATTTTTGTTATTAAGATAATTATCAGTCAGAAAACTCTTTCAGTTATATTATTTCATCTTAAAGTCATGTGAAGTGTGGTATTTGATACTCTATGTTTGGCTGCTGTGGCCTAAACAAGATAGCTGAGAACCCAGGCTCAGGCATCACCAAGGTCACTGCCAAAGTGATTCAGTGCCACCACCTCCATATTGTAGCTGGGGGCCCAACCTGGAAGTTGCACATAGCTAGGCTCACTTGCTGTTGGCCACATCCAGCTGCCAGGAAATTGAAGGGAACAGGTCTGGCTTCAGCTCTGAGACTCTGTGCCAGTGAGAAGGTTTATACATACCATAGGCTGTCCGACCTTCAAATGCCCTTTGTTGGAGACCAGAGTTGCATATGTTCCCCTTCTTCCCCTCAACCTCCTTTTTCTCACCCTCTTAGTTCACCTTCCCTGGTATCAGTCCTCCCTGTCCTGTGCCTCCATTCCCACTCTCACCTGGAGTCTCTGTTGCCCTGCATCATCTTGCCCCACTTCACCTCAGTCCACCATGCTGAGCATCATCTGAGGGCACATCTCCCCCACTTCTGCCTGCCTCCTCAGAGTCCTTTAACCCCAGGCCCTAACTTCCCACTGCTCTTGACCATGGGAGCCCCTCCAGTGACCTTGTGCTGGAGAAGGATGACCTGTTCCCACTATTCAGTAGGGAGAAAGAGGGATCTTCAATTCTACTGCCATGGATGGCTACCACAGGGTGTGTTCCTAAAACACTAAATGAAGCTTGAGAGGCATCTCCCAGCAAATCTATTGTAAATCCATGGTAAGTGATTCACAGTACCATTTAGTACTTTAAAACTGTGCATGTGTGGATTCAACATCATAGGTAACATTTTTATGGGAGGGGACAAGATTCCTTGTCCAAACCATTAGCACCAAATCTGTTTTAGAACTCATATTTTTTAAAGGTAATAAAGTTATATACACTGTATTACAAAGTATTACAACAAGTTATATGTTGATGGGGAGGGTATTAAGAGTTATGTTCAGTGCAATAAATAGCCCGGCCAGTGTGGCTCAGTGATTGAGCATCAACCTCTGAATCTGGAGGTCACTGTTCGATTCCCAGTTAGGGCACATGCCTGGGTTGCAGGCTTGATCCCCACTGTGGGGCATGCAGGAGGCATTTGGTCAATGATTCTCTCTCGTCATTGATGTTTCTATCTCTCTCTCCCTCTCCCTTACTCTCTGAAATCAATTTTTTTTAAAAATAGACCGCAAAAAGTCCACATCAGATTTTGCTACAAAATTAGTTTGCACTATAGAATAAAAGTCTTTCTATTTTCAAAGCTTTTTGGATTTTAGAATTGCAGAGAAGGGATTATGGAAATGGATAATTTCTTTTATTTCTAGTGAAACTGAATTTTTTCCTGTTTTATCAGCCTTTAATATTTCCTCTGGAAATGCCTGCTCTGAATCTTTGCCTATTTTTTATTAGGCAAATAATAATTAATTATTACATTTATTATTTTTATTGATGTTTAGGATATTTTCACATATTTATCAAATATTTTGCCACATATTTTACAATTATATCTCCTTATTTCTCATTTGTCTTAAACTTTGTTAATATTTAACACATAATTTTAGGTAAAATGCTTTGTTAATATCTAACCCCTAAGTTTTAGGGTAAAATATTGTAGAACTGTGACCCTTTATGGAGCTTGTCTGTGGTATCATATTTGAGAAATCCTTCCTAACTCCAAAAGTATATAATCATTAATCTACATATCTAGCACTTTTCTTGTTTTAGAGATTTTATTTCTACATTAATATCATCAATCTATCTGAATTTTATTTTGATGTTAGCTTTAATGTAGGCTTCATCCAGTGGGCACAGTCCCATTTACTAAGAAATTCTTTCTTTTCCAATGATTTTTAAATACTGTTTTCATCATACACAAAACTTTCATAAATACCTGAATCTGTTTCAAGACATTCTATTTTGTTCTGATGATCTACTCAACCCTTCCGTCACCAGCACCATACTATTTCCATTATTACATCTTTATTTTAATATCCATCAGGGCTAGAGAAAGGGAAGGATGACTAGAGAGAGCACAGAGGATTTTTAGGGCAGTGAAACTACTCTATATGATACTATAATGGTGGATACATGTCATTATACATTTGTCCAAATCCATAGAATGTGCAAGTCAATGAGTGAACCCTAATGTCAACTATGGACTCTGGGTGATATTGACATGTCAATGTAGTTCATGGATTATAACAAATGTACCATATGGTGAGGGGTGATGGAGGGGGCGGGGGGAAAGCTGTGCATGTGTAGGGGAAGGGGATGTATGGGAAACTTCTGTATCTTCTGCTGAATTTTGCTGAGAATCTAAACTCTTTTTTAAAAAACTAGATATTGCTCCTAAAAGCATACATTCAAGCAGGAATATAAAAGATAAATAGAAAATTAGACTAGATTGTGATTTAGCAACTATTGGGATACAAGTAGGTTGTATCATTCATTTTATTTATATGGTTTGTGTCTCAAACTCTGTGATGAATGACCAATTTTTAAAAAGTGAAAGAAATTTCCATATCTGTTAAGACTAGCAACCTTGCCCTGGCCAGTGTGGCTCAGTTGATTGAGTATCGTCCTAAGCACCAAAAAGTCTCCAATTCCATTTCTGGTCAGGGCACATACCCAAGTTGCAGATTCAGTCTGTGCAGGAAGCAACCAAGTGATGTTTATCTCTCACATCAGTGTTTCTCTCTCTTCCTCTATCTTTTTCTCTCTCTAAAACCAACTTTTAAAACCATATTTTTTTAATTAAAAAAAGAAGACTAGCAACCTTTTTATTACGCCCATCTTTGAAAGGTTACTTATAAACTTTGCCACAAATATGTAATGGATCCCTTGTTATAATGAAGATACTTATTGATACTGCCTACCTTCTGCTCTGAATAGACAGATTAAAACTAGTGAAATTGATTCAGTAACTTAAAAAAACAAAACAACAAATAAAAGCCCTGGACTGGATGGCTTCATGGGTGAGTTTTACCAAACATTCAAATAAACACTAACACCTATCCTCCTCAAACTATTCCAAAAAATTCAAGAGGAGGGAAGTGTCCCAACCTCATTTTATGAGGCCAGCAACACTACAAAGAAAGAAAGAAAAGTATAGGCCAATATCCCTGGTGAACACAGATGCTAAAATCCTCAACAAAATATTAGCAAATTGGATCCAACAATACATTAAAAAGGTCATACACCATGGTCGTATACCATTGCATCCAGAGATGCAATATTGGTACAATAGCTTCAAATCATTAATAGCCTCAAATCAATAAATGTGACATAGCACACTATATAAATAAAATGAAGGATAAAATCCACATGATCATATTACTAGATGCAGGCAAAGCATTTTATAAAATCCAGCACCTGATTTATGATGAAACTCTCAGTAAAGATGGAACTCTCAATGTAATAAAGGCCATTTTGACAAACCCACAGCCAACACCATACTCAATGGGTGAAAAGTAAAAGTGTTTCCTTTATCATCAGGGACAAGACAGGGATGTCCACTTTTATCACTCTTATTCAACATAGTACTGGAAGTCCTAGCCACAGCAATCAGACAACAAGAAGAAATAAATGGCATCTAAATTATAAAGGAAGAAGTAAAACTGTCATTATTTTCAGATGACATGATACTGTACATAGAGAACCCTAAAGATTCTATGAAAAAAACCTAGTTGAACTGATGGATCCCTTGTTATAATGGATCCCTTGTTATAATGAAGATAATTATTGATACTGCCTATCTTCATTTTATAAAATTTAGCACTATTTTATAAAATGCTGGATTTTATAAAATGCTCGCTAAATAAATTTAGTGAAGTAGCAGGATAGAAATCAATATCCAGAAATCAGTTTCATTTCTATACACCAATAAGGAACTATCAGAAAGTGTAACTAAGAAAACAATCACATTTACAATTGCATTAAAAAATGCCTAGGAATAAATTTAACCAAAGATGTAAAACACCTGTACTCAAAAAATTATAAGACACTGAAAAAAGAAGTTGAAGAAGATACAAATTAGAGGAAGCATATATCCTATTCATGGGTAGGAAGAATTAACATCATTAAAATGTCCATACTATCTAAAACAATCCATAGATTCAACACAATTCCTATCAAGATACCACTGGTGTATTTCACAAAGCTGAAACAAATAATCTTAACATTTACATAGAACCACAAAAGATCCTGAATAGCCACAGTAATCATGAGAAAGAACAAAGTTGGAGAATCACACTACCTGATATCAAACTACACTATGAGGCTACAGTGAACAAAACAGAAAGGTACTAGAATAAAAATAGACATATAGATAAATGGAACAGAATAGAGACTCCAGAAATAAACCTACACCTTTATGGCCCATTAATATTTGACAAAGAAGGCAAGAACATACAATGGGGTAAAGATAGTCTGTTCAATAAATGAAAATTGGGCAGATATGTGCAAAAAATGAAACTAGACCACCTTCCTACATGATACACAAGGATAAACTCAAAGTGGATTAAAGACATAAATATTAAATTCAAAACCATAAAAATCCTAGAAAACAAACATAGGTAGTAAAATCTTGGACATTTCTTGTAGCAATATTTTTTTCTGATGTTTCTCCTTGGGCAAGGGAAACAAAAGAAAAAAAAAACAAATAAATGAGACTACATCAAACTAAAAAGGTTTTACACAGCAAAGGAAACCATCAACAAAATGAAAAGACAGCCCACTGAATGAAGGAACATATTTGCCAATGATAAATCTGATAAGGGGATAATATCCAAAATTTATAAAGAACTTATACAACTCAACTCCAAAACAAAACAAAACAAAATACTCACAAACAATCCAAATGAAAAATGGGCAAAAGATATGAATAGACAATTCTCCAAAGAGAACATACAGATGGCCAATAGACTATCTCTAATCATCAGAGAAATGTAAATTAAAACCACAATGAGATATCATCTCACACCCTGTCAGAATCACTATCATCAAGAAATCAACAAACAATTGTTGGCAAGGGTGTGAAGAAAAGGGAACCCTCATGTACTGTTAGTGGTAATGCAGATTAGTACAATCACTGTGGAAAACAGTATGGAATTACCTCAAAATATTAAAAATGGAATTGCTTTATGACCCAGCGATTCCACTTCTGGGAATATTTCTGAAGAAGCCCAAAACACTAACTCAAAAGAACATGTGCACCCCTATATTCATTGTAGCATTATTTATAATAACCAAGATCTGGAAGAAACCCAAGTGCCCATCAGTAGATGAGCAGATAAAAAAGCTGTGGTGCATTTACACAATGGAATACTACTCAGTCACGAACAAGAAGGAAATCTTACCTTTTGCGACAGCATAGATGGATCAGGAGAGTACTATGCTAAGTGAAATAAGCTAGTCAGAGAAAGACAAGTATATGATTTCATGTATGTGCGGAATCTAGTGAACAAAATAAAATAATAAAATACAAACAGACTCATAGATATCGAGAGCAGCCTGACAGTTGTCAGATGGGAGGGGTGTTGGGGAGCTGAGTGAAAAAGGTGAAGATATTAAGCAAAAATAACAACAACTCAGAGACACAGACAACAGTATGGTGATCACCAAAGGGAAAGTGAAGTGGGGAAAAATAGAAGAGAGTAAAGGGGTAAATGGTAACGGGATAAAAGGAAACTTGACTTGAGTGGTGAACACACACTACAATGTACAGATATTGTATTATAGAATTGTACACCTAAAACCCATATAATTTTAATAACCAATGTCACCCCCAATAAATTTAATTTAAAAACAAGTAAAACAAAAGACATTTATTGTGAGCATGTTATATGTCACTTACTGTGCCACTTGTGACCCTAAATGAGAAGGAAATATAGAAAACAGATACATCTCCCCAATCACCTTAATCCTTTCTCATTGTGGGGCTAGAATTCACTAACTGTGTGCAAGTGATGACAGAGAGAATGGATAAGTGAAGTTCTCTTGGCAGCACCACATTTAATAACTTATTCAAAACAAGGTTTCTCAGCCTCAACACTTTTGACTTATTTGTTGAATTGTAGGTTGCTTGTCAGCACAGCTGGCCTACTACATGCAAGTGGCATCCTCTCTCCCCATTGTGACAGCTGCAGATGCCTCCAGATATTGCCAAATGTCCCCTGGAGGCAAGGTCTCCCTGGTTGAGAAGCAAGTGCCAGACACTGCACTCAATGCTAAGCCAATAAAGATGAAAAAGACCTAGGCTGGGTCTTGGTCTTGTGGGTTCACTCTAGTGCTGTGCTTCTTGAACTTCATGGTACAGCGAGGTCTGTTAAAACTCAGATTGCTGACTACGCATAGGGAATATAGTCAGTAATCTATCTATCTATATATATATATATATATATAAAATGAGCCAGGGTCTCTAATGACCAAGGCTCCACTGAACACCAATACTGGAAGTCAGTGCTGGGTTGCTGTGACAACCCAGCACTGACTGCAGCTGGTGTCCGCTCAGTGACCCAGCACTGACTGCTGAGTGGGCTGTGGATCAGACCCAGAGAGAGGCCTGCAGACAGAGAGGCAGGGTCTGATCCCTAGCCTCCATGGCAGCTGTTGATTAGCCATTGCCTCTCTCTTTCTCCTACCTTCGCCAGCAACAATGCCTCCGTTTCTCTCTGGGCCTCCTGGGGAGCTGCTGATCAGCCCCGCCTCTTTGATCAGGCCCAGAGATAGGCCCGGAGATGCTGACTGGCATAGAAACCAACCAATCAGAACCAAATCTGGGTGAAGTGCCAGGAGCCCATGGCTATCTAGGAGGTGGGGCTTTTGACACTGACTGGCATATAAACTGACCAATCAGAACCAAATCTGGGTGAACTGTGAAGGCAGAACCTAAGGCAGGGGCTGAGGAGGGGTTTTAAGAGCAACAGCTGTGTGGTATAACGTGTAAGAAAGCGGTTCAATTTTTTCATGACCTGTTTGGTAGTATAGTGCATGTGACTGGCTATCAGTCCAGATATAGGGATTATGTGGTCTTTTTGCCAAGAGCATCTCCTCCTGCTGAAAAAGGCTTCCCCCCACCCCAATTTAAGCAATCCTATCCTATATAATCTATCTATACTACTAAAAGGATAATATATGCTAATTAGACCTGGTCGACCAGCCATCTTCCAGACGTCCCACTTCCTTCCAGACAAAGCCATGGTGGTGGGAGCTGAGGCAGAGGCAGTTAGGGGTGATCAGGCCAGCAGGGGAGAGTCCTCGATTGGAGAGGGTGCAGGCTGGGCTGAGGGAACCCCCCGCCATGCACGAATTTCGTGCACCGGGCCCCTAGTACAGTAATAACTATGTATGGTGTAGATGGATACTACACTTATGAGGCTGATCACTTCATAAGACCTATAAATGTCTAATCACTATGTTGTACACCTGAAAATAATATTATATTTCAACTGTATTTGAAAAATATAAATACTCAGATTGCTGAGCCCTACCCCTTGGTTTCTGACTCAGTGGGTCTGGGTGGGGCTGGAGGATTTGCCTTTCTAAAGAGTTCCTGGCTGCTGCTGGTGCTGCTGGTCCCAGGAGCTGAGCTAGTGGGTTTCCATCTTGTGTGGGGGTGGTGTCCACTGCAGCTGTGGCTAAAAGTACAGATGTTCTCTTCTCACACAGTAAAACTAGTGTTCCCTGCCCAGACAGTGTGGCTCAGTGGCTGAGCATCAACCCCATGAACCAAGAGGTTCCAGGTTTGATTCCCAGTCACAGCACATGCCTGGATTGCGGGCTCAATCCCCAATAGAGGGTGTGGGGGAGGCAGCCTATCAATGTTTCTGATCTGTTTCCAAATCTCCATCCTTCTCCCTTCCTCTCTCTCTCTAAAAAACCAAACTAGTGAGAATCATAGTCATTTGTGGTTTTTATATTGAGTAATTAGATCCAAAATGGGCTACTAAACCCATAATAAATCTAAACTGTCTCAGGAAAAAAAACCACACACACAGAGAATCTAATAAGCTAGAACAGTGATTTTTAACCTTTTTCATCTCATGGCATACATAAACTAATTACTAAAATCTGTGGCACACCAAAAAATATGTTATATTTTTTGCCAATTTGACAAAAAATAGGTATAATTTTTATTCATTCACACTGGATGACTATTGTTGTATTGGCTGCTATCATCTTTTATGTGACAACCTAAGAGAAAGGAGGTCAGTGCCTCTAAATAGTCAGATATTGCATGTTTTAAAAATTCTTGCAGCAAACCAGTGTGCTGTAGCACACCAGTTGAAAATCACTGAGCTAGAACAATGACAAATGGTTGTCAGTTTTATAAATTCATTCTGAATTAACAGGTTAATAGTTAATGGGCTAATCTAGGAACCTATATAGTATCTAATCTCACAATTCCCATGACTTCTAAGCTCCAATTATAAAGACTCTTGTGCAATCGACTCATTTCAAAGTTGAGGATATTTCTGTGTGCAACAGGAAGATGTGGGCCACTCACCTTGACCTACACGGACACATCCACCTAGATTGTTGGACCTCACTCTGCCTCTTTCTTTTCCTTCTCCTGGTCCTCATTCCTGGTCACCCTGTCTCAGCATCTACAGCAGCCTTCATGTGATGGACAGTGCCACCAGTGCTGCCTGTCATGGCAAGCACAGGAAGGGTTCTGTGTATATTACTCTGTATGAAACTATTAACTCATCTACAGACTGAACATTGCTATTTCCTATTTCCGCTTGCTGTGGTGATACTACTAAATACTGTATTTCCTTTGAAAAGTGTCGTACACCCTCAGGAGGAAGTGGGGTGTGGGGTTAGAGCAGCTTTGGGAGGACAAGAGTGTTTGTTACTGGTGCACACAGGAGTGACAGCACACTTTGCAAAGTGTCTTGTTTTCTATGACTCTAACATGAAGTCCACCCAGGTTAACTGGCTGTGCCCCTTTATTCACAGGATAAGAAGACAAGAAAGTGGCATCCAGGCTCTCAAACCCTCCTGCTCTGATCCCTTCCTGACAGGACTGGTCTGCCCAATTTGAGGCCCCCAGGCTTATTGAGAACAGGGACCATGTCACACTTTTGTATCCAGCACAGTGCTTTATGCATAGTAGGTGGGTTTAGAAATGCTTATTGAGCAATGGCGAACAATAGGTGTGTATATTGCTTCATTTACTTAGCTAGTGCTTTATGTGAATTCTAGGCCATGTCAGATAATCCACTGAGCAAGTTACCATCATCAGTAACTAATTTTCACCAGGAGAATTTCTGAGGATGCATTGGAAAAGTCCTATATGATAATGATAGCTACCTTTTCACTAAACACTGTTTTATGCATGTCCCAAGAATTAATTCATTAACTCCTCATGATAACTCTATGAAATGGGTCTAGTATTTTCCCCAGGTTGCAGACACATAGTCACAGAAAGCTTAGGTCACTTGACGAAGACTTTTCAGTTGGTAAAAGCTGGCTTTTCTACCATAGTAGTCTCATTTACATACCTGTGAGCTTGTCCACGTGCCCACTAACTCCTGTATCTCCATGCCTCTTTGCACACTGCAATGTAAAGACCAGAGGACAATGGACCGTGTGCCTGAGTATGTCAGCCTCACCTTCTCAGTCAATATGCCCCATGACCAGAGTGCCTGGGTCCTGGCTCTGGTTTGACATCTCTGATTCAGGTGATGTGCTTCTCTCTGAGCCCCTAACTGGCAAGAAGAACTCTCCCTCTGCTGTATTAGGAAGATTACAATGCACACTGTGCCTGATTTGACCTACTGGGTTGATAAGATGGTAGAGTCCCAGAGAAAACTGTCTCTTTTTCCCCAGACTTTATTGAGATACTAGAGGCCTAGTGCATGAGATTGGTGCACTGGGGGAAGGGGTGTGTCCCTCAGCCCAGCCTGTACCCTCTTACAGTCTGGGATCCCTCAGGGGATGTCTACCTGATGGCTTAGGCCCAATCCCTAGGGAGATTGGGCCTAAGCTGGCAGTCAGACATCTCTCTCGCAGTCCAAGGCTCTCACAGTCCAGGATTTCTCGCTCCTTACTGCCCACCTGCAGCGGAAGTGGGAGAGGCTCCTGCCACCACTGCTGCGCTTGCCAGCCATGAGCCTGCTTCTGGCTAAGCGGTGCTCCCCCTGTGGGAGTGTACTGACCACCAGGGGGGACTCCTGAGTTGATTGTCTGCCCCTGGTGGTCAGTGCGTGTCATAGCAACCAGTTGTTCCACCATTTGGTCAATTTGCATATTAGGCTTTTATTATATACTAGAGGTCTGGTGCACGAAATTCGTGCATGAGGGGTGTCCCTCAGCCCAGCCTGCACCCTCTCCAATCTGGGACATCCCTCTCACAATCCAGGACTGCTGGCTCCCAACTGCTCACCTGCCTGACTTCCTGATTGCCCCTAACCACTTCTGCCTGCCAGCCTAATCACCCCCTAACCACTCCCCTGCCAGCCTGATTGATGCCTAACTACTCCCCTGCCAGCCTGTTTGCCCCTAACTGCCCTCCCCTGCAGGCCTAGTCACCCTTAACTGCCCTCCCCTGCAGGTCTGGTCACCCCTAACTGCCCCCCCCTGCAGGCCTGGGTCCCCCACAACTGCCCTTCCCTGAAGTTCTGGTCACCCCCAACTTCCCTCCTCTGCAGGTTTGATCGCCATCAACTGCCCTCCCTTGCAGGCCTGGTCCCTCCCAACTGCCCTCTCCTGCTGGCCATCTTGTGGTGGCCATCTTGTGTCCACATGGGGGCAGGATCTTTGACCACATGGGGGCAGCCACCTTGTGTGTTGGAGTGATGGTCAATCTGCATATTACTCTTTTATTAGATAGGATAGAGGCCTGGTGCATGGGAGGGGCCAGATGGTTTGCCCTGAAGGGTGTCCCAGATCAGGGTGGGGGTTCCCTTGGGGTATGGGGCAGCCTGGGTGAGGGGCCTGTGGTGGTTTGCAGTCTGACCATGCCTCCTGGCAACACAAGCAGAGGCCCTGGGATCTGGGATTTATTTATCTTCTACAATTGAAACTTTGTAGCCTAGAATGGAGGCCTGGGCTGGCCAGGACAGGCAGAAAGCTTGGCTTCCTCCATCGCCAGGGGCAACCCTAGCCTCCTGCTCTCTCCTGCTCCATGGCTGTCGCCATTTCTGTTGGGATTTATTTATCTTCTATAATTGAAACTTTGTAGCCTAAAATGGAGGCCTGGGCCGGCAAGGGCAGGCGGAAAGCTTGGCTTCCTCCATTGCTGGGGAAACCCAAGCCTCCCTCCTGCTCTCTGAGGCCGCAGCCATCTTGGTTGGGTTTATTTGCATATTCGCTCCTGATTGGCTTATGGGTGTGGCTTGTTGGTGTAGTGGAGGTACGGTCAATTTGCATATTACTCTTTTATTGGATAGGATGATAATTGCCACTTAAAAACTGATTATACTTAAGGTATACAACTTGATAATTTGATATACATATACATTGTGAAATATCCATGACAACCAAGCTAATTAACATATCTTTCACCACATATAGTTCTTTATTTCTTTCCTTTTTTTCTTGTGTGTTTATGGTAAAGATTGTCTTTTAAGAATAAATTTTGACACAATAAACAGAGTCAGAATCAAATTTGCTGCCTATAGGAGACAGCCTCTTTGAACCCAGTAAGTAATTACCCACACTATGCTTAGAAAATGCTTCCAAAGAGACTGATCTGCTCCAACAGTATAGAAGCAGTTACTTTTCTTCTCGAATCTGACCACAGAAATCCTCACTAATACAGTCAGCCACCAGCAATGACATGAATGGAGAGAGCATAGAGGTGAGATAGCACACAATGGTGACATCTTGGGAAAATTACCAAGGTCAGCAATGGTGACCTCACTTCCAGAAGAGAACTTGAGTTATTCCAAGAAACTTCAACTCTGCTTATATTGCCCACTTTAGAACTCTTCAGATTACAGATATGGGATAGAGAGATAGATTAAATCACATGTATTGACAAAGAGCTGGTACCTCAGGTAATTAAGCAAGTAGTCAGCACAGAGGGTGCTGAGAAAGCCTGTGGCACCCATTGTAACAGATTCTTTCTAGTGAGGGACTGGTGGAGCAGATGGAAATTATTTATGGGGAGATCTCTAGGCTTTCACTTCCTCTCTGACCTAACCTTAACAGGCCTTTTCTAGCAAGAAATCATTGACTAGTTTGGGTGGGACACTTAGCAACCAAGGCTGGAATTGAGATTCTGCCAGTACTAGCGGTATGACCTTCAGCAAGCTGCTTACCCACTCAAGCCTCGGGTTTCTTGTCTGTGGGATGGAGCCAATTATACCTATCTTGTGGGCTTGGTGAGAAGATTGAATACTATACATTTTCCAAAGCTCTTTGAAAAGTTTTGTGAATTGTAGGGACCCAATAAATAACCCCTTTGGACTGTGCTTGTGCTTAAAACAAATGGAGAGACATATCAGGAGTCAGGGGAATGGAGAGAAAAAAAATGTTAACTTGATGAATAATAAAGGCTGGATTGGTGGATATGACCAAAGTGTTTTAAGCAAATTGGTTGGTCATCGTCCAGTGTCCTAGACAATGGCCAGGACTGAAGCAGATCGGCCCCACCATGCTTTGGCATTCCAGAGAAGAGTAGAAAGACATACTCTCTGAAAGTCAGCAGATCCCCTCAATAGAGAGAAGGAGGCTGGTCTGGGCAGGTACAGTTTATTCTTCTAAAACTCACCCATTAGATAAATCACTCCTCCTCCCGTGGGGAGCAGGAAAGAATTTCTGAATGTGGCAGTACATAAGTGAGATTCTTGTAGGATGAGGAAGACTGCAAGGCTGCAGTTATGCACACCCTGTGGAGGTGCACAGAGCAGTCACAGCAGAAGGAAAGGTGTAAAAACAGAGCCACTGAGGTGGAGGGTTGGGTGTATTCAGCAAACAGAAAAGTTGATATAAGCTGAGTAAGGGGTGCTGTGTGGACAGGGCAAGTGGAAGCCAACTCATGAAGGTTTTTAAATAATAGGTTAAGAAATCCTAATTTAACTCAGTGCAGACTGGGACAGTTTTGTTGTTGTTGTTGTTGTTTGTTTTTTGTTGTTTTTTTAGTATTTGTGTACTTTGATCAGAGCTGTGCTTTAGTGGGACTATTATCATGTCACATTAAAATTAATATCAGAATATTATTTTATAGGTGTTTTATTTTCTATATTTCAATATTTGTTTTGTTTCCATGCTGTGTTTTTGGTGGAGGAGGGGAGAGTGTTATATTAGTGGCCTTGGGCTGTCATAACAGAATACCACAGACTGATATTAAACAACAGGCTTAAACAATAGTAATTTCATTTCTCACTGTTCTGGAGGCCGGGAAGTCCAAGATCAAGGTGCCCTCACAGTTAGTTTCTGATGAGAGCTCTCTTCCTGGCTTATTTATGGAGCCTTCACACTGTTAAGTGGAGATGGAGGTTGTCTGGTCTCTTCCTCTCCATATAAGGGCAACAGTCCTATTTTGATGAGGGCCCAACCTTACAACTTCATTTAACTTTAATTACCTCCCTAAAGACCTTGTCTCCAAATACAGTCTCTTGGGCCTTAGGGCCTCAGCATATGAATTTGGAGGGATACAATTCAGTTCATAATGGAGGGGTCTTGCTGACATTTATAGGTAGTAGGTACCTCTGTTGATAAATCCCCCTTCCTTGCTAGTTCTAAGGCTAGGCTTGTTTTCTTTTGTCTTTACAGCACATACTTTAGCAATTATTTTAAACTACTGCCTTCAGTTCATACTTATTTTAATTCACTTTTGAGACCATATTTGTGGGCAAGAGGCTAATATTTAAGCTGACTCTTTTTATTGTACTACTTGGTAGAAGGCTCAGCCACAGGATAACACACTTCCCAATTACATAATCATTCACAAGTTACCGTCTTTCTTCTGTATACATTGCAAGGCAAATTGTTTTTTTATTATAGGTTGTTTTCTACAGCAGTAGGTCATTTCATTCAGCAGTCATCTTTACCTAAGAAACCTTTTACATCTCATAAAGAAAACCAAAAGTTGTAAACAGAGCTTAATTTGTCAAAATTTACCTGATGTTTAATTTACCGAATTTTGGCTGAACTGAAGCATATGAATGCTTTTTTTCCTCATTCCCCAATTTATTATTGATTCATTTGTGTTCTCTTTGCTTCATGTTAGAGGTTTTGATATTTCTGTGAGACAATTCCTCTTGTCACTAAGGTATCTCCAGCTAAATTACAGCAATGCATGTGCAGTCCATATACACTGAGTGGCCAGATTATTATGATCACTGAACGCATAATAATCTGGCCATTCAGTGTGTGTGTGTGTGTGTGTGTGTGTGTGTGTGTGTGTGTGTGTGTGTGTGAGGCCCAGTGCATGAATTCGTGCATGGGTGGGGTCCGGCCAGCCTGGCCAGGGAGAGGAGACATGGGCGGTTGGCTGGCCTGCCTGCTGGTCGAACTCCTGTTCGAGGGGACAATTTGCATATTAGCCTTTTATTATGTAGGATATACACTGAGTGGCCAGATTATTATGCATTCAGAGATCATAATAATCTGGCCACTCAGTGTATTTTTTAAATAAAAAAGTATGCATTCTTATTCCATTTGCTGCAGAGGAAGAGATGTCTGGATCTTTTTTAGCTGATGAGATTACATAGCAGTTCTATTGCTTTCTATTTTTATGTAGCATCACCTTTTGCTATAAGGTTTTGATCCTTGACATAATTGTGAAAGCATTCCTTGACACAATTGTGAATTGTGGCAGGTGAGTCAGTCTAGGTAAGTAGATGAGTCAGCACCTAGGGAGTTAAGAGACCGGAATTCTCAGTTCAGTACTTAACATTGCATGACCTTAAGCACGCCGCCACTTGAACATCTACCTGCATCATAGCTACCTGCTAAATATAGATGAGATCACACTTACAGGTGAAAATATTGAGCTGTGAGAGTAAAGACTCTCTACAAATTTTAAGTACATATTGTAATGATATTTCACAATTGGGATAGCAAAAACACAGAAGATTGCATGGACCTACTGACAGTTCATCATGATAAGTGCTGCGTCGAGATGATTCTAGAGGGTATGTGCGCAATAAGAGAGACACATGTGGGTGTTATGGGAGCTCAGAGGCAGAGCACGGAGTGGTCACATCATGCAGCCCAGATATGTTTTCCTCTCTTCTTGCCCATTTTTGTAACAACTAGTAAAGTTGATAACATCCATTAGAAAATATATCAGAGTTGCAATAATAATAATAATAACTAACACTTTTTGAGAGTTTACGATGTGCCAACCCCATTCTAAGCACCTCCATGTATTTGCTCATTTCATCCTCATTGCCCTGTGAGATGAGTAATAGTGTTATCACCATTTTTCAAATGAGAAACAGGCTTAGAGGTTAAATAGCTCCTGCAGCTGAGCTGGGAATGGCATTGATTCTCTGCCTGTAACAACGCCAGGACTCTTCCTTCATATTGACTTCCTCTATAATTGTCTGCCACTTAATTGAACCATAGTGTACCCCTGCAGGTAAAAGAAATGCATAAAGATTAAGAGATTATGTAAAATGTCATTTTTGAAAATTAAGTTCCTTAATAAAAATGCATTGAGCTTAGGTTACCTGTCAGAGAGAGGGATCAGCCCTGGAGATTCATACATGATTAAGACATGGTCCCTGCTCTCAGAGCTCACAGTCTTATGTAGGGGGACCAACATGAGCCAATAAATATAGTAAAACTAGAGGCCCAGTGCATGAAATTCGTGTGCAGGAAGGGGGGTGTCCCTCAGCCCTGCCTGCACTCTTCCAATCTGGGACCGCTCGGGGGATGTCTGACTGCTGGTTTAGGTCCAATCCCACAGGACAATCTGGGACTGCTGGCTCCTAACTTCTCCCCTGCCAGCCCGATAGCCCCCAACTGCCCTCCCCTGCTGGCCTGATGGCCCCCAACTGCCTTCTCCTGTTGGCCAGATCACCCCTAACTGCCCTCCTCTCCAGGCCTTGTCCCCCCAAATTGCCCTTCTCTGCTGGCTTGATGGCCCCCAGCTGCCCTCCCCTGCTGGCCTGGTCACCCCCAACTGCCCTCCCCTACTGGCCTGGTTGCCCCCAACTGCCTTCCCCTGCCAGCCTGATTGCCCACAACTGCCCTACTCTGACTCCATCTTGTGGTGGCCATCTTGTGGCAGCCATCTTGTGACTACATCACGCAAGGGCATGACACCACCTAGGCCAGTGGTCGGCAAACTCATTAGTCAACAGAGCCAAATATCAACAGTACAACAATTGAAATTTCTTTTGAGAGCCAAATTTTTTAAACTTAAACTTCTTCTAACACCACTTTTTCAAAATAGACTCACCAGGCCTTGGTATTTTGTGGAAGAGCCACACTCAAGGGGCCAGAGAGCCACATATGGCTCGTGAACCGCAGTTTGCCAACCACGGACATAGGCTTTTATTATATAGGGTATTATAGGGAAATATGACCACCGCATAAAGCTAATTGCAATGTCCAAAGAAATTTGGTTACAGAGAAAACCCTTTATCACAACTAGGGTCTAGGAAAGTAAGGCACCCACATGTACTCACTCTGTGGGAAGTGGATTTTCTAGATGTGATGCAGATAAAATGAGAGGGACATCTATAGTTTGAGTCACTGCCTTCTTCTAAGTACTAATATATGTGGTACCCCAAGGATTAAATAGGAGAAATATTGGTGGGGCTCTACCATATCCCCCAAATTTGGGAACTGAGAAGAGGCAAGGACAGAAAATGGGAGTGACACGATCTATCATACTCAGACTTTTGAAATGGCAGAGGTGAGGTAAATAAATTTGACAGGTGCTGTCTCACAATGTACCCAGGGACTCCTGGGAGCCTAGAAGGCCAAGTAAACTCCACCAGGATGTGTTGGAGGGAGGATGATGGAGGCTTCAAAGAGGAGGTAGATATGGTGCAGGAACTTGAAAGATTAGGATGTAGATATGGGCCAGATGGAGGGTGGAGTGAAATAGGAGGGCATTCCAGGGAGAGGGAGCAGTATTACTACATGCCTAAATGTATGAAACAGCATGGCAGTTGGAGAAATGGCAATAATTCTGCACAATCCTAAGGAAAGTTCTTCTGGCTGCAGACCTGTCTGGGAATGAGATGAGCTCAGGCAAGAGTGAAATGGGGACAGCAGGTAGGGAAGGAAAAAAGCAATTTGCTTGTGGTACATGAGGGAAAAGGTGACATCAGAGCAGAAAGTCTTGGCACCATAAGTGAAGGGCAGATTTGAAAGGCAGGACAATGAGTTCTGTTGGGAGGATCCCCAGGAGCTGTCCAGGAGAGAACTGAGTGTGTGGTTTGATTGCTCAGAGGAGAGCTCTGTAGATGAAACTGGCCCTTGGGCTCTGGTACAGCCTGGCCAGAACTGTACTGTTTGTTGTATAAGTACAACACTGTACTTACACACGTGCTGTTTGTTGTCAATGGAAAGTAAAGAGGAGATTTATGAAATTTACACTCACAGAGAAACTGGGGGAGGACACTTGATAGATCCTATCCCATGCATGTATTTTTGCACACAAATAATTCTCCTTTCTATTTTAACACCTCGGGAAATCCCCTTTCTCACCATCAGCTCTGAGCACAAGAAGCCAGCCCACAAAAGCTTTCATGTTAATTCTTCTTGTTGTGCTTATTACAGATTTTCTTGGCTCTTGAGATATACATATACATATACACACACATAGATGTGTGTATGCGTGTGTGTGCTCAAGAGAATGGTGGAAATTTACACTGTAAACCTCATTGTATAAAAGTATATGATACATGTTATCCTTGCCATTGTGAGGTAAGAACATTTCCAAAATATTTGCTAATCATACAGGTAAAAAGTTACTATTTTTTTTTATATTTTAACTCTTTTTATTATTACAGGATCTATAAGCATTGAATATTTATAGATCCTTAAAGAAAATGCATTATCAAGTTCTAATATTAGATTTTTCTCAGCCATTTGAACCAAAATGCAAAATTTCAAAAAAGCTTAAATACTGCAGAGTAAAAGTTGTTTCATTTATCTTTAAGACTCCATTTTTATCGAGTAAATTGTGGAGGCTACTCTTAATTACTTTAGGGTTTTAAATTAATATTTTATTATATGAATTCGCAGTTTCCTAATGTATATTTTTGCATTTGTATCTATATACCCTCTGGGTTTATTATCCATGCCTTGAAATGCCAAAAGCATATTTTAATTTGATTTTTAAATTATCGTATGGCAAAATTGACTTTTGTTTTTGGTTCATAATTCTGTGAATTTAAGTTTAGATTTCTGTGAGCACTACCATAGTCAGGCTGTATAATAATTTGATCTTCCCCCAGAACTTGCTCATCTATCCCTATAAAGCCATACCCTGCCCTCTTCCCCAACCACTGGTAACCACTGATATTTTTTCTCCATATTGCTTTGTCTTTCTAAAAATAGCATATTAAAGCAATTATATAATATCTTGTTTTATTTAGCATTTCTTGAATTGCTGACAAGGCTAAACAATTATTCATGCAACTAGTTGCAGCTATGTTTTCTGTATTTTATATAGTTTGTGTCATTGCCTCTTACTCATTCAGGTCATAGGTAGCAATTATACAAACTTGCTGTGCTTATTACGTAAGAACTAGAGGCCCAGTGCACAGATTCATGCACATTGAAAGGAAATTAATTAGAAGGTGGCCAGCAGGTGGGACTGGGCGAAATGGACCAGACATGCCCTGGGACCAACCTCCCGCAGTCCCTCCTCAGCTGGCCACACCTGGGGCAACGCCACTGTTCAAAGGTTGTCTGCAGAGTGAGTGGGGTCCCTCCAGCAGAGAGGGTCCCTTGGCTGGCCTGCAGGGATCAGGCCTAAACCAGCAGTCTGACATCTCCTGAGGGGTCCTGGAGTGCAAGAGGGCACTCTGCAAAGTTGCTGTCACTCGGCAGCTTCTGCATTGAGCATCTGCCCCCTAATGGTCAGTGTGCATCATACCTCTTGGCCAGTTGCTCAGGCTTTTATATATGTAGATAATGCTAACTCATTGTCTGTGGTAATTTCCATCCATATTGCCCCAGCTAAGTTGTTGGCTTTACGTTTCATTATTTTCTTGAAATATATGACCTTACAAATAGTAATATCATCAGATCTAGTAATATTGTAGTACTCTAGTGATCTAGTCTGATGCAATATTCCTAATTTTTAAAAAAATTGTAAAAGAATGCTTATGACAGCATATTTCTAGTATGGAAAAGTTGGAAACAGTCTAACTGTGAAACTATAAGACTTTAGTAAAGCACATCCCAGTGCTGTCTCTCAGTAGAACGTCATGCAAGAATTAAAAGGATGCTGTCAAAAATAATGTAACATAGACTGTTTTATGGTAAAATATTAAATGAAAAAGTCAAATATAAATTTATACATACATATGAACACAGCATGCAAAACAAAAAAAACACAAAACCTACTCATTTAAAAAAGACTGGAGAAAAATACATCAAAATAGTAATAGCGATTTGCTTTCATTGCTGGAACTATGGGGTGATGTTTCAATTTTGTGTGGTTTCTTCATATTCCATATGGATCACTTTATTGTTACAGGAGGGGAAATTTTTCTGAGGAGCTCAGGAACAAAATGCTACCTTTGGCCTTTAAAAAATGCACCCCAGAGCTTGAGACTTTATTAAATGATGTGTGAAGTTAAACACACAAATGTCAATTCGCTCTGCTGGATGTCAAAACGTCAGATCCTGTCACTGGGACTAGACCTTTAGAAAGAGAGTCAGTGATTTGGCTCTCACACAGGTGTAATGCACTAAGTAAACTGTCAAATGCTCATTGGTGAGTGGACAAGACAAGAGAATCTGGTGAAATGGCAAATGAATCTGGACTGCTAATGAAATAGGTCAGTTGTTGTCTAAGAAGCCCTGAGGGAGGAGAGGGGGTTTCCCTGCTCCTCTTTTTCATACAGAGAAACCCTGGTTACCTTAGAGGTTTCTGTCTATTCCCAGACAGATTTTCCCAGGGGCATGCTGAGTTGTCACCTAATTGTGAACCCAGCCTGGAAATGGCAGAATGACACATCCCTCTCTAAAGGTCAAAGTGCTTGAAACTCACACTTCATGAGTCAGTGATCCCTCCTGACTCAAGAAAGAATTACTTATCTTTACTTGTGTTGAAGAAATCTTCAAAGAGTTCACACATGGTAAATATTCTCGAATGAGACTTGTTCCTGGTGATTTTTCCTGATTACTGGAGATACACAGATTTCTCCAAAAGACCTATGTGACACAGGAGAGGTAGGGAGGGATCTCAAAGAAGTTTTCTCCAGAGAACTCTCTGTTACCAGCCTGCCTACTGCCTACTGCCTGAGAGTTCTAAACTCAAAAGGTGAAGGGGCCCCTAAAGACCAAATCCGGGGTTATCCTGCTGCTAATTCAACAGAGTGACCTACACAGCATGTGTTTCAGAGACTAAGGACACCCCAACAAATCATGATTCCGTAACCAGCTCCTCTAGTTAAACCTGCTAAACTCCACGGGAAATTGGGACTTTTTAAAAAATCCATGAAATTAACAACAGTTGTCAAGAGCCCATAATTTGTCTCGCTCTGGGTTCAGAAAACCCAAAAGATCCGGAGACAACTGGCATTCCCCAGGACTAGTGAACTTTTACAACCCTGCGAGATTCAGGATCCGGCCCAACATTTCTAGCAAAGTCATTCGTCTGAGCAGTTTACTTCCTTTATATAAGGTAGAAAAGACAGCTAAGGCTTCAGTGGTTAACTTTGTTCTTGTTAACTTTAGCTTACTTAAAAAAAACTGGTAAAATTCAGGAGACAGTTCAAGAAGCCGAAAGAAGTAACTTTCACTGAATACCAGTTAATAGTTTCAAAGTAATGTGACCTCATAGAAAAGTGGGTTAAAAAGGAAAAAAAAGAGGACTTAGTTGAGATAAGTGGCAACCAGAGTAAACAAGGAAAGGAACAGCAGGTGAAGATTCAGACTAGAATCCTAAAATGTGTAGCCAAGACTATGATTTTCACCTATATCTCTAGGCTAGCATAATTATGAGTTAATTGGCTTTTATGAAGTACTTTGTTTATCCTTGCACAATAAAGCACTGTATAATGGCAAGCAATGATTTAGGGTTTTTTTAAGTCGTTCATGATGTTCAAAAGCTTATGTTATATATATGCATATTTATATACTCGCACATATATATGACTATGAAGAGAGCAACCTTTTTGAAATGTCTAAAGTACATAGGGCTCAGCCGCTAAATACCCAGAGTCAGTTCTACCACACACACAAATAGCCCATGTAAGAATTTTGTGGTGTCATATTTAACTGGTGTGACTAAAATAGACTCACTCTTTATAAACTCATTTTACTATTATTGTTAGTTGTGTCCTGGTTACTTACTTGAAAAATAGAAGAAATAAAATGTTGGGAAACGTTTGCCTCTTTCTGCAAACGTTAATCAGACATAACTGCATTAAATGAAGAGTGGATTACAATTCCAACTGACAAGGTAGAATGATGCAGACTTCCAGAAAGCCTTCTTCCTTGGCAAGTCAGTCTGTGGTTTGGGATGAGCCCAATAAATGTATTTTGCAGAAGGGGGAGTAAAGGCATTTGTTCAAATGGAGAGTTAAACCATTTGAAGCTGTGGCTATTGGCAATAAAACACTGGTTAGGTGGAGAGGGGACACCAAAAAAAATACATTTTACAGCTCCTCAAATAGCATTTGTCTTTTGTCACTTTACAGGAGCCACTATGTCACCATTTCTTCGAATTGGTTTGTCCAACTTTGACTGCGGGTCCTGCCAGCCATGTCAAGGAGAGGCCATTAACCCTTACTGCGCTGTGCTTGTCAAGGAATATGTTGAATCAGGTAAGCTTGAGTGGGTCTTCCAAGAGGGGGCGGGAGAGGAAGTTCCTGCTATGAACTATGAGGCAAGGCCTTTCCGAGTCTTCGAGGTCCTCTGGTTCAACCTAATTTTCCATTCCAGGAAACTGATGCCCAGGGAAGCCCAGTACTTCCTCAAGGGTAAAGGGCTTAGTGACCACCTCTGAACTAGACCCAGGTCACCTGCCTGTGTTCTATTTCACTGGACCATTTTCTCACATAAACAAAGGGAGCAAAGGAAAGGAGAAATGGGTTTGAGGACTTTAGGTGAGGAGTTAATGGGACTGGGGCGGTCAGAGGGAACCTAGTGCTCTAATGTGGAACATGGGACCTATATTGTTAAGCCTCATTGTTTTCAATGACTATAGGTTAAGTCTCCATAATCTTAGAATTAGCTACTAAACACGGCTTTCTGTTTCTTTGCACACAGTTGATGAATACTACAAAGAATATATGAATTAGCCATTAGAAATCAAATTTCAGAAAACTTACTTTTGCATTAAGACCCTGGATCAGTAAAATAATAGTCCCTGTCGCGTCAAATTCAAATGTAGATAGGCAGTTCCCGGTGAGGGAGGAAGCGTGACAGCCTTCCAAAAGCCCTTTTGTGGGTTTAGATCATTCAATTAAGATAATCCCATTCTGACTGGAACCTCTCCACAGTCACTTCCACTGTATTCTCCTCCCTGCCTCTCTATTTTAGGATTCTTATGGACTTCCTTTTTTTTTCAATTTATCTTTATTGTTGAAAGTATTACAGATATTCCCCCTTTTTCCCCATTGACCGCCCCTTCTTCCCACTCCTGTCCCCTCCCCAGGCCTTTACCCCACTATTTTCTGTGTCCACGGGTTATGCATATATGCATATAAGTTTTTTGGTTGATCTCTTCCCTCTCTTTCACCCCTTCCCTCCGAGGATCCTCAGTCTTATGGACTTTCTAAAGGAAAGGATGAAAGAAGTTTACATCTCAAGGTTTTCCCAGCCCCATTACCTTCCCTGTGTCCCTCCATACACTTCTTGTTTCAGCAGACACTTTGTAGAGAAGTAAGATTACCCCAGGCAGGTCTGCAGTGACCATCGGAGCCATTACAGTTTATTTACATGAGAAGTATTTATGGGGCACCTACTGTGCACTGGACAGAAAAGGTGCCTTTGCTTTAGAGCTTCTATTCTTGCAGAGGAAGATAGGCGGGAAACAAATATATTATATGATAAGTAATGTGGAGTAAAGAAAGAAAAAGTAGGAATAGGGAGAGAGAAGGTTTGGGGATAGAGAAATTTTATTTTATTCCGGGTAGTCCTACAAACACCTCTAAGATGGTGGTAACATTTACAGACACAAAGGAGAACCTGATTCTGCAGGTGAGAACCTCCAGCTAGATGTTGCTGGCTCAGCATCCTGGGGTTCCCAGTCCTCCTGTCTTGCCTTTTCTTTCCTTTAAAAGACTTAGACTCCCAGTTGACTTCATCCCTCCTGCCACATTGAGTGTGTCAAAGCTGAGGAGACCATTTGAATCATCCTGATTTCCCTTCTGACCAGATTTCTCTGCTGCTTAGTTTGAAGTGAGAATGGCACTTGCTCCCAATCTAAAACCTTTCAAATGTCACAGAAATCTTTGAAGTGTGAAATGTCTTGAGTTCTTCAAAGCTGCTTTGGACTTAACGGGTCTCCCGGATCCCAGTTCTCTTTACAACCACAGGTCTCCCTGACATTTGCTTCCTGGGAGCTTTTTTTTTTTTTCTTCTCCTTTTGGCCTTGCCTTTGAACTTGGTCTAACCAGCCATGTGGATCAAGACCTTGTCAAAAAAGAAGACGACTTTGTTTTTCCAAAGGTTAGCCTGTCGTTTTTTATTTTGCTTTGGTTTTGTTCGGAAAAGAAATCTCTCTGAACATTATCATTCAAGTATTACTTCTACAGAATTTAAACACACTTCAACCTTGGGGATGTGCGGCTGCCTTTTTCCTGGTAAATCCACAGAACAGAGACAAACAGAACACAGTGCTGAGGGCCTGGGAGCCTTTGAAACAATGATGAAACTCACTGTAACTAGGCAGATGCTGAGTTCTGGTCCTCATTTTTAGATGATTACAAACCTAGTGATCAAAAGTGTGAAAAATGCATCCCCCTAGGAACTTCTGTCCTTTGTGGGACGGAGAAAGGTTATGGTTAAAAAGAATTATGAGAAGGAGGGGCTTTAAGTCCATGGAAGTAAAATGTTACTATGATCGTTAATCTTGCCATTTTTTGTTTTTAAGTCCAATTCAATTTCTTTTTTCCCAAGATTATTATTCAGATTTAATGTTTTTAAAAAATATTTTCAAAATTCCTCACATGATTTTTCTCCCACTTATAAGCAAACCTTAAAGCAAGGTGTGATGAAATCAGTGAGGAAAGAGCAGAAGGCGCATATGCGCGAGGACCATACCCAGGCCTCAATCCCAGCTTTGTCAGCAGCAGAACCGGAGGGAGCATCAATATACGCCACACCTCTCCTTTAGCTCTCTATATACTCCCTAAAGGCAAGGGGGTGTCAAAGTGCTGGAAGAAACTTCACTAAGTGTGACAAACTATTCCTTCTTCTTGGCCTCAGTTAATAATGCAAGGACTTCCTTAAACAGTGCCTTCCACTTTACTAAATCTTCATCCTCGCCCATGGTTCATTCCAGTAACATACTGATCAATGTCACTCCACTAGTTAAATTTCATTCAAACAAGCAATAGAAATCTTCCCTTCCTATTCTCCCCTTATCATTATCAGAGTTCATACCTCTAATAACCAGGTTTGCCTAAAAAGAGAAGTTTCAGCTTATTCACATCCTTGTATACCTCCCAAATAATAATTTAGCCTGTTCTATTCTAACAGTGTGCATTGGAGAGAAAGGGCCATCGGGAGTCAGAACTGCTTTGTTTCCCTGCCTTAATCGGACTTCACCTTTGGTTTAATCAATACCTCTGAATTGCTAAATCTGCCATGTACTGTGCTTATTATCACAAGAATCAAACACTCAAATGCCACTGTAGTTTTCTGCTTCTGAAATGATTACAGAACATCTACTACCAATAGGGAAACCTAATATGGATGAAAGATGGGGTTTTTTTCTATTTATACTCCCACTAGTGAACTCTCCCAATCACCTGGTGGCTCTGGGGAGGTTTCCCTTAAACTTCACCATCCTGACCATGGTTCTTGTTAGAACCATTCCCGGGACTGTCCTTCCTCACTGCAGGTCTATGGCCTGCTCCACTGACTCACTCCATGGAGAAGGCCACCACCTCTCTGAGTTACTTGTCAGTTTTTGCTTATGGTGCATGGTGCCTGGTTCAGGTAAAACGTATCTGCATTTGAAAATTAGAGAAGGCAATAATGGCTCATTATATTTTACAGGTTTTGCCTTTACCATAAAGAATGGGGTCTAAGTCACTCTGCCCTACCAAATATACTAAGCTTAGCCCTTTAATTCTTTTTATTTGCTTAGATATTCACATTCAAAGTGAACCAACTAACTGTTGGTTAGTTGGTTTCTATCCAACTAACTGTTGGATAGAAAAAGAACAGTGCCACTCCAAGGCATTGTCAGATTTTTGTTGCCTGGATTATCCAGATTGACTTTATGTTTCATTACATTACCTTGCTTGCCAAACTTGGAACTGTCTCATTCTGCCCTACGTTATATCTAATTGTTTTATGTGTCATTTTTGTCTTCCCAGCAGGATTATGTATCCTAGAGAGCAGATGGAATGAGTGCCACTGCTGAGTTGAATTGATTTTTTCCCGAGTGGGCTAAAGGAGTAATGAGACCATCTCTTTCTGTTCCTAGAGAATGGGCAGATGTACATCCAGAAAAAGCCAACCATGTACCCGCCCTGGGACAGCACTTTTGATGCCCATATCAACAAGGGAAGAGTAATGCAGATCATTGTGAAGGGCAAAAATGTGGACCTAATATCTGAAACTACTGTTGAGCTCTACTCCCTGGCCGAGAGGTGCAGGAAAAACAACGGGAGGACAGAAATATGGGTAAATATCTGAGCTGTGAGCCTTTTTAAAACTGTATGCACTATTAAATGATAAGTACCATATTAGCTAAAGACTAGCTCAAAATTTCAATGTCATCCTAAAATTATGATACAGTAGCCTTGTGTAAACAGACTCCCTACCACTTAGTCATTGGTGACTTGATAATGACAATGATAATTACTTGTGGACTATTGAACATATTGTCATATTCAAATCTCTTTGATTTCTGTGTAAGGTGAAGAATATCTCTTAAGCTATGAACAAGTTAGGGGGTATTTTTTACATCAGAAATATAAAAAATACCCCCTAACTTGGGAGCACAACTGTTGTCTATTTATCAAGATAACACATAAATATCTTAATAAGATATCTTACAGATAAGATGATAGATAAGTGAGAGTAATGAGCAAAGATTTATTTAATGTTTGGTATTCTCCATACTTTGCCAATCCCTATAAATTGTTTTAGCTATAATGTATTCACATAGCTTACTTTGTACTAAAAAGTACATCATACACAATCCATGTTACCACATCAAGTTTTCGAAAACTTTTTAAAGTGTTTTGTTAACAAATGTTTAGAAATGTTCAAGGGAAGAATCCTATATAGTAAAGAGCTAATATGCTAATTAGTCCAAACAGCAGAACCACAGTCCGGACGACCTTCCAGACAAAGCTGGGACTGCAAGGGCCGAGCTCCTTGCACGAATTTCGTGCATCGGGCCACTAGTAAAATATGAAAAGATAAAAAATTCCCAATAAAAATTGCTGGGGCCCACAAAATGGAAGTATTTATATATCAGTGAAAACTGATTTTAAATAACATGGAACCCAGAAAATATTATCAAATGTTTATATCATTTACACAAAGAGAGAGAATCTTACCTTTCTGCTTCTTACTTCCTAAAACTCAGATGTTTAATAACTCCACCCAAAAGATTTTCAAGTCACAGGATTCAAAATAGGAATAAGAATGATATAAGCCTAAAAACTAGATTTTTGTGTCAGTTTTGTATTTTTGACCTCAAAATCATTCAGTACTAATTAGGGAAATGTATTTTTATATAAATCTTTTGCTAGTGTCACTAAAGTCATCTTTAAAGATAAGCATATGCCAAGATTTTTTATTTTTAAAAAATGGTTCCTATGCTTAGATGTGCTCAGATAATTTAGTTCAGTGGTATCTGTTGAGCACTTGGGGGAAGACTCGTGAAAACAGAACTCCTCCTGGGTAGCTAGTTAGGCAAGTAGTATAATAATGTCACAGATGTGTACCGTAGTCTTAAAGGGTTTACATAAACCAGGTAAGTGAGGGGAGAGGCTGCAGCTGGACCTGAAGCAGGGGAGCTTCAGGGTAGGAGAAAACAGAAATTAACTAGAGAAAGTCTTCCCCAGTTTTCATCATTTCATCATTTCCCATTTACTTTCTGCTTTCTGCCCCATTAAAAAAAAAAAGTCACCAAATTCCTAATTTTTAAAAGTAACATGCTATTTTATTTCCTTCTCGAATAATGAAAGGATGACTACTTTTTTAATCCTTTTGTTAAGCTTCACTGATAAACAGGTTGCTTTTCTATTTATATCTCAAAGTTGCCTTTGATTTCATGCCTCTGCTTTGTCTGATTTTATTCTTATCAGACTTTTCACTTTTTTTTTTTTTTTTTGGAATCTATGATTATTTAGACCTAACCCTTGGGGACCTTCAAATCCTCATTTAATTAGCAACCTTTTTACATTTTCCAGCTTTTTTTTTGAAAGTCTATTTCTTGATTGACTTTTATTTAGTGTTTAAGGGCCAACAGGTTGTTTGGGACTTTGTTTGGGACTTATATTTTCCCAAGGTTCTATTTTCTTAAAATTAACTTCTCTATTTTTAGAAAAATATTTTCTCACAGTTGCCTTTCACTTATGCAATTTCTAAACACCCACAGAGGCTTGCCTCCTGCTTTCCCAAGTTTTTAGCATTTGTATAGTTACCTACTATTCACTCTCAGAAACGTGATGAATTATGACTTTCTGTGGATACTGTTTTGCCAGCAGCTAAGAGGTTTAACTTCCCCCATCACCACTAAGTCCTGCCTATTGATAACTATGGTTACTTGGTCCCAATCTCCCCCACTTCATTGTCTCCTGCTTTTCTAGTTCCACCTTTGTGTCTACCTTTATTACATATTCCACAAACCAGAGAATAGCAGTGTATATTCTTGATGGCAAAAGCACTTCTTTTTTCATTAATCTATTTAAGCTTGCAAGAGAATTTAAAGTTGACCAAGCAGTACAGACTCATTTTAACATAAAATTCTAATAATAGTGATACTGTGACAGAAGTGTCACTATATGGGTTTTTCAGAGATCTTTGAGGGATTAGTGACTTGCACAAGGTCACACAGCCAGTAAATTATTTAGCTACAATTCAAATTCAATCCTGGGTTCAACCAGTCCTTTCTTAACTATTCTCAGTTATTCTAGTTAACTAATGGATGTAATTATCCTTCATATTTTTTGATACATTAACAATATAGAGTTATGGTTTAGTATATTAGCAATAGTGGTCAGGTTATGGTGGCTTTGACATTTTTTACATTATGTCACATACTGCATCACCCCTTAAAATGACATTTTGTTCTAATCCCTTCTACAGACTAAGTCTGAGAAGAGATAAAATAACGTATTTCAGTACCATTACTAGGTGTACTGCTTAATAATGAGGATTTTTTTCAATAGTTACACATATGTTGATATATATGCGATTTGATATGTATGCTATTTTGTTGTATTGACAACAAGCTTCAAAACTTCATATGTCACATTTTCTGAAGGTGTTAACATCATAGATATTTTTACACTTAAAAATGTCAAATTTCGTGCCAAAAAGAGAGCATTTGTGGGAAGTTTTAATTCATTACTTTATTTTGATGAAAAGTGAGGCTGAAAATTATCATATACTTCGGGAAGCTTATGGTGAACATGCTCCGTCTCAAGATACTTGTGAACGCTGGTTTAAATGCCTTAAAAGTGATGATTTCGATGTGAAAGACAAAGAACGACCAGGTCAACCGAAGAAGTTTGAAGACCAACAAAATTACAAGCACAATTGGATGAAGATGAGTGTCAAACTCAAAATCAACTTGCAGAAAGATTAAATGTTGTTCAGCAAACAATTTCTGATTGTTTACAAGCAATAAGGAAGATTTTAAATGAAGGAAAATGGGTGCCACATCAACTAAACGAAAGACAAATGGAAAACCAAAAAGTCATCAGTAAAATGTTGCTTCAACAGCATGAAAGAAAGTCTTTTTTGCATTGAATTGTGACTGGCAATGAAAAGTGGATTTATTTTGAGAATCCCAAATGCACAAAATCAAGATCTTGCCTGGGAAGATCTCCATATTCCAACACCCTCCATATTCACCAGACCTTGCTCCTTCAGATTACCACTTGTTCCCATCAATGGCACACACACTTTCTGAGCAGCACTTCAAAACGTACGAAGAAGTGGAAAATTGGGTCTCTGAATGGTCTGCCTCAAAACAGGAAAAGTTTTATTGGGACGGTATTCACAAATTACCTGAAAGATTGGGGAAATGTGTAGCTAGCGATGAACATTACTTTGAATAAAGCACTTTTGATGTTTCTCTTGAAATTATCCTGTTTCTTTGTATTACAAAAAATGCATTATTAACCAGTTAATAGTTAATCCACATTTTAACCAGTTAATAATTAATCCACATCTTTAACTGGTTAATAGTTAACCCAAAATATTAACTGGTTAATATGGATTTTGTAATCAAAGAAAACACGGTAATTTCAAGAGAAACATCAAAAGTGCTTTATTCAAAGTAATGTCCATCGCTAGCTACACATTTCCCCAATCTTTCAGGTAATTTGTGGATACCATCCCAATAAAACTTTTCCTGTTTTGAGACAGACCATTCAGAGACCCAATTTTCCGCTTTTTCGTATGTTTTGAAGTGCTGCTCAGAAAGTGCGTGTGCCATCGATCAGAACAAGGGGTAACCTAAAGGAGCAATACAACAAAATAGCATACGTATCAAATCGCATATATATCAACATATGTGTAACTCCATCTATTGAAAAAATCCTCATTATTAAGTGGTACACCTAGTAATGGTACTGAAATATGTTATTTTATCTCTTCTCAGACCAATTGAATCAAAATTTCCTTTAGATTATCCAGCACTTTCCCAAGGAAAGTCTCTCCTTGTGGAACAAAAGGCCACTCCCATCTCGTACCCTGATTAGCCTCGTCCCATGTGTGGAAGCACCTGCAATAAAGGATTTATCTTTCCAAAGACCTACTCATTCCCCATGTGAGCTAGTTCCAGGGTCTGTGATTCTTTTGTCATGTTTAAGATCTGAATCGCCCATTACAGCACTTCCGATAAGTAGCAGTGCGGGACAAGAAAATCAAATAGAATCTGTTTGGGAATTTTGTTTCTTCCTTATGGAAGTTTTGATTTCCAAATAAAATTAATGAGTTGCTGAGGTGTCTTAATAAAAGAAAGACTATATGCACGGGTGCTATGCTTTATGATAATACTAGAGGCCCGGTGCATGAAATTTGTGCATGGGGGTGGGGGGACGAGGAGGCTGGGGGGTTCCTCAGCCCAGCCTGCACCCTCTCCAATCTGGGATCCCTCTCATAATCCAGGACTGCTAGCTCCCAACTGCTCGCCTGCCTGCCTTCCTGATTGCCCCTAACCGCTTCTGCCTGCCATCCTGATTAGCCCCTAACCACTCCCCTGCCAGCCTGATTGATGCCTAACTGCCCTCCCCTGCCAGCCTGTTTGCCCCTAACTGCCCTCCCCTGCAGGCCTGGTCACCCCTAACTGCCCTCCCCTGAAGGCCTAGTCACAGCCAACTTTCCTCCTCTGTCGGCTTGGTCACTCCCAACTGCCCTCCCCTGCTGGCCATCTTGTGGTAGCCATCTTGTGTCCACTTGTGGGCAGCCATCTTGTGTGTTGGAGTGATGGTCAATTTGCATATTACTCTTTTATTAGATAGCATAGATAGGATATTACTCTTTTATTAGATAGGATAGAGGCCTGGTGCACAGGTGGGGGCCAGCTGGTTTGCCCTGAAGGGAGTCCCGGATCAGAGTGGGTGTTCCCTTGGGGCATGGGGTGGCCTGGTTGAGGGGCTTGTGGTGGTTTGCAGGCCGGCCACACCCCCTGGCGACCCAAGCAGAGGCCCTGGGATCTGGGATTTATTTATCTTCTATAATTGAAACTTTGTAGCCTTGAGCAGAGCCAAGCCTCCTTCTTGCTCCCTGGCTGCAGCCATTTTTGTTGGGATTTATTTATCTTCTATAATTGAAACTTTGTAGCCTTGAGTGGAGGCCTGGGCCTGCCAGGGTGTGCAGAAAGCTTGGCTTCCTCCATTACTGGGGAAACCCAAGCCTTCTGCTAGCTCCGTGCCACAGCCATCTTGGTTGGGTTAATTTGCATACTCGCTCCTGATTGGCTGGTGGGTGTAGCAGAGTAATGGTTAATTTGCATATTACTCTTTTATTAGATAGGATGCATGGGTAAAATGAACGGGAGCAATGATTACATTCTGCCATCACCAAACTCACCAATTATGATATCATTAACCTCAGCACTTGTTTCACATTTTGACTGATATTCCTTTCCTTCTCTCAACCAGTTAGAGCTGAAACCTCAAGGCCGAATGCTAATGAATGCAAGATACTTCTTGGAAATGAGTGGCAAGTAACATTTCTTCTTCCTGTTGGGGGGTGAGGAGGGCATGTCCTCCTCTTGTGCAAACCTTTGGACTTTTGCAAAGCATAGAAAAGAATCAGGAGAAAAGGGAAGCCCAAGGGATGTTCTTAAAATTTCCAGTGGTGTTCAGATACTAATTGAAAACACACTATCTGGGTTAGAGAATCATAAAAATATAAAACATTTATAGCATTAGTTTAATTGTGTGGACACATATATCCAGTGCTTTTAGTCTGTCTTTATTTTAGTTTTGGAATTTAATGTAAATTCAAAAGGCTGTTTATGTGTCATGATACTGTTTTTGTGTAAATGATGTAATATAACAAGCTGTTGCATTATCAGTAGAATACAAAGTAAATATAAGAGACCAATAAATATTTTCCATAATACTAGTAGCAAAATTTTAATGACTCCAAGTTAGTCACCTCAAATCCTTTTAGGAACAAGGAAGGAAAATGCTTTGCTAAAGAGTTTCAGTTCCATTGTAACACACAGACATTGATCACGGAAGTTATATTTACGCGTGTGTGGTTGGTGCCTGTGACAGCTTGTCAGTTCTTTCTGTTGCATTTATATTATGTGGTCAAAGTGTTACTTAAACTAATTAAATGCTAATACTCATAAAATCCTAAACCTCAGAATGTATATGTGAACTTACTGATAATAAACTGATTTAATTATATCTAAATTAGTTTTACTACCAAGAAACAAGTTTTAGTTTATAGAATCGTGATGCTTTGTAGGGGTTTTGCTTCACATGTGCAATTCCTTTGGGTCCAGATTCAAACAAATACAATGGAAAAAAATATTATGAGATAACCATGTAAAATGGAACACTCAGCAGATATTTGATGATATTGAGACTTTGTTGTCAATTTTTTAGGTGTGATGATATTATAGTTATATTTTTAAAGGTTCATTATCTTTAAGATACATACTCAAATATTTATAATAAAATAATACCAGGAATTATTTTGAAATAATGCATTGTCACAGGATGGGGGCAGTGGATGGATGTAGTAGAAGAGTGGCCATGGATTGGAAATTGTTGAAGCTGGATGATAGCTACTGAGACATTGATTATAATATTTGCTCAACTTTGTATATATTTGAATTTTTCCATAATATACCTCTTTTTGAAAAAGAAGAAAACTCTTTAAGAGTAACAGTACAATCCAAACTTTTCTTCTTTTACATCTGGTAGCTCCAGATATATACTGCATGTCATTGTACTATTTTTGAGTCAGTCAAATGATAGTGATTGTAGGGCAGCTAAATAACTGGGTTTGCATCAAAAGTGAAAGTACTGGACTAAATTTAATACCAGTTCTATTTAATTTCTCAAGTAAGACAAAATATACATCTCCTATTAGGTCAAAATATGGCCCAATGTAAATTGAAGAAAGTCCTTCATCAAAATGTAACTATTCTTGGTAGATGGTTTAAAGATCACTGCTTTGAAAAATAATTCTATGGAACTTAAATTTTTTTAACCAGCAATATTATGGAATAACTCAACTTTAAAATTCCTTATTGATAATGAGAAATATAGAATATCATTCAATTATGAATGTTTATTATTACATACAAGAAATCATTTTCTGAAAGATTCAGAAAACTCAAATGTGCATTCCTACTTGGGGATCATAAACTCAAATTGGAGAAGTGGTACAGATTAAGCAGAGAATTAAATCTCAAAACATATAAATGCTGATTAACCAATGGGTTACCTTCACTCCAAAAAATTGTGTATGGCAGGTATTGAAGGGGAGGCAGAGTTGAAATTTGCAGAGAAGAAGGTTTAGCCTCTAGGATGGAAAAAAATGTAGGCTTGAGCAAAAATATGAATGAACAAAGGACTGTGAGAAGATGAGTCTAGGTAGATCAGTGGACCCATACTAAAATCAGGATGAAGCATCAAAGACAAATCTTGAAGGGTTTGGAAGCCAGGCAAGAGGAGTGTGATTTCAAGAAATCACCAACAAAGAGTTATAGTTACATTCTTGAGCAGGACATGATATGATGAAAGCAGTGTTTGGAGGAAATGGCTTGTGACAGAATGTGGAATAGGTTTGGGAAAGAAACTGGACTGGATATAGAGAAAACCTATAAAATTTTATTTTTGCAGTGGAGAGCTGGTGAGAATCTGGCCTAGGCATGTGCTCAAAGGAATGAAATAAAAGAAAGAGTGCATAAGAAAATAAGATATGAGTAAGATTTCTTGGCAGAGCAGATGAAAGGGTATGCCCATTATAAGTACACTAGAGGCCCAGTGCATGAAATTCGTGCATGGGGGGTTCCCCTCAGCCCAGCATGGACCCTCTCCAATCCAGGACCCCTCGGGAGATATCCAACTGCTGGTTTCAGGCCGAAGCCGGCAGTCAGATCCCTCTCACAATCCGGGACCGCTGGCTCCTAACTGCTCACCTGCCTCCTGCTTGATGGCCCCTAACTGGCTCCCCTGCCAGCCTGATCAACCCTAACCACCTCTGCCTGCCAGCCTGATTGCCCCTAACTGCTCCTCCCCCCCCCCCCGCCAGCCTGGTTACCCCCAACTTCCTCCCCCTATTAGCCTAGTCGCCTCTAACTGCCCCCCCCCTGCCAGCCTGGTCACCCCCAACTGCTCCCCCCACCAGCCTGGTCGCTCCCAACTGCCCCCCTACTGGCCTGGTTGCCCCCAACTGGCCCCCCATTGGCCTGGTCGCCCCTCACTGCCCCCATCTGCCAGCCTGGTCACCCCTCACTGCCCCCCTTGCCAGCCTGGTTGCTCCACGCAGCCTGCTGGTCAGTCATTTGGTTGTCCCTCACTAACACCCCTTCCGGCCTGGTCACCCCATGCAGCCTGCTGTTCAGTTGTTACTGTGAGGACATCGTGACCAATTTGCATATTACCATTTTATTAGTATAGATAGTTAAGGTGCTTTTATAATTCTTTAAAAATGAAAGTTGAATGAGGGATAAAAATGTTGATGACATCTCTTAAAATAGCCTGGAAAATTATAATAGAAGTGCTAGAAATTGGAAGAGAAGGCAAATGAAGGGGGATAATGAATTCAATTTTGGATAACAATTAAGATGATGTCTACTGCACCCCTCTTTAATGGAAGCCTCAATTCTTTTCTACTCTATAGTGAGTTAAATGGCTCATTGATCTCCACATACAACTCAGTCCTTTCTGTATCTTTTTAAAAATCTCATTCCTTGATTTCTGTGTTGGAATCACTTTTTCTCTTCTTCCTCTGCTCTCCTACCATCACTCTTAGTAGTTCAATGTTCACCATCACCATCTGACACACCCACTTCATATCTTTACACCTTCCTACACTTTTTGTTATCCATTCAATAATCTACAATCACCCACAAGTCTTCATGTGGAATTCTCCACCCCAGCCAGGACTCAGAGTCAGACCTCTTTTTCTTGTAGCTCATCCTCCTCTCCTGTCAATTCTATCCTCTCTCCCACCTAATAAGTACTAGACTTTACCCTTATCTAGTTTCTCTTTCACACCCATTTGTTAGCCACTTTTGACATTAACTCAAAACCTAGCCTGGAAACCATGATAAGCCCTTGCCAATGCTCTACTGTCATGAGTACCCTCTTCTTCCAAACATATCCTGATCTCCATACCAGGCATTCCCTCTCTCCTGCCCTATACCTTTGACCATTTTTACCAATAACCTATTTCTTTTGTCTTCATTATATTGGTTAATTATGGTTTCATCCACTCAGAAACCTGGGAGTAATTTTTATAATATTATTTTCCTTCAACCTCCCACATTAATCCATCAACAGTTTCTGCTCATGTTGTCTATTTAATGTTTTTCAACTATATTCCCTGCTTACATCATCATTACAGCTTGCCAAATTCACTCATTCTACACGGCTGCCAGAATAAACTATGTAAAACTCCACTCTGAACATGCCATGCCTCTGTTCCTCTCTGTGCTCCTATTCCTGCCTACAGCCTTTGGTATTTATAAATTATCTACAGGAAAATGCTTAAGCTGATGTGACATCTACACATCTTCTGCATGTGACCAGTTCTATTTTCTGCTTCATACTGCACACTGACAGTACACACATCCTAAGATACCTTATCTCTGTATCCTTGCTCATTATTTTTCATCTAGAGAGAACACTTTTTGCTTTTTCCCACCATACCTTTTACCACATATTAATGGGAATTATTTATCCTTCAGAACCCAGATTGGAAATCATATCTGCTAGTACTTTCCTTGTCCCAACTTTCCACTCTTTCTCACTTCCACTACTTACACCTGCCTTTTGTGCTATAATTTCCTTATCTCTGTGGTCCCATAGCACCCTGTGAATACTTCTGTTCTAACATTTACTACTTTCCTTCTGGACTCTAACTTGTTTGCAGGGAAGCAATGGTTGAAATAATCTTGTCTCTTTAACTCTAGCACCAGGTTATATGCTAAGTACATGGGAGTTATTTAATGAATGTTTGTTGAACTGTTCAGTTGGACTTACCCTGGCATTTAGAAATTTCTTTAGTTTTCTTTTGAATCCCATAAAATTCCTATTCCAAACATTCACATAACTCCTTGGTTTCTGAGGTTGTCTTATTCTTCTTACTCTTTGAGATTGGTCTGCTTCCCGCCCCCCCTCCCCCCCACCCCGCCCCGCACCCTTCCCACCCCCGTATAACTGGGAGAGACTCCATCTTTGTCTGTCTTTGCACTTAGAATACAGTTGCTTCTTCCTGCATTCTCTTCCTGCTTTTCTGACTCAGAGAAAGTCCTTCCATTCTTGATCTCCTACATCTAATTCTCAGCAGCGCTGTACCTTCAATCATGCTTCCTCTCTAGCATCTTCAGTTTTCTTTCTCTCTTTGGTTTCCAACTCACTGCAAAAACATCTTCTTCTGTCTTCAAAGGGAACTTTTTTTTCACCTTTTTACCTCCATGAGTTTTTCTTTCCTCTCCTTTCCTGACACATTTCTTGAAAAAGTAGCTTATATTTATTAGTCTCTGTTTATTCACTACTTTGTCAATTCTTAAACCCTAAGAGTCTGGCTTATATTTCGACCAATCAGCTAAATGGTTTTCTTCAAGACTATGAATCCTCAAAACAAATTCCTGTTTCTTAGCCTTCAATTCCTTTGACATCTATACATCATTCCATGCCGAAAAACCCATTATTTTTTGGCTAGCCCAATGTGATTTTTTTATATCTTTATTGTTTTTAAAAATTATTTTTCTATTGTTTGAGCTACATGCTCTTAACATGAGTTCACCTTTAACATGTGCTTAAACCTTTCTTTTCTAATCTTTTTGTTAATTCTTTATTGTTTAAAGTATTGCATATAATTCCTTTTTCTCCTATTGACCTCTCCCTGCTTGTTCCCACCCCACCACCTGCACATGCCCTCACCCCCACTACTGACTATGTCCATAGGTTATGCTTATGTGCATGCATACAAGTCTTTTGGTTGATCTCTCCTCTCCCCTTATCTCCCCTAGCATTCCCCCCTTCCCCCTGAGGTTGGATGGTCTGTTTGATGCTTCTATGTTGCTGGATCTATTTTAGTTCATCAGCTATGTTGTTCATTATATTCCACATATGAGTGAGATCATGTGATATTTATGCACTGCTGGTGGGAATGCAGACTGGTGCAGCCACTGTGGAGAACAGTATGGAGTTTCCTCAAAAAATTAAAAATAGATCTCCCATTTGACCCAGTAATCCCACTCCTAGGAATATATCCCAAGAAATCAGAAACACCAATCAGAAAGGACATATGCACCCTTATGTTCATAGCAGCACAATTTACAATAGCTAAGATTTGGAAACAGCCTAAGTGCCCAACAGCAGATGAGTGGATTAAAAAAATGGTGGTACATCTCCACAATGAAATAACTACGCTGCTGTAAAAAAAAAAAAGAAGAAGAAACTCTTACCATTTGCAACAGCATGGATGGAACTGGAGAGCATTATGCTATGTGAAATAAGCCAGTCGGAGAAAGATAAATAACACATGGTCTCACTCATATGTGGAATATAATGAACAACATAAACTGATGAACTAATATAGATCAAGAGACATAGAAGCATCGAACAGACAATCCAATGTGATATTATTCAAGTTTTTCTCTTAATTTTTCAGCTGTTTCTTTATGATCTCTTTTGTAATTCCTTTCCCTACTACTCAAAAAAATATGCATGTACATATCTCCAAGGTGATTTCACACCATCATATACTAGTATACAGTTCTTTGTGTGAGTGCCATGTCTCCCTGACTTGGCTGTTAGCCACTCAAAGGTTACAGATAATATTTTACATTTCTTTAGAACATTCAGCATGGCAATTTCCTCAGAGCTGTCCAAGAAACATTTGTGCTTGGATTGACTGCAAACAAATGATACATTAAATAATATAAAAGAAATAACCAAACATATAAAAGCCAATGAGCTTCTTCAAGCCAATAAATAAACAGAAGAACAAATTGCTTCAGAAATAAACATCATAAATACCAGAAATTATGAGCTTTTATAAATGTACTTCTTGTAATGACTGAAATGGTTAAAGGATAAAGGGTATCACAATAAGAAGCAAGGGAATAAATTCATTTTTAGCACTTTCTTCTTTAAAAAAAAGTTATATTATTATAGTCCCATGCACAGAATAGTTATAGTAATACAGTTAGATTTCCAAAATAATTCATTTCATCCCATGAATTTAAAAGTAATTTTACACTTTATTTATTTTATTTCATATTATTTCATCTGGACCAAAATAGCAATGAGTCTAATCTTACTGACACATATCCTACTACCCAGTCTTGAGTTGTAAATAGATCTCCACACTTATACCAAAGCTTGTGGAAAAAGACAATCACATCAGTGACCCTGAATTTAACCTCTCATTCTCCAAGCCTAATTTATTTTTTAATTTAAATTCGTTATTGTTTAAAGTATAACGTTAAGTCTCCTTTTTCCCCCATTGACCTCTCCCCAGCCACCCCCATCTCCAGCACATGCCCTCATCACCACCACCCACACTGTCTGTGTCCATTGGTTATGCTCATATGCATGCATACAAGTCCTTTGGTTGATCTCTTACCCCTTCATCCCCCACCTTCCCTCATAGGTTGGACAGTCTATTCCATGCTTCTATGACTCTGGTTCTATTTTTGTTCATCAGTTTACGTTGTTCATTATACTCTACAAATGAGTGTGATCATATGATATTTATTTTTCTCTGACTCAAGCCTAATTTATTTCCAGCTCAATTCCAAACACAAGGGCCTCAAAGGCCTAACCTTAAAGTATTAGGCAGTATTATGCCCCCATCTGTGGAACTGTTCACATGGTCATTGGGGGTGCTCTTTATCTGGGAGTCTGGAATTGCCATAAAACAAACCTGTACTGGTAAACACTGTGGAGAAGACTTTAAACCTAAAATGCATCCTGGTACTTGGGTGGATTCCTGGAGGAGAGGCCTTTATCTACACAGCACCACCTTTGTCTATTCAAATGTGTTTCTAGCTGGCCACTATCAGAGATATGAAAAATACAGTATCTTAGTAGGGACATTTTCCCCAATTATGTTGTCAAGCCTCTGCCACTGCTTAGCCAGAAAGGAAGTAATTTAGTTTAAATATTGTTAATTCTTTATATTTATAAAATATGAGCCCCTTACTCTCAATAAACCTCCATTTTTTGTATTTATAAAAATAGGAGATAGAATATGTAATCCAAGAATCTTCAAGCTGTTTAGAATTATAATTCTAGAAGTTATAATCATTAAATTCATTATCTTTATTTTAGTGATGATGATTTTTTGTTATTTCTTTCTTGTTTACCGCATTATTCTCTCTTACATGCTATACTTTTCATCATGCTGTTTAACCATGACTCCCTTGCTGTTGTGTGTTTTCTTTGGGCCTGGGCTTCAGCCAGGGCATTATTGGTATTCTCAAAATTCTACCAGCCTTTTGAGAAGATGTCATCTGGAAATTGGGCATTGTAGCTGGTGACTTCCTAAAGTACCTTCATCAATATCCAGAGCCCAAGGTGAACTGAAGAAATGTGAATGTGATGATTTGATGTGGATGACTAGGTTACATCCAGGACTACCTAGACATTACAAAAAAAAAAAACATCTACAGTTATCCATTAATTCCCAGCCCTTTCCACATTGACCACTGTAGTCTTTAGCTGGTGTGTCTTATTACTATAAATATCAGGAACCCAACATAAATAACTCCCCAAGTTTGCTTGCCCTCACACACAAGTCTGGTCAGCTCCCTCCCTCCTGTCTACTGTACTTTATAACCAGATGTAAAGCATCTTGGGACCTAAAAGAAAAGAAAAAAAGCCATTTCCAAGTGGTATCAGTAACCACATTATTCTCTAGAATTACTGGCAGAAAAGTACCACTTCCTGTCTTTCTGGCTGACTCATCATTGACAGTGAATAGGAAAGGTTGTTAAATACCTTGAAAGTTCTGGCCTCTGGTTTTAAGAATTGAAAGAGGATAATAACTCAGCACACTCAAAGGATAGTGAAGGATTGAGCCAATAATCCAACCCCACTGTTTCAAATCCTATAATAATATACCCTATGATAAATCTGTATTAAAGAATTTTTTTAAAAGGCTTAGTACTGCACCAATCTTAATAAGTACTGGGGATTTTACTGGTCTCAATACTTGTCTAATTCCTTGTCCATCTCTGTCCCTTCCCCATCTCCCTACCCTCCCCATCCAGCTATGACAGCCATATCAGAGAACTTCATTTTGTCCCCTATCCTCTTCTGCAGACACAAAGGACATGAGTGAATTTGAGACTGAAGGCTTCTTTGCTTTGCATCACCGTCGAGGAGCCATCAAACAGGCCAAAGTCCATCATGTCAAGTGCCATGAGTTCACCGCCACCTTTTTCCCACAACCCACATTTTGCTCCGTCTGCCATGAATTTGTCTGGTATGGTGGCTTGACCTTTCACTCTTAGCTTTAGGTTATGCATTTTGTCACATCCTCTTAACCCTCCAGGCCTGACATACCTCTCCTTAGGGGAGCGTGCCAGAATAAATTCTACATGAAAGTTTTCAGTGGCCTCACCTGGATTGAGAAGGTTTAAAGGGTGTGATTCTAGAAAAGATTTCATAATCTGGCTCCTCCTATAGAGCAAGAAAGCCAGCTCCCTCAGGAAAAGGTTCCAAGGACTTTAGTTTCTGATTAAATGGGAGGCTCCTGGGGTAAGAAGGGAGGAACAGAGGGGGTAGATATCCTCATTGTAAGCACAGCTGAAACTCCCACCACTTTACACCACCTTGAAAGCCCAACTGTGCTAGCACTAATATCTACAACAGACAACAACTTTCCCATTGGAGCTAATGTGTTTAAATGTTTACAGTGTCCTTTGGTATTTTAACAGCCCTTGAACAGAGATTGGCTCAAGCCTCAGTAGCCACATAGTAAACGCTATGATAGAGTAGAGATTAAAACGACTCCTATCTCTGGGCTCAGGCTGCTCGCTTCCTAATGGAGTGTTCTTCTCTTTGGACAACTGCAGAATCCTTTCATGCACAACCCCAACTTAACCAGGGTATCCAAGGTCAAATAGACTTTTGGTGGTTCCATCAACCTGTGTCCATCTAATGACCTGAACCTCCTTCCTTTCCCTAGTGAACGATACTGAGGAATGATACCCAGAAAGAAGAAATGAAATTTTCAGATCTTTGCTGATCTATATGGAGCTTAGTGAGACATGGAAATTTGCTACTAAGAACCTGTGGTGCATTTTCAGTCAGGCATTTTAACCTCTACATGCTTGCTTGGAAAATATACAAATGAGAAGGCAATCAATAGCTCCTCATTTATTTTATCATCAGACTTTCAGCAAAGCAGTTTAAAATAAAATAAGAAAAAAAAACACATGCTAATGCTCTTAACAAATGGTAGACCAGGGCTGCTGATGAGAAAATGCTCTGTGATCATAGGAGGAAATGAGATCTCATCACCTTTCAGATGTTTGAGGTGCTGCTGTTGGTTTGAACACCCATATAAATCATACCTGTGCTTTTTTACAGGGGTCTGAACAAACAGGGCTACCAGTGTCGACGTAAGTAAGAAGGATTTCTGTTGCATTACCATTATTTTGTAGTTGTTCCTTAACTTCTGAAAATGTTAAGCTGCAATCATTTCTTTTCAGAATGTAATGCAGCAATTCACAAGAAGTGTATCGATAAAGTTATAGCCAAGTGCACAGGATCAGCTGTCAATAGCCGAGAAACCATGGTATGTAATTAGATTCTGCTCTTTGTCTGAAATATGATGACTTTACCCTAACATGAAACTTTACAGACCACTAATTCTTTTTAATCATGCCTGAACTTGAATCCTTAAGCTTATTGGTGATCTCCCTAAAACCCTTTCCTCTTCAATAATTGTTACTGAGATCCAAGACTAGGGTATGAATTTTAAAAAGCACAATAAGAATTTTAGTGGCTCTGCCTTTTCCAGAAAAACATAATAGAAAGTGGCCAGAAAGCATAGTTTTGATCAATTATGTTATATGAGAACAACTCCTGTGGTATCTACAGCTAGAAGTGACAGTTAAAGAGCAGAGGCAAATGACAATAAGTACAAATATAAGCCTTTACAAGAGGTGATAATAGATGTATAATTCTTATATTAAGAGGCAAATATTTCTTTCTGAATGAATTTTGAGGTATATAGTTTGAGGACGTTAGATTTTACTCTATAGGGAAGGAAAGCTGGGTTAGAAAATCAAGCAGCCTTCCTTCTCCTACCCTTTCCTTCTTTGTTTGACAAATATTTATTGAGTGTCTAATACATGGAAGGTACTCTGCTCTGTACAGCGTACAGCAGAGCACAAAACAGATGTGGTCCTTCCTTTATGGACTTTACCATAAATCTGGAGAAAGAGATCATTAACAAATGACTATGTGTAGTTTCCATTTATATTAGATACTATGAAAATAGCCAACAAGGTGCAATGATGGAAAATAGCTGAGTGGCCCACTTAGACTGAAGGCCAGGGATTCTCCTAAGAGAGGGAGCACTTAAGCTGAGAGCTGAAGGGTGAAAGGAGGCAGCTGTGTGGACAGTGGGAGGAAGGAGCCCCCAGACAGACTGAAAGACCCCATGAGCAGAAAGAATCAGCATGTTCTGGAAACTGAAATGAGACCATGTGACTAGAACAAGGGCAAAAATCGAATATGAAGTTGGACAACCTGGCAGGACCTTGATCAGGCAGGGATCTTCAGATCCTGGAAAGGAGGTTGGATTTCTTTTTTTTAATATATTTCTGTTGATTTCAGAGAGGAAGGGAAGGGGAGAGAAAGAGATAGAAACATCAATGATGAGAGAGAATCATTGATCAGCTGCTTCCTACACACCCCACACTGGGAATTGAGCTTGCAACCCAGGTATGTGCCCTGACCGGGAATCAAACCATGACCTCCTGGTTCATAGTTCGATGCTCAACCACTGAGCCATGCCAGCCGGATGGTTGGGTGTTTTGTTTTGTTTTTTATTTTGTTTTTTTGTGGGTTTGTTTTTTGGGAGTTTTTTGTTTGTTTGTTTTTTGGTGTGTGTGTTTTTGTTTTCTGTTTTTTGTTTTTTGTTTTTGCAATGGAAAGTCCATTGCAATGACTGCTATAGGGAAAAAAGTAGATTGAGACGTGAAAGTAAAAATCTGGGAAGATGAGGTCCTACCAGGGCAGAAGTGTGGTTACAGTAGAAATGGAGCAAAATAAGCAGATTTTTAGGTGATTTCAATATTCCAAATGACTCTAATGCTAATGGACAAGATGTGGAGAATGAAAAAGATGGGTGATAACTGAGTTTCTATCTTGAGACAAGATAGACAGCAGAATCATGAGAATGTGAATAAGACTGGAAGTAGAGACTGGAAGTAGAGGGAAAAAATAATATTTCCATTTTTAGACAATGTCAGTCTGAGATGCCTAAAGACACCCATTGAAGTTATCAAATAGAAAATTTTATGAGCTTAGAATTTATATAAACCAATTGAATAAATCTATAAATTTGGGAGTGACTAGTATTGGGGTATAAGTTGAAGCTGTCAAAGAAATGACCTAGTGAGAGAGGATAGGAGGAAGGGAGTATAGGCTCAATACTGACCACAAAGGAATCTAAAATTAGATGTAGGTAGAACGAAGGAGCTTGGGATAGAGATGAGAACAATGGCTCAGAGAGGGCTCTTCATATATTAAGAGTGTATGAAAGGGTTGGTTGTGTTCAGTGCAGTTGAGATGTTGAGAAAAACGAGGGCCACGTGGAGATCTTTTGAGCCCTTGATCCGAGAAATTCAGAGGATTTATAGAGGCCAGCAATGAAGATGATAATATGGAAACAACCTATGCATTAATGTTATCATGAAGATTAACTGTAAAAGAGATCATTGAATTAGAACAGTAGCTAGAAGGAGGTGAGACACAAGAAGTAGAAATACTCCCGTAGCTGGGGGGTGATGACACATGGATGAAGTTGGAGAGAGGGATGACCAAAGCAGTCAGTCTTGGCAAGAGGGGAAGAGGTCCAAAGCACATATGGAGACGGGTCTCTGGTGGAAGAATGATCATTACATCAATTGTAGGAAAGGAGGAGAAGTTGGTTGCAGATACAGTTAGGTTTGCAGATTTGAGGGCAAGCAGTTCTGTTAGACAACTTATATCCTCGAAGAAGTCAGAGGGTTGAGAGAAGGAAGGCAATGACTGGCTTTGAGGGAAAAAATATCTGTGAAATGATTATTTTAGAGATGGGAAAGCAATGGATTAGAAAAAAAACAGTAGGATTGCCAAGCATAGTTGAAAGTCCCTTTGGATTTGAGGGTGTCAACCTGCCCAGGTATGTGATTTTCTCCAGCAAAGGGGCAGGAACAGAGAAGGCAAATTGATTTAGTTTTTCCAGAGTAGAATTACTTTTAAAATTTAGAGGGGGGGATAATCTCATATTAAAGTGACTCTGCTAAGGCTCAAAGAGATTAAAGTAGTTTGTCTATAGTCAATCACCTTTAAGGGACAAAGCTGGGGCTAAAATTCAGATCTCAATCTCCCAGAACAATGTTTTTGTTTGCTTAAATCAAATTGCCACCTCCCAACCCACCCTCCTGCTTCCGTTACTTGATACCTCAGCTTTCCTGGAAAATCTCAGATTGTAAGCATGGCTGTTCACCTCAAAGGCTAATGTCCAATAGAAATAGAATGAGAGCCACAGTTTAATTTTAATAAATTTTCAAGTGGCCACATTAAATGAAGTAAAAAGCAACTGGTGAGATTACTCTTAACATTATATTTTTAGTTAACCCAATCAGCCCAAATATTATCATTTCAATGTATAATCAATGTAAAAATTAATGAAATATTTTACATTTTTCATACAAAGTCTTCAAAATCCAGTGTGTATTTTACTCTTACAGCACATCTTTTCACCACCTTGCAAATATTCACTTGGCCCTTGCAGCTAAGTGACTACCATACTGCAAAATATAAATCTACAGTCTTTCCCAGACGAACCTTGAGCCATTTGGGCGGTTCATGAACTAAAGTGGAAGCTTCTAGCCTGGACCTTGACATTAATTGTTCATATTTACATGGAAATGCTTATACAAAGTCAGTTTTGAAAGTTGTTTTTTCTTGCTTGAAAATGAATAGAATAAGTGCTGGGGAACTTTTAAGCAATTCTAAACAGCCATTATAAAGACCCAGTGCTGACCAGTAGCCAAAACAGGAACATTAGTTACATCGCTTTAATAAATAAGGCTTCGTTGCTATGCATGTTTCCAAATGAATTGTTTAATTAATACCTGAGGCAGAGATTATAAGTCTTAAGTACATAAAACTTTTTATACTGTACAAGAAAATTGGTATTCTTGCCAGAATTCAAACTGCCTGATTTTGTTGTTGTTGTTCGTGGATGTTTGATTAAAGGAGAGGATAGAAACTGGAAAACTGAAAAAAAATCTGCAATATCTTTACCACCATCATCCCTTTCTCATCTCCCCTCTCCCCATTCCCTAAATCATGTTTGTTTTGAGAGAGAGAAGAGTAATAGTGAAAGAGGACAGGCTCTCATTCTGATGGCCAGGCTATAGCTATCCCAGCTCACTTGGCTGTGTGACCTAGACAAGTGTCTTGCCCTCTCTGTGCTTTGTCACCTCATCTGTCAAAGAAGAATACTAATAGAGGCTACTTCAAATGGGATATTTTGAGGATGACATGAGATATCACCTGTAAAAGATAATACACATGCGATATGTGTCCACAGCACTTAGCAGAACCATCAGCTACCTCTAGCCTCCTCTGTTTATGTATAATAGGTGTGAAGTGCTTCACACTTCAGGCCCTCATACTAATAAGCCATGGCACTGCTGCCTCTAGAGGGGTTATTATATAACATCTTCCAAAGGTTAAAGCACTGCTTAAGGGTTGAAAGAGAAAAGGAAATATTTAGATTAAAATAGGAAGGGAAGTGCAAGGTTTACTTAGCTCCTATCTAAATAAATAACCTTAGTCCCCTCTTCCTGAAATGTTAGCCCCACTGCAGAATGCCTCAGACTGCAGCTGTCTGCGGGTTACTTGATATGGGTATGTCACATGCTTGCCCCTCACCCCGAAAGAGCTAATGGCTGGCTGAGTTCTTTGAACATGACTATAAAACTTGACAAGTAAAAATTGTGGTTTAAAATATACATTGTTCCAATGTTTTTATTATTCTGCTAGTTATGCTAAAGTATCTGCTAAGATATATAAAGCTGGGAACCCAGGGACACCTACTGTCATGTGGTCTCCTCTTCTTTCAGTTGCAAAAGGAGAGGTTCAAAATTGACATGCCGCATAGATTTAAAGTTTACAATTACAAAAGCCCGACATTCTGTGAGCACTGCGGGACCCTGCTGTGGGGCCTGGCCAGGCAGGGGCTGAAGTGTGACGGTGAGTCTTGTGGGAAATGAGAGTGGGGGCCACACAGGACACCTCCAGGAGGTGGATTCGCAGCTTCAATGAAGAATGAGAGGGAGGGAGGAGGGATGGAGCCAATGACCTCTCCAAACAGCCTGGAGGAGCCTGTGATCATGAATAAGAAAGGCCTGAAACTAAGCCACTGCTGATCTTTCTCTTATACCGCCCCACACACACCCCAATGCTTGAACCCAGATAAGTACAGAATCACTCATGTTAAATGCCAAGGCTCCTGGCCCATTGCCTTCTGTATGCCTCGTCCTGGGGAGAAATGAAGAAGACAGCATTTCTCCTCTGACCACTTCCCTCTCCCTGACCCGCTGTCTCTCTGGGCCTGGCCCCTAACTCTGGCAGCTTCTGCGGTGCCCCTGCCGCCCTCCTTTGTATCAGCCAGTGAGATTCTCCCTGTGGCCCCATCAAGGAGCAAGCCCAGCGCGTCTGCTTGGCCGATGGAAGGTCCTGCACAGAAGAATTCCCTGACTTAAGCTGGATGGAGAGTCTATCACTCAAAATGCCCAGGGAGAGGCCAAGCGCAGCTCTGACTCCGACCTTTCCCCACAGGTCGCCAGTACAGCAGAGCCAGAGCCTGCAGCCTCCCTGGTCAAGTTATTCAGACCAATCCTGAGAAAAAGCCAACAGGGCTTTCCTGCACTAAAACTCCAAGTTGCCAAGGCAATAACCTTTAGAAGCTGAGATGCTGTTGCACCCAGATCAGGGGGTAGAGAGGAAAGCATTCCACCAAGGGTGACAAAGCACTTCTGCATTTTGAATGGGGGTGAGAGTGGGGATGGGGCCCAGATATTCAAAAAGGAGGGCTCAGGCTGCAGCAGGGACCTTTCTGTTCTGAATTATTAAATAGAGAAGCCACTGTTCTTGGCAGCCCAACTTCATTTTATGTCTCTAACCAATGTATGTCTTATCTTTTAAGCTACAGAGGTGCTGACTTAAGGTGAAAGAGCACCTTCAGCAGCGTCTCCCTTCCTCATCACAATTGCGTTCACGTGTCTGGGGAGCCTGGAGTGACATCTTAAGGGAGGCAGGAGGGGCTAGGTTTTTAAACCATTACCGAAGGCAAGACCAGCATGTAGTCAAAATTCACCTGAACATTCCCTCCATAGCCCGCAAGTGCTGCAATACACTTTCTTCTCTGTGCCTGTTCAAGAGGCATGGGAGGGCCTGGCACTGTACAGAATACCTTTACAAGCTCACAGGCAAGAAGTAATTGGGTATCCTAATTGAACACACAGCACATGAATTATCAAAGCCTCATCCAAAGTCTTCCTGTTCTCATGCGGGTCTCACAGGTGACATTTCCTTTCCCTGGAGCCCGGCACCCCCACCCCACCCAGGCCAGGCAGTGTGGTTATGCTCTGAGCTTAGAACTCCCACGAGGATTCTTGGCATTATTTCACGGCTCACGCACCTGCTTTGTTCTGTCCTTTTCTAACATTCTTTCTCTTCCATTCCATTCTCTTCTGCACTTCAAGCAGCCCCCTCCCTCTTTTCTCTGGTCCCTTCTCCTCTCCCATTACCTCCTTTCCCTCTCCTCCCCCATATGTGTCCTCTGTTCTTGCTACCAACACCCCAAAGTCCCTGCTGCCTCACCTCCTCATGTCCTCATCTTTGTCACCTCCTACTCTCTTCCCTACATCCCTTTTCCCCTGGTCTTTTGCTGCACACTCTCTTTATCTTGCTCTCTCCTAAGCCACCTTCCTAAGCAGGGCCTCCCTTCATCCTGACCTGTCTGCTTTCTCGCTGCACTACACTTCCCATGAAAATAGCCATCAAAAGGAACTATTTGCACTCACAGAGATCGACTCCTTACCTGCTAGGTTAGTAACAAAGACATGGCATTGTCATAGTGGGAATGGGGCCTTTCTTTACAAGCGCACATCAGAGACAAGCTTAGATCTGGCTACAATTTTAAGGAGCAAAGTAAAACTCCCCAACCCCTTGTGTAAATTCGTGTTGCCTGCCTCCCTGTACTAAGAATGCAGAATTCAGAAGGGCATCAAGCCTTTGCAAACAGCATCTTTATTAAACATTCCACTTTAAATGGATTTTATGACTAAATCTACCCATTTATACTGGGCAGCTTTATACTTACATGGTAAATGCTGTTTTATTGTGTTTGCTTATGAACTATCTGAGGAAGAGGGGGCTAGTTAAAACTAAAGATGAAGGTGGCTAAAATGTCAACTAAATATTTCTATATATATTTCATTGTAATATACAATGAAGGTGAAAGAAAAGTTATATCTAATGAGCGCCTATTTAATGCCAATCACGGTGCCGTTTGTGGAGGGTTTTGTTTTTTTGTGTGTTTTTTTGTTTTGTTTTGTTTTGTTTTGCACACAAATGGGCCAACAATAAGCAGATAAGATTAAAACTGATTTTTTTAGCTCCTCATATCTAATTCCATTTTAACAATCTCTATTAATGTATTTTTATAGAATTCAGTTGGACTTGAGATCAGAGTTCTTTTAGCTGGGATTTGGAAACCTTTGTGAATTTTTCTTTTCATTGTAGCAGTCATGTTTCACAAGCAGAATTTTAATTTTCTAAAACTAATGACACGATATAATAGTTGTCTTCACAAAGACACACAGGTGTGCACATCCCCCAGACCAAGGAGGCTCACATGACCACAGAAAGTGTAGGCAGACCTTTAACATGCTGTTTTCAGGACTATTAATCAGAAAACTCCTGCAGAATCGTGGCTGTAAGAGCTAGAAGCCTATGTAGATGGTTTAGCTCAGCTAGCCCAACTCTCCCATATGCTGGGAATATGGTGGCAGCCACTTTCCCTCCTCCCATCCCCAGTCCTAAACCCACACACAAACCACCCGCCACCATCTCCATTTCAGTTCTGCAGCCTGGGCTAAACCCTTGTGGGCAGAGAAGCTCTTTGCAGCCTGTGTGGGAAAGGGGAGACTTGGGCTGTGGTCTAGGGAGAGGGTCTAGGGTTAGCATGAACAAACTTCAACTCCAGCATTGCATATTTCTACCAGTAAGAGCCAACGTCAGTCTTTTTCTCTCAGGAAAGTCTAAATGCATACTGACAGCAGACCTCTGCCCCTATCAACACAGCTCTGTCCCATCTTTAGTGGGGTTCACTTCCCAGAATCACACAGGAGCATCTGGTCTGTGTGTGTCTATTTCAGGAAGGGGAGCCCAGTGGCACCATAAAAGCTCTGTCCAAATTTATTTGTATTCAGTGTCTCCTGCTGTGAAGATGGCATGGGGATTGCCAATTGTTCCTTCACCACAGGTGTACCCAAAGAAGGTCATGTGCAAAGGCCATGGCAGTTGGTTCTGTTGTTCTGGCTCATGGTGTCACTGTCCCCCTTTAGCATGTGGCATGAACGTGCATCACCGATGCCAGACAAAGGTGGCCAACCTATGTGGCATAAACCAGAAGCTAATGGCCGAAGCACTGGCAATGATTGAGAGCACCCAACAGGTATGTGACAAGTTCCTGCAGTTTCAAGTCAGCAAGGACTACTCCAGCCCCTTTGCTCGTTGATCTTCAGCAACTGTGTGGGACAACATGGCGTCTATTTCGGAGCACTTGTTTCTCCCCTTTCCTCTTCATGCCCATATCCCCCTTTTGAGATATTTATTTGATGCATTTGTATTGTATGGATCTTTGTAAGATCTTAAATTTGTAGAATGAGCAGGGACAGAAACAAATAAATTCATTAAGATTATTGAGGATTCTTTGCCAGCTTTATACCCATATACTAGGGTTGATTAATAGCCTCAGGGAAAACACTCATATGCTAGAATCATCCCTAGAATGCCTTCAGAAGCCCTAGTCCAGGGCAACTTTTGCCTTGCCATATGCTAGCATGCTTAATTTGCATATCCAAGAACAAAACCTCCTTAGGACTTGGCAATGCTGTTTTTCTACCCATTGCCCTTTGATTGGACAACACGGGAAAAACCAATTAATTAGGTCCAGAAAAGTATGAAGGAAGTGACTATGCTCTGCTGCTGCATAAAATCCAGTAGACTCTCACAGGATATAGAATCCAAAAAAGAGTGCTTAAGGAAAGAGCTTTGATTACTTTATGCATTTAGGAATCTCAAATGGCTTTCATCCCCACGGACAGGCTGAGCTGTCCATCAGTGATGGGTGGTCTGACTCTTTGTTTGTAATCTAGGCTCGCTGCTTAAGAGATACTGAACACATCTACAGAGAAGGTCCAGTTGAAATTGGTCCCCCATACTCCATAAAAGGTGAAGCAAGGCTGCCCTATGTACTGGCGTCAGGGAAACGAGGTAGCTATCTTGATCCCCATAGAATCAATGTCAGTAATTTATCTCTATTAACCTTAACCTGAGTCCTCTGTATATAAATTCTCCAGGTATCTGGTCGGATAGATGATTCTTTGCTATCTAAATATTACAGATATAGCCAACAACTAAGATGCTGCTACTTCTTAGAAGTGAAACTAAAATATGCCCCATTAGGAAACCTTTTTAAGAAAGTGGGAGGTTTGGGGGAACGGGGGAGAAAATGGAATAAGTCTGGAGAAAACAACTGTAAATTTTTCCCTAGAATTTTAGAATGTTAGTTACTTCCTATCACTGTTAAATGATTTTATAGAAATAAATCCACCATAAAGCTCAGTGGTGAGGATACCACAGAAGACCATCTTATTCTGCACCTTCACAGACTATTCTGTGATGTTTAAGAGAAGAAAGGGGAAGAATAGCAGTGCCCAAAGTCCTTAATATTTATGACATATGACCACCTGACTCTGAACCTGAACAATTTCAACATACATTACAAAATACTTATTTTCCCTGGGTTTGGGGAGAATATGAAAGATAAAGGTATAGATTAAAAAATAAATGTCATTATTCCAACCATGTGCAAAGAAATGATAATTATGTGATGTGCTAGTGGTACTACCGCTACAATAGCAATCGTATCACAATATGCAAATGTATCAATATATTATACATCTTAACACAATGTGAGATATCAAATATTTCAATAGAAAAATTATATTTTGGAGAGGAGGAAAGATTCCAAAAATGTTTTTCTACACCTCCTCTGGCATGGGGTGAGGAATAAGTCGACTTAAAATTTTTTAAAGGAAAGTTTAGATTAGAGTGGGGAAGATTGTCCAGGCAGAGAAGTAAGCCAGGTCTTAGAGATGATCAAAATAGGTGGCACGATGACTTGAAGATGTGACAAATGTTGCAATTCAGATCTTTAACATTCTGCTATCCATTTTCTCTTCCCTCCCCTGGTAAGTCATAGAAATTGATGCCACTGTTCTTGTGAGCCACAAAGCAATTGAGAATCATTTTTCCTTCAGTTTGATTAAGATCTCTATTTGTCCATGATTTGACATTTACTAAAAGTGCTCATTTGGGTTGCATAAATGGCCTTTTGCTGATTGGAATGTTTCTCAACTTGAAAATTTCCCAGTCTCTTGAATAAAGAGACCCAGTTCATGCCCCAGTGCCAGGCTCACAGGCAGGAGGTGCCACCAGACACAGCAAGAACCCCTTTCTGCATTATTGCAGATGGATCCTAGAATGGGAAACTGGAAAAGAATGTGTGTTCTCCAAGTAGCTAGAATAACCCTCCATTGTTCTTTGTTTCCTTTTAACCACTGGTTGCCATTCTTAGAGCCTCAGGGAATCTCCTGGGAGTCTCCCTTGGATGAGATGGAGAAAATGAGCCATCATCCAGAACCTGAGCCGAACGTAGAAAGACCATCTCTACATATGAAGTTAAAAATCGAGGATTTTATCTTGCACAAAATGTTGGGGAAAGGAAGTTTTGGCAAGGTATAGTATCATACCACAGAATCCCACAGACCAATGCCCAAAAATCGAAGAGCAAAGCTCCTGGTTAGGAGAACTAAGCTCTTGGGGTCAGAACTGCAAGTGGGTATGCAGAGAGTGCATTCCTGCGCATTCTGTGACGGGTAGAGATGTTGGAACAAATAGGGGCCTAGGGCCTCCAATGGAATCAGCCTTTGCCTCCTTGGGTGTATCCAAGCCATTTTGCTTTGAAGGTGAACATCTCCAGCTTACGAGTTTGGCATCTCTGGAGACCTCAGAAATAAGGAGGTGTCTCAACCAGTTCCTATTTCACACTGGATGTTTGTTTGTTTGTTTGTTTGTTGTTTTTTGTTGTTGTTTGCTCAAGTGTGGTTTTACTTCTTATGTGGCTCATTTTCTCTATCAAATGTCCTCAGCCTTATATTAGCTGGCTGGGGCTACTGTAACAAAATGCCATAGACGGACCACTTCAACAATTCTCACGGTGCTGGCAATCCCAGGTCAAGGTGTCGGCAGGGTTGTTTCTCCTAAGGCCTCTCTCCTTGGCTTGTACATGCCTCTTCTCCCTGTGTCCTCCCAGGGTTGTTTCTCTGTGCATGTGTGTGTCCTAATCCCTTTTCTTATAAGAACAGCAGTAACTTTGGATTAGGGTCCACCTCAATGAACTCCTTTTAACTTAATCACCTCTGTAATGACCTCCACAGTGACACTCTGAGGTCATGGGGGTTAGGATTCAATATATTGATTTTTCGAAGGGACACAATCACAATTCAGCCCATAACACAGCTGTAGCTTGAGAGTCCTGGGAAAAGCTTCATGGAGAAAATGCCTCCTCTAAACTCCTCCTGCCACACACTGGAGTTATTGGCTGTCACTGCCAGTCACAGGGGACAAGGAGAGGAAGGAGACATAATTTTAAAAATTACAATCTATTATCAGTGATGTGAGAATATTTACAAACCAGTGCTTGTAAAGAGGGATGACATGGAATATAGAATTTTGGGTTCTTTGCAATATTAAGAATACCTAATGTATTAGTTGTTTTATAGTCTTAGATTCAGCACCCATGAACATTTTAGCCACAGACTACTGTTCCATAAATTTATACATACAAAGCCAGCATTATGCTAAGCACCTGCTCACCAGACTTTGGCTGGAAAACTTACCCAGTTTATTTAATGATAAACGAACTAAAATGCAAATGATTTATTGTCCCAGCTGAATAATGATGTGCTGCGATTGAGGTTTGGATTTAAACAGCAGTGCTTCACCTTTGGCAAAATCTACTCTGCCCTGAAATCTATAGCTGATACCCATTAATTCTTTTAGTTCATTTCCACAATCATATGAACCACAGCAGGCCCATTTGATGTTAATCTGAGTGTAATAGGCAATTTTACAGCCAGCCTTCACTGTAATTTAGCATCAATTAATGTGTGATCATAACCTGTTACCTTTCCAGCTTCTTGCTTTATGGCTGGTTTTGGACTGTTTTATTGAAAGAAGCAATTACTAAGAAGGTAATTTTAATTGTTAATGAAATGTTTATCTTTCCTTATTCCTGTGTGAATTGCTTCACTTGCACATGGTTAATAAAAAAGACATTAAGTTGAACCTACAAGCCTTAGGTAATATCCCAAGGGGCAGGTGAGAGCTTCAGGTATTGTCTGCTCTGTGCCCTGCCCCATCAGCACCGGGGGTCCCTACATCTGTGAGGACTGCACTGCGGGGCCCGCTGAGAGGAGGACGAAGCCCCAGAGCAACACTGGGAATACTCCAAAACTCGTTCTTCTTCCTGTGTGCTCTCTATAGGAAGAATGGTTCCTCACCAAAATGGTAGCCTCTATATCCTTGTTCTGTATTTACTTTTAGGCCCAGAAGAACAAACTGCATATTTTCTAGGGTTTTACACATTACTCATTTGCCTGACTTGTCATCTAAGCTCTTTCCCCCCTATCAAGCCAGCTATCCCATAGTTATGTGCTGCACTATATTATTTTAAACATAGACACAATGCATTTTTCCTACTGGTTTAGCATCATTGACTTCAACACTCCCTAAAAGTCATTATAAGAAACAAATGACAAGTATTCTTAGTATCTGTCATTTAGAGAGGATTTTATAGTTCACAAATCACTTTCCCATGTGGTGTCTCATTTGATTTTCACGGTGGTCCTAAAGTTAGAGAATATGGTGACAGTTCTCTCTTTTACACATTAGGAAACTAAAGCCCAGAGAGGTTAACTGGTTTGCCCACATTCCCACAGCTAGTAAATGTCTGTGAAATTAGACCCGAGCTGGAGTTTTCTGTCTCCAAATGCCATGTCCTCACAACTGCTAGTTGTCTGTTGCTGCATCATTTGCAAAGGCGAGAGCTGTGGAAACTCTCCATGAGGTGCCATCTGGTGTCCTTTCATGTGCAATTCACGAAATCAAGTGGAAAAAGTAAACTCTGGAATTACATTTTCCATTGAGTGGCTCCATGAATTTGAGAAACTCCAGTTACTTTTTGAACCTCGTTTTTTTTTATTTTTTTATTCTTATCTGTCTTGCAGATGGTTCTCAGCTAAGAATTAAAAGATTATAAAATGAGAGAGCACATGGAAAGCAGAATGCCTGACACACAGTAGGTCCTGAAAATGGGATTGGTGTCTGTGCCATCAGATAAGATGGTGTGCCTTCTCTGAGCACGCAAGGAGAGCTCTACTCTTCATGGATTCTCTTTTGCTGCTGCTTCCATCAATACACATTTGTCTCTGTAGTTTTTAATTATAAACTTACTCAGGTCCTTAGGCAGACAAGGCATACTTTTTTAAATAGAATTTTTTAGGGACTGAGAATAACCCATCCAATTGCACAGGAGTTTTTTTAAACCCTTTGAAAGGTAAAAGAGAGCGTATGAAACTGTTAGGTGATACCCTAAACCAGTGAAGTGCTCTATTGTGTCTGCATAAAGGGACCAAGGGGTTGGAGAAGGAAGCCTTCTTTCTCACCCAGCACACATCTCTCAGTCTTGTCCCTTCATGAGTGTTACTCCAAATTCTAAAATAAAGTTACCTCTTCCTTCTAGGTCTTTCTAGCAGAGTTCAAGAACACCAATCAATTTTTTGCAATCAAAGCCCTAAAGAAAGACGTGGTTTTGATGGACGACGATGTTGAGTGTACAATGGTAGAGAAGAGAGTTCTCTCCTTGGCCTGGGAGCATCCATTCCTAACGCACATGTTCTGTACATTCCAGACCAAGGTATGGCTTCTGTGCAGACAACCATTTGTCCATCTGTCCCTAGGAAATCTGCCTGTGCCCACACAGTGCCCTGGTGGCACCCTCATTGTGAGATGTGGTACATCTCCATCCTTTTCCTTTTTACCTGTCAGTCTACCTTCCATCCATCTAAACAAATCTCTTCCCCTCTAAATGTTACTTAGATTTTATTTGTTTTATTGTTGTTGTTGATCCTCACCTGGGGATATTTTTCCATTGATTTTTAGAGGGGTGAAGGAGAGAGAGAGACATTGATTGGTTGCCAGGGCCGGGGATGAAACATGCAACCCAGGTACCTGCCCTTGACCGAGAATCAAACCCATGACCCTTTGGTGCAAGGTCTGACACTCTATCCACTGAGCAATACCAGCCAGATCTAGATTTTTTTAAATATTTTATTGATTTTTAGAGAGGGAGGAAGCAAGAGGGATAGAGAGAAACATCAATGATGAGAGAGGAACATCATTGATCGGCTGCCTCCTGCATGCACCCCTACTGGGGATAGAGCCTGCAACCCGGGCATGTGCCCTGACTGGGAACCAAACCAGCGACCTCTTGGTTCCTGGGTGGCTGGGTCAGATTTATTTTTAATGTAGTCGGTTGGGAAAGGGCTTTCCTTCTGGATATGATTATCTGTTTGCTTGTTTTTTAGAATTTCGTTTAATTTACATAACAACTAGAATTTGTAGCAGTTTGTGACTTGTTTGACAAAGCAGTGCTTTGTGGGGGGGGGGGGGTGGAATGTGACACCTGTTTGTTCATCTACATATATCTATTTGAAGAGACAAATGGGTCAGAATGCACGTGCACTGCTGTCTTCCTTTATGAGGCCAGAAGGAGAGCAGCCTGTACAGTGCGCTTTATCAACGAGTGAAGACCTGAGCACTGAGGGCGAGGGTGAATTTTGTCAGAAGCCTCTCCTGTTCTGGGAGGATTCTCATCCTGGTCTCCTTTCCCCTTAGAAAATTTAATTGCTATTTTTTTCTTGACTCAAAAGTTATCCAGTATCATTTTTAGAGACATTGGAAAATGCTTATACACTCAAAGAAGAAAATGGTTTATAATCCCACCCCTTGAGCATACTCACCATTAATACTTTGAAGTTCATCCTTTGAGATGTCCTCCCCAGTGGATTTTTAAAAATAAAAATAGCAACCTATTCTAAATATCAACTATTCTGTAACCCATATTTTTAACACATTTCCTCGCATCTGTGGATATTTGTCTACAGCATGAGCTACCTAACTAGAACATTTCTAACTTTTTTTTAATTTAATAAATCTTTATTGTTCATATTATTACAATTGTTTCTCCTTTTTCCCCCCACAGCTCCCCTCCATCCGGTACCCACCCTACCCTCTGCCCTTAGCTCCCTCGCACTGTCCTCATCCATAGGTGTATGACTTTTGTCCAGTCTCTTCCCGTACCCCCACACGCCTTCCCCCCTGAGAATTATCAATCCACTCCCTTTCTATGCCCCTGATTCTATTATATTCACCAGTTTATTCTGTCCCTCATATTGTTAATTCACTTGATTTTTAGATTCACTTGTTGATAGATATGTATTTGTTGTTTATAATTTTTATCTTTACTTTTTTCTTCTTCTTTCTCTTCTTAAAAAATACCTTTTAGCATTTCATATAATACTGGTTTGGTGGTGATGAACTCCTTTAGCTTTTCCTTATCTGTGGCTTTATCTGACCTTCCATTCTGAATGATAACTTTGCTGGGTAGAGTAATCTTGGTTGCAGGTTCTTGCTATTCATCACTTTGAATATTTCTTGCCACTCCCGTCTGGCCTGCATAGTTTCTGTTGAGAAATCAGCTGACAATCGTATGAGTGCTCCCTTGTAGGTAATTAACTGTTTTTCTCTTGCTGCTTTTAATATTCTCTCTTTGTATTTTGCTCTTGGCATTTTATTTATGATGTGTCTTGGTGTGGTCCTCTTTGGGTTCCTCTTGTATGGGGTTCTGTGTGCTTCCTGGACTTGTAAGTCTATTTCTTTCACCAGGTGGGGGAAGTTTTCGGTCATTATTTCTTCAAATAGGTTTTCAGGATCTTGCTCTCTCTCTTCTTCTGGCACCCCCATAATTCTGATGTTGGTACGCTTGAAGTTGTTCCAGAGGCTTCTTACACTATCCTCAAATTTTTGGATTCTTTTTCCTTTTTGCTTTCCAGGTTGAGTGTTTTTTGCTTCTTTGTATTTCAAATCTTTGACTCGATTCTTGCATTCCTCTAGTCTGCTGTTGGGTCTCTGTATAATATTTTTTATTTCAGTCAGTGTATGTTTAATTTCTAGTTGTTCCTTTTTCATATCCTCAAGGGTCTTATTGAATTTATCAGCCTTTTCTAGGAAATTCTTGGTTTTGAACTCTATATCCAGTCATTTGTTTTCCTCCATTTCTTTTGTTTGTGATCTGTTTCTTTGTTGCCGCATTTTCGCTGCTTCCCTGAGTTGGTAGGGTGGCTTTGTGTGCTAGGTGTCCTATATGGTCCAGTGGGTCGGCCTCCCAGTTACCTGAGGTGGACACTCTTGGTGCACCCCTTTGTGGACTGTGTGTACAGCCTTGTTGTAGTTAAGTCTTGATTGTTGTTGGTGTCACTGGGAGGAATTGACCTCCAGGCCAATTGGCTGTGAGGACCTGCTGTGTCTATAATGGAAGAACTGCTGTGCTGGAGACACACTTATGGGTCAGGACTTGTTTCAGTGGGGCTTTGGTGCTCACTGAGTCTGCCTCTTGAATGTGTCACTTATGGGTGTGAGTAGTTGAAATCTGGTGTCATTTCACACTGACCATTAAATACACTAGCTTCTGGATCTCCAATAGGATGCTGGTCAGCTACTGTCTGAGGCCACCCAGCAGGAGCTACAGTGAGAACTATAGTTTTCTCCTCTTTGCTTGGGGTTTGGAGGTTTTGGAGCTGTCTGACTAGAGCTGCAGTTTGTTAGGTTAAACTGCGATAGGGCAGGCCATTTATATGCAAAAGTCATTGTGTGGAGCTGGTGGGTTTGTAGATTGTGCAGAACAGAGTCTCAGGGAGTCACTAGGCTAGGGCGTGGCAAACAGCAATGGCTTCCAGTCAGCTGTCTCTGCATTTCTGTGTTTCCAAGTCCCCACGTCCCATGCCCCAGCGCAGTAAACAATGATTGCTGGGTGCACCTCTACAAGAAGGTCACCCTCACTTTCCAACCCGATGGCGGACAGTCCAGCTTCTCCCTGAAGGAGTTTGGGTCCCCAGCGTCTCCCCAGAAACTGGAGTCCGGAGTAATCGGGAGCTTGTCTCCCATTGGGTTGAAAAGCACCCAGTCACCCATCGCCAGCCCAATTCGCATGCCTCCATACCTCAGCTTTTCAGCGCTCGTGCACGTCTCGATGCTCTTTTCTCTTTCCTTCTAGTTGTAGAACTTCCACTCAGCCAGCTTTCCCATGGTTCTGGGTGATAGACATTTTGTCTTTTAGTTGTAGTTTTGAAATTGTTGTGTGAGGCAGCAGTTTAGGTGTTTACCTATGCCGCCATCTTGGTTTTCCATTCCCATTTCTAACTTTTTGTTCTGATGTTAATAACACCCAAATGAGCACCCATGTAGATCAATCTTCATGCACAAGCATCATGATTTTCTCTTTTTATTTTTCTATTCTCTTTCACCCTGCCCCATACGCAGCCTAGAATATTAAGCAGATTCAAGTGGGACCATGTGGTTAAGGTCCAAAGAATATGAAGAGTTTTCTCTCTATTTCAAGCCTTGAAGATAATGTACTACCTTACTGTAACTATGCATGCAGAGGGCCTCTAAACTGCTGCCAGCCATAGAAAGTAATGGCTGGGAAACTGGGACTTGATCAGAAAATGTGGACAGCAACTTCCCCAGCTCCCAGTGGGTACTCAACAGATGTTTAATGAAGGAATAAATGAATAAATACACTTAGCTAAAGTAAAGAGAAACCAGACCATGAAAAAGGACTTAATAAACATACTGTGCTCAAAGCACTGTGGAGGATATGGAAATATATAATACAGTTCCTTCCTGACCTCAAGAAATTAGAGAATTTCACTCTAATAAAAGAGGCAAGAGTGTGACTAATGCTACTTTGCAGAAGGCAGACTCTAAGCACCAGAGCTGGAAACCTAGACACTGGAAATTTGAATAGGCAGGCAGGGTTGGGGGCAGCAGACACGTGGGGCTACAGGAGAGGAAGCATGAAGGAATGAAGGGGCAATGAGAAGCTGTTTAGAGAAAGCAGGCTTATTTTCTGCAGCGGGAAGGAGTTTGGCATGTCTGATACTGAGTGAGAGAGATTTTCCACTAGAAATTTCCTCCTGGAGTTCATAAATATCCATCGGTCTGGGATGGTGTGGATATGTCTCTGAAAATGAGGAACTTCGCCGCACTCTCCAGCATGCATTCTGGATTTGCTGAGCACCCTGGCACTGTTTGCAATCTTGCTTTTCTCTTGAAACATTGTGAGGCTGGCATAATGCTAAATGCACTTCAGACTGGGCTTCTAGGGCATTTTGTAATGAAGTGGAGGATGGTACTTTTTCCTCGCTGGTTTTTGTTCTGTTTTTGATATTTGTATGCATGGTTTTGTCTTTGTATCTTTGGGGAAGGCTGTTATGAATCCCACTTGGTAGAACACATGTATATTCACTTCTCTGCTTATCTCTCAGGGCACCAGGCAGTGCTCACTTCTTTCCCTGCCAGGGACATGCTGTAGGTTCCATGCCATAGTAGTGCTTCACTAGACCGGGCAAATCAGTGCACGAGAAAGTGGCAGAGAATGTGCACAAATGTCAAACATGACTAGCTCGCTGATTAGATTTCAAGGCATTGAGTCCTTTTAGAACTAAGAATTGCGGGGGGGAGGGGGCTTGCATTACACTCTCTGAAGGGCTCTGAGTTGCTTTTAAGATGTCCTGATTTAATATTCAGATCTTGCATGTCAAGCAGCATAACCAATTAAGTATCATAGGAAAATGTATAAAGCAACAATTGATATGAATGATGAATTGCTCTGGGAACATTTGGAAAACAACCTTTTTGAAGGGACAGTCGCTTTTGCATACTAGTGAAGACATTAGATAAGATAAATGACTATTTACTTTTCCAGAAAATTGTTATTCTGTGGAAAAACTTATTCATGTGCATGCAATGAGCCCTCCTATGTGTTGCCAGATTATTCAGGAGATTCTAAAGGCAGGATTCCCTTGTGATCTGTCTGTGTATGTGAGTTAAATCATTAAAGGCTTTTAAAGTTTATATCTGAGGGACATGTGACCTGTCGAAGTGTGAAAAGACAGTCAAGTCATTTAGGAAGCTATGGAGAGTGAAAATACCTGTGGACCGGGCTTCTGAGGAACTTGAGTCCCAAGTCAACCATCTCTCAGCAGGGCTGAGGGCTCCTCCTCCCCAGCACTGGGTAGAGAATAGGAGTCACCACGCAGAGGGGCTGTGGGTGGGAGCCAGGTGGTGTATGGAAGCACAGTGCTAGGACACAGGTGTGTGAGACAGCATCAGCTGGATCTGAACCTGAATCTGAATGAGATTCAAAAGGAAAGAATCTTTTAAATTAATTTTCTCGGTGCCAGATCACCAGTACAAAGATAACTTTGTACTTCCTTTAGGCTGTGACATAAATCGCTGGCATCAGAGTCTAGTACAAATCACAATGGTGAGAGGTTGTCATCTTAGCAGGAGGAGGAAATGACATGTTATTCTTTTCTTTATTTTGTACTAGCATTAGTTATTTTTTAGTATTTTATTTTCTGTGTCTCACGTGAAAGCCCATATGTCTTGAATTGTGTGGTCCCTCTTAGTATCAGATTCAGCATGTATGCCAGCTACCTTTCACATACACACTGCATTGTAAACCCATATGTTCAGTACCTATTTTCCATTATTTACATTTTTAAAAAGTAGAAATAGGGAAAATCTACAATAAAATTTTTCTGTAAAAATAATTGTCATAAATATTTTAACTGTACTAACAAGTAAAAGAAAAACTATTAGAAACAAATTGATTAATCATTAATCCTTAAAAATACATTTCACAAATTAGAAGGTCACTGTTTAGTTAATTCAACAAACTTTTCTTGGGGACCTACTGTTTATACATTCTCGATGTTTCCTTAAAAGAGGCAAGACTATAACACTACATGGGGATTACATTACAAAGCTATGTCCTTTGCCTAATTCTAATTAGTAAATAAAATTTTTTAAATCCTACGTAACTTTGAAAAATAATATTCTGTTTTATATTGAATTTTAAAATACCACTAATAATTAGATGTATTATTGCTTTTCTTGATAAAATTATTTTTTAAACTATATTAGAAGCTGTATCCCAATTTCAGAATTATCTAAATGTGATATAATGTGTGTCAATTAGAAAATGCATTGGCTGCTAGTAATGAGGACAGAAAATAACAATGACCTAAATGACTCTTCATATAAAAGGAGTGAGACATGTGTGGTTCAGAGCAGGTGTGATAGTTCCATGGCATCATTCATCAGAGATCCGGGCACCATTTGCTTCTTGCTCCATCATCCACAGCACTGGGCTTCCATCCTCAAGGGTACTCCTCAGCCCAATAAGGCTGCTGGAGCCCAGCCCTCAACACCAGGTTCCAGTCAGGAAGCAGGAGGAACAGGGAGAGGATAAAACAAGCCCATTCCATGTTTTTTTCCTTTATTGAATCACTTTTCCATAAGGCCCACAAAAAAACTGCTCACGTATCTCTGACTCATCTACTGCTACAGGGAAAGCTGAAAAACTAGCTTTCAGCTGGGCACTTTGCCATCCAGAATAAAAGTTTTTACTAAGAAAGAAAGATAGGCAACCAGCCATCTTACTCCAACATATGTTTTAAAATACAGAAAAATATGATTTTAAAAGCCTACCTTTATTGAGAACCTGTTTTGTGCCAGATAGCTTCCTAGGAACTTTAAATGTGTTATCTCATTTATTTCTGTTAACCCCAATGAAGCCGATATTATTATTTCTATTTTACCCATGAAAAAACTGAGGCTCAGAATAATGAACTTTGCCTAAGTCCATTCACCTGGTCATTGGGAACAGTATTGAATTTAACCGTGTGTCTCTGTGTCCAGATATTTTCATCCTGTATGTTCAGACCATGTAAGTATTTTAGTGGCATGGCATCTATGTAGTAACTAAATGTTGACCTAGAGGGAAGACAAAACACTCCCTTTTTAATTATGCTAGATTAAAAGAAAGATCAATAATTCAAGTACCCAAAGTTTCTCTGATTTATCTCTGATAACACTGTGGGAAAATAAGAGGAGTTCGTTCCAAAATTAGTTTGGAAAGGAAAGATGCCTCAGGCACTGTGAGAACACTGTTTTGTGTTGTGTTGTTTTGATTTGAATTAATTTTCCTTAAAAATTAAAAGTGAACTACGGCCTACCTTTGTGCCTGCTTTGAATTCTGAAAGGTCTTGTACTCCAGTCTGCCCTCAAGTAATCTAAGCAGTGTTACAATTCCACACCTAGCAGAAGTTTCAGAGGGCGTGAGAGCACCCCGGGTCCCTCCTCAAGTTGCATGGAAGGCGCCATGGTTTTGCAGAACTCCGTGAGCAGATCCCCAGCACGCGTCAGGAGCCATGATGCTGGTGTCAATTCCCATGTCCAGCGCTGCCCTGGACTTCCACATTGCCCGTGTGAACCGGTCCAACCTTCTTAGTGTTACTTTGAAATGTCTCGACCATGAAAAAGAAAACCGACTTTCATCTTCCATTTATAGAACGCACAAAGCTTGACTTTGGGCCAACCGCACCACGGTCATCCGTCTGCTTAAGGTTTCAGATTATGAATCTATGCCTGACACTTGGTATGACTTTCAACAAGTCGCCTAACATTTCTTTGCAACCTTGTCCTCTTTTGGCCTCCAAAAAGATTTTTCCAAAAAATAACACTTGCAGAGGACTTTGAATCCTTCATGGAGAAAGTGCCATACTAACTGCAAGATTTTATTATTTGAAATAAAATAAAATAAAAATTCCTCAACATAGCAGTCTTTTTTTTTTTTAATATATTTTATTGATTTTTTACAGAGAGGAAGGGAGAGGAATAGAGAGATAGAAACATCACTGAGAGAGAAACATCGATCAGCTGCCTCCTGCACACACCCTACTGGGGATGTGCCCGCAACCAAGGTACATGCCCTTGCCCAGAATCGAACCTGGGACCCTTCAGTCTGCAGGCCGACGCTCTATCCACTGAGCCAAACTGGTTAGGGCAACATAGCAGTCTTTTAAGAAACATTGCCATTCTGACATTTCCATGGTTTAAAAGCAAAAAAAGCATCAAAGATGGCCAGAAGGCTTTTACTTTCAAGCATTTTGTTCAGAAACTGCCTCATCTGAAGCTCTCAACAACACTTCCTCATCCATAAACCCTCCACTTGAGTTGGGAGTGCTGGCAATTACCACAATTTTAGCACGAAAAAAAAAACAACAAAAAAAAAACCCCACACAAACCACATCCTCCAAAACACATATCCATGGACTCAGACAAGAATTAACTTTTTGTATCATCCCCATTTGTAGTGATGGCTAAGTTTCTTTCCCTTAAAGTGCTCTGGCTGTTTCCTGATGCTGAGATGCTGGGAAACGGTTATTTCAGAAATTGCACATCACTCCCATGCGCTTCCAATCCCTTTCTGTGCAATTAAACTGTGATTCGGCAGATGTTATATTTACAGTAAATTCACAAAAATTAGCAAATTTACAGATTACAGTAAACTCATGTTGCATGACCCCGCCAAGATATTGGAGATAATCAGCAATTAATGAGCAAATATTCGGGTGTCTTTTGACTATAAGCACTGCCTGGTGAGTCTGAAATGTCACGTCCTTTCTGCACACCTGCTTGGTAAGCTCACAGATATTTTCTCACATTTATGTGACTTTTATAATGTTTCTTCAGGGCGCACGAGGCCACACTGTCAGTCCATTTCTCTATCAGCTTTTCTCTCAAAGCCCCAAAAGTTCTGTCACCAGCTTCCCTCAAGATATGAACATCTTGCATCTGCTTCGAGAGTATTATTATAGGAAAGGCCTGCTCTCATCTGTGAATCTGCGCCTTTGAAAGCTGGCTCAGAGATCCCTCCTCCACAACAGCTTTCAGATTCACTAAAGCCGACTTAATGACCATTATCTTCCTGCCCCTCAGGCTTCTCTGCTTACAAGACCCAGAAAGGTGGTTTGTTCCTGCATGGCTGGGCCTTTTCTGTGACTGCTTTCAGGGGCACTTACTTAGTTTCTCCATGTAAATAATACTTTCCTGGATACCAAGAAGCATGTTTTGTTCTTGTCCTTTTTTTCATTTCCCCACAGAATGCTCGATAATGTTCAGGGCAGGAAGAAATAAAAGGAAAAGAAACCATCCCATAGCAAATTATATTGGCTGACTATAACATACCTGCCACAATCCCCAGGTGCCAGAAAGGCTGGTCCTGGACAACCTCAGAGGAGGGGATGTCCAGCCTCGGCATACCCTTCAGTCCTGTTACTCCCCTTCACTCTGGCTCACGTGCCCTCTGCAGCTTCTGAGCTCTCCACCTCGAGCCCTAAATCATTCTTATCTGACTCTCCACATTAAAACTTCTGTCAAGTCAATGTCCTTTCCTCAGCTAATAGTCTTAGAGAAACATGTGATGAACAGCACATAGCTGCTGAATACATATTGTTCCCAGCAATAACTTCTCCTATAATGGGGCCCTTGGAGACGCAGCTCCATGTTAAAACCAGACCACACAGTAACTGAAGGGTCATGGCACACACCCTGAGGAGGGGACACATGTGGGACTCTGGGAATAAAGAGGCTCAAGCACCAAACCAAAGAGAAGCCCCTTCTTCAGACATAGGAGGGAGATGAGGAAAAGGAAATAATAGAGAGATCCCTCAAGAGATAAGGAGCAGGGGGGGCAGTGGAGTAGGGTCCATGGAGAGGAAAGAATTTCCAAAAAGAAGGGATAGCATGTTCAGAGTGGTGAGGAGGCCAGCTGTTGACATTTAGGAGGAGCAGAATGAAGTGCCTTAGTAGGAGGTGGAAAGCATAAGTCAGATGACAGAGACGTAGGAGTGAGGGTCAGGTGGGCAGACTCGGTGGTTATACAGAAGTCTCTCAGAAAGTGTGTTTCAGAAGCTGGAAGCATGCTGTCTATGATGACAGGGCTTAAGGGTTAAGAGTAGTGGAGAATGCTTGAGACAGGAAGAAACCAGACAATAGGAAGGAAGATTCTGGAAGAGGAGGGCGTTAGGATAAAGACTACAGCAAACTCTGGCAAGGACAGTAGTCACTTCTGACCATTGAAATGAAAGGAGGAGACTAAGTTAGAAGGAGAAGAAATCTGAGGCTACTCACAGTGATTGCAATCACCCCAGGAAAGTAGGACACTGCCTCGGGCTGGAAATGAGAGGGGCAGGAATGGGACTGAGAACCTGGGCAGAAAGGCCTGAAATGTCAGCAACAGGGGATCTAGTAAAGATTCAGTGAGAGACAGAAGCAGACATTGCGAGGTACCAACTAAGGGCCAAAGTTTGAAGAGAAAGAGTGCGATGGAAATTTCCCAGAGATGGAAACTGGCAAGGTGAAACCAGCCTTCAAGACAAAGAAACAAAACTTAGTGTGTGAGTTCTAAGCCATTTCATCATTTACATTTATCCAGAATGGGAGGAAATCCTTAAAAAAAAAAAAAAAAGCTGTGGCCAGTGTGTTCAGTGGTTAGAGTGTCAGCCTGTCCACCAAAGGGTCTTGGGTTCAATTCCTGGTCCAGGTCATGTACCTGGGTTGCAGGTTCCATCCCTGGCCCCAGTAGGGCTGTGTGTGGAAGGCAACCAATCTATGTCTCTCTCTGTTTCTGTTTCTCTGTCTCTGTCTCCCTGCCCCCTTCTTTGCTCCCTCCCACTCTCTCTAAAAATCAATGAAAAAAAATATCCTGAGGTGAGGTTTAACAGGAAAAAAAAAAGGCAGTAATTCTCCAGGAAACTCTATGAAGAAAAAAAGAAACTATTCCTAGAAGAGCAGTTACAAAAATTTTAAGTGGACACTGTCAACCAAAATAAATAAAAGCATGTTTCTAAAAGTCATTGTTTCAAGAAATATTTTAAATAGAATCTGCAATGCTACCTTCTTTGTATAAATTTCTACCTTTATAGGGCAAATAAACATCAAAATCTAGTAGAACTTTATTAGTTTCCATATTCTTCACTCATTTTATTGATGATATTTGTATAAATTCCATATGAGGAAGAATCTAAAGATGTTTTCTTTTCAGTCATGTATATTATCATTACTTTTAATGTATTGGCTAGCCTATAGCTACTAGTTGTTTTTCCTAATTAATAGACTTGACTTTTAGAGCAGATTTAAGTTATAAAAAAAATTGAGTGGAAAGTACAGAGTTCCCACATATCCTTCCTCCCTCAGCCCCCGTAGTTGGGGGAAAATAGGGGTATTTTTAGGATCTTGCTTTAGTGTGGTACATTTATTATAACTGATGAGTCAATGTTGATACATTATTATTCACTAAAGTCCATGGTTTATATTACTGTTCACTTTTTGGATTAAATATTCTATAGGTTTTGACAAATATATGACATGTATCCACCATTATGGTATCATACCCAATAGTTTCTCACTGCCCTAAAAATCCTGTGTTCTGCCCCTTCATCCTTCCCTCCTCAAACCCCTGGCCACCACTTTTTACGGTCTCCATAATTTTGTCTTTTCTAGAATGTCATTTAGTTGGACTCATATAATATGTAGCCTTTTCAGAATGGCTTCTGTCACTTAGTAATAAACACGTAAGTTTTCTCCAAATCTTATCATGGCTTCAGAGCCCTTTTCCTTTTTTTTTTTTTTCCAAATAATATTCCATTATCTGGATGTACCACCATTTGTTTATCCATTCACCTTTGGAGGACATATTAATTGCTTATAGCTTCTAATTGGATTTGTTATACTCATTTGTTTTTCTTATGACATACTCAATAGATGTAGAATTTTTTATATGTAATAAGGGGCCAGATACCCTCATTTTGATGCTAAGGAAATTGAGATCCAAAGGTCACCCTAGCCCCATGGTCAGCAAACTGTGGCTTGTGAGCCACATGCGGCTCTTTGGCTCCTTGAGTGTGGCTCTTCCACAAAATACCATGGCCTGGATGAGTCTATTTTGAAGAAGTGACGTTAGAAGAAATTTAAGTTTAAAAAATTTGGCTCTCAAAAGAAATTTCAATCGTTGTACTGTTGATACTTGGCTCTGTTGACTAATGAGTTTGCCGACCACTGCCCTAGCCCATCACAGTCTAGTGCTCTTTTCTAGATCATACTGTCAATCTAAATCTATTAATAAAGGTGAAATATCAAGGTACCTAAACACAAAATCCAACTCACAACTCATGTAACTGGAAAATTATCCATTGCATGTCCTAAATCTTAGACCCAAGTAAAAGGGGTCTGCCCAGCCCCTTACTTTAGAAGCCTCCCTTTAGCCTTCCTCAAGCCACACATCTCCTTGTGGAGCAAGGGGTCATGCCCTCCTCAGCTCCTATCCCCATTTCTAAACCAGGACCTCAGAATTCCATACCCAAATAGCTTGAAGCATGTGTGACATCTTCCTAGGTTCTGTTGTGGAAAGGGGTGGGGCAAGGGCGTACAGGAGTAGGAATTTGGAGGAATTCTAAATTTATCACTAGTCTTCTTGGTAAGGTATACTCATCAAGATATAAACACACACAGTATATATATGTGTGTGTACATACAGATATATATACAGGTATCTATAATAATCTATAATAATAAAAGCATATTATGCTAATTAGACCGGATATCCTTCTGGACAAAGCCGGGGCTGCGAGGGAAGCTCGGGTCCTGGGTGCCAGAGGGAAGCCGGTGCTGGCAGCAGGGGAAGAAAGGCTTACTCTTGCACGAATTTTGTGCCTTAGTCCTCTAGTGTATATGTGTGTGTGTATATACACACACACACACAGATATGTGTGTGTATATATATATATATACACACACACACAGATATGTGTGTGTATATATATATATACACACACACAGATATACATATATATACACACACACAGATAGATATATATATAATTATAAAAGCATAATATGCTAATTAGACCAGACAGCTGAACGACCTTCTGTATTGTCATTCCAGATGTCCTTCCAGATGAAGCATCAGCTGTGGCGACCAAGGCAGAGGCGGTTAGGGGAAATCAGGCAGGCAGGCAAGTGGTTAGGGGTCGATCAGGCAGGCAGGCAGAGTGGTTAGGGGAGATCAAACAGGCAGGCAGAGGCAGTTAGGGGCATTCAGGCAGGCAGGTGAGTGGTTAGGGGCGATCAGGCAGGCAGGCCAGCAGTTAGGAGCCAGCGGTCCCAGATCGCTAGAGGGATGTCAGACTGTCAATATAACTGGCAGTCAGACATCCCCTGAGGGGTCCCGGATTGCAATAGGGTGCAGGCCAGGCTGAGGGAACCCCCCACCCCGTGCATGAATTTTGTGCACCGGGCCTCTAATCCTATCTAATAAAAGAGTAATATGCAAATTGACCATCACTCCAACACACAAGATGGCTGCCCCCACGTGGTCAAAGATAGCTGCCCCCATGTGGACATAAGATGGCCGCCACAAGATGGCCAGCAGGGGAGGGCAGTTGGGAGGGAACAGGCCTGCAAGGGAAGGTAGTTGGGGGTGATCAAGCCTGCAGGGGAGGGCAGTTAGGGGTAACCAGGCCAGCAGAGGAGGGAAGTTGGGGGTGACTGGGCCTGCAGGGAAGGGCAGTTGTGGGTGACCCAGACCTGCAGGGGAGAGCAGTTTGGGGGAAGCAGGCCTGCAGGGGAGGGCAGTTAGGGGTGACCAGGTCTGCAGGGGAGGGCAGTTAAGGGCAAACAGGCTGGCAGGGGAGCAGTTAGGCATCAATCAGGCTAGCAGGAGAGTGGTTAGGGGGTGATCAGGATGGCAGGCAGAAGCAGTTAGGGGCAATCAGGAAGGCAGGCAGGCGAGCAGTTGGGAGCCAGCAGTCCTGGATTGTGAGAGGAATGTCCAACTGCCCGTTTAGGCCCCATCCTACCAGGGGGTCCCAGATTGGAGAGGGTGCAGGCTGGGCTGAGGGACATACCCCTCCCCCCATGCACAAATTTTGTGCACTGGGCCTCTAGTCTATATATATAAAAGCCTAAGCAACCAGAACAACTGGAACGACCAGAACAACCAGTCGCTATGACACACACTGATTACCAGGGGGCAGACTCTCAGTGTAGGAGCTGCCCCCTGGTGGTCAGTACACTCCAACAGCCAACCTCCCCCATCTGGCCAACCTCCCACAGTCCCTCCCCCTGACCCCCAGGCTGGAACAGGGAACCAGGGGTGGGTGGCAGTGGATGTGGCCCCTTTCCCAGGGGTGCCAAGGGCCGGCTCCCTCCTCAGGGCTAGTGGCCAACCTCCCATGCCCTGTACCATACCTACCCTGGCCAGCAGGCCCTGATTGGCCCACCACCTGCCTGCTACAGTGGCAGCAAGGGAAGGAGGAGGGGGGAGGCGGGGAACCACATGGTGGCGGAACACTGACAATGGTGGCAGCAGCATCCAGTGATCGTTCCTTCTGCGCCTGGCCCAACCATCGCCTCCTCTCTGGCCCAGCCCTGATCAGCCTGGCCCAATTGGCCCTGATTGCTGACCAGGCCTAGGGACCCTACCCATGCACAAATTTTGTGCACTGGTCCTCTAGTGTGTATATATACAGAGAGAGAGAGAACATAATATAGAGCATATTTAATTTTATAGTTGATGAACTTGATTTATAACACTTAAAATTTTAGACATGGTGTGGGGCATCCATTTGTATTTTTTGCTCCAGGCCTTGTACATGTTGGGACCATCCTTGAGTTCTGACTCAACTAAATGCTTTCCTTCCCTGTGTGATAAAATAACAGTACACATAACAAAAGTCAACATGAACTAATGAATTCTTACTATATGTAGGCACAGGACTAAATACTGTATGTGGATTATTTCACTTAATTTTGGAATTTTAGATATGGACCAACTCTTCTTTTTCCTTCAGGGTGCATTTTCCATTGGCTATAACAGATTATGTCAAACATGGAGATGAATTCTGCTCTCCAATTTTCATATTATCTACACTAATAAAAGAGAAACATGCAAATTGACCGTCCCTCCACTATGCC